>OW240914.1:47919805-48117576 GCA_933207985.1 Pelobates cultripes
GTTAGCCAGACAATTAAGTGAAATGTCATTTATACTACATCTGGAGTAGAATGATTTGTGTTGATATCACTCTATAACGTTTCTTTGTTACTGACAGAATAGCTACAACAATCAACAATACTTTATTTCCCACTAAACTCTTAATTATAGCAAATTAAAATAGAAAAGCTGACACTATAGCTGACTTGTCACAAGACTTATTTTAGATTAAATTTTGCCCTTTGGATTTGATATAATTCGGTAGTTTGTGACCATCTCCCTTAGTGCAACATACCAAATAAATATAAAACTTTAATAGTTGCCCAAAACTATATCCAATTACTGTGACTGCTCTGAAATGATATTAATATACTTAATGTTATGTTTGCAATGCAAGCACCATTATAACTTGGAGGAAAAGTGTACAAATTCAGACGAGCCAATTGCCTCAGATTTGGCCTAACAGTCCTCGGATGGGTGGAGTGTCCAACAGGTATTACTCTAGAGTCCCGCAAATAGATGGCATTACAGGAAATGCCCCAAATTCACAACTAGTTGTACCAACACAGAATGAATGCATACCATGCAGACAAGTTTAAATGCACGGAAAATCCTTTGATGCCAGCAAGGTATCCAAACTACAGGTAAGTGTCGGAAACTATAAAAACCACAACTCAACATTTCCAGGTGGGCAGTGCCACCATCTTCCACAGATAACCTATGAACACGTGTATGCCCTTGATTCCCAGACCATGAGGGCATATGTAAGGAATCACAGGATATTTCTTACTTTACATCAGACAAGGCAGTGCCAGCACAAAAATGCAATCAGTACTAGTGATCGACCGATTATCAGTCTGGCCGTTATTCTGTATTTTCAGCAATAAATCGGTAAAAAAATTTTTTTCCTGATAATGCATACCAGGGCCGCCATCAGGGTCCTGGGGGACCCAGCACCCTCTTACTTACCTTCACAGCAGCTCCCCTGTCTAACTCTTTCGAGTGCTGCGGCTGTCAGAGCCACAGGTTACCATGGCAACGCTCAGCGCAGAACATAGGCAGCGAGAGTTAGACAGGTGAGCTGCTGGGAAGGTAAGTAAGAGTGTGCTGGGCCCCCTAGGGAATGCCATACCCCCCCTCCCAGGCCAGATAAGAAGCAGGGAGGGGGGGGACGACTAAAAATAAAGTTTAAAAAAAATACATATATTAAAAAAAAATTAAATGCAGCTGCCCTCCCCTCCCCCTTTATACACACACTCACTGCATCCACTTTATACACACACACACACACACACACACACACACTCTTGAAAACAAATTATGGACTGGCATGTATATTTTGTGCATTTACCTTAAAAAAAAAAAAAAAAAAAATATTTGCTAAAAGAAATAAACATTCATTTAACAGTAAATTTGTGTAGAAATAGTTTATTTTTTTCAAAATGGTAAATGCACAGAATATCATTAAGTTATCGGTCTGAAAGTTCACAGATTAAATCGGTATAAAAAAACAAAAACAAAAACAAACAAAAAAATATTGGTCGATCCCTAATCAATACCAAGTTAAAAACCATGTTGAAAACTAAACATTACATCAACAAAACAGCTACACTTCCAAAGGGAGTTTTATAACAAAAAGATATGTACAATATCTGACAGAATGCACCTTTACAATCTTACCTTCCTATTCTAATAAGCAATGGCGACAAACACTGGCAACCAACAGACAAATGCATTTAAGCTGGTGAATTTTTTTTTATATTTCTTTAAATTTATGGTCGAACAAAAACATACAACCGACTACACAGGTAAAGTGATCGATTAGTTTAAATGTAGATAATGTATTTAATTCACACAAGCTGAAATGCACACGTAAACAAGTCTACAGGTCATCAGTCACAGATTCCTTCCAGAGAACCTCATTGCTATATATGAGAACGGTGCAAACCTAAATGTACAGAGTTTGTTTAGAAACCAGAAGCTCAAAAGAGGTAGCAATAAAACCAAGGTGGTGATTGGAGTACAAAATCAGCCCCATTATTAGCTACCTATGGAGTAGAACAATGGCAATTACATTTATTTGGTTCCAACACATTCCACAATTCTGTACAATAGGTGAAACACAAACCATTCTAACAAAACACATTTGCCAAACGAGGACAGTATGTGAACAGAGCCCTGCCCAAACAAGTAAAAGTGTTGAGGGACAAATACAGAGAGGGAAGTGAGGGAATCTGGATATACTGAAAAGGATGGGATGAGTGATCATGAATAGGGAACTTGAGATGTGAGACAGCATAGGACGGATGAAGGGGAAGATGTGTTAAGGGGTGAGCTGATAAACTGATCTAAACAAGTAAGTTAAGGACTGCAGTGATTGGGAGAAAATTCCATAATAATAATTCCAAAATAATATTTTATCACCACATCAAGCCTGTAGTGTAGAACATCAATTAAAAGCCAACATTACAGAAACAATTCTTGTTAAATAGCTATGTTAGTGTCATGTACCTCAATCCCCTGCTGGGATTTTAAACATGGATTTCACGTCACCTGTATTTGTTCTCTCGTATAGTTACAGGGGTTGGCAACCTTTTGCACCCCAAAAGTTGTGGACTACATCTCCCATAATGTTCTTATAGCAATAATGCTAGCAAAGCATCATGGTACATTTAGTCCACCACATATGAAGTGCCGAAGGTTGCCTACCCCTGCTCTATAGTGTAAATAAAAACAAATTAGCTATATAAAACACATCACTACTAATTTGAACACCGCATTACACAGGGCTAGTACTACCAGAAACTGGAGTTTAATTAATGGACCACGATGCAAACAGCGAGCAGGAATGAGATTGGCAAAGACGTACAGTGTTATTCAATAAAGTGATAATTCAAGGTGAATTTCAGATTTAAGAAAAATAAAGCCAAACTGGCTATGCTTTTAGTTCGGCTAATCTGGCTTTACGCCTGAAATTCACTTTGAATCCTCACTGTAGTAAATAACCCTGATAAATAGTGCAAGACAGAATGTGTACCTAAAGTGTGCACAAAAGAACACTGTGTGATGGTTACAGGGTTTGGAATGTACAAGAGTCAGACAGCCAAACACGGGAAAAACCATCACAACATTCTCTCCCTGCAGTATCAATGACCAGGCAACTTATAGAGCCACAATCACTTTCGATGCAGGTCAAAAGAATAATAAAATCATACACAGAAATAACAGGTGTAGATACAAGATTTATCTTATTCTGCTAACTTACCTCTGGGACATAGTTATCCCTCCTCTCTCTTTCCTCCTCCTGCAGTTTGATGGAGATGCCTCTGACAGGGCCTCTCTGGATGCGCTTCATCAGATGTGTGACATACCTACAGAGACAGAACAGGTCAGGTTTTGATGCCCTAAGAGGAGTTCATTCAGACTCGTAATTTATGAGATAGCCCATGTACGAATGAGGCAGTGTGTAAAATGTACAGGGTTTGGTAGGTACTATCACAACCTCCAAACACGGGAAATATTTCACATCATGCTCTTCCTGCAGTATCAATGACTAGGCGACTAATAGAGCCACAATCACTTTCGATGCAGGTTTAATGGGATTTTAAGAGCAGGAAAAAAAAAAAAAATCAAAAAACATTGCAATATTAAAGGACCACTATAGTACAAGGAAAACAAACTCGTTTTCTTGGTACTATATAGTCCTTAGGTTCCCCCCCACACACACGCTGGGCTAAATGGGTTACAACCCCTTCAGCCACTTACCGTAATCCAGCGCCGGTGACCTCTCCTCCCCTTCCAACATCAGCTCCTGAGTGGAGCTGAATGCACGTGCGCGGCCAGAGCTACGCTCGGATTCAAACTGCCCATAGGAAAGCATTACTCAATGCTTTCCTATGGACGTTCTGCGTGCTCAATGTGATTTTCAAATTGAGCGTTGCGGAAGCGCCTCTAAAGGCTGGATTAACCCTGCAATGTAAACATAGCAGTTTCTCTGAAACTGCTATGTTTACATATGCAGAGTTAAAACCTGGCACCCAGACCACTTCATTAAGCTGAAGTGGTCTGGGTGACTATAGTGGTCCTTAAAATTCTAACATATTACACATGATACAGATGCTGCGCAACTGTTTTTATCAGTAAGATTGCATGGCATGAAAATGTTATACAAATCCTCTGCAGCAGCATGATCAGAGCTATGTCTACACACAGACATTAAAAACACCAAAACTCTACGATAATCACTACAGATTGTGATTAAGCACAAATACTACATTATTGTAGCGATTATGGTGCAAAGGCTATGTGTTTAGGTGAGACAGTGGAGCAGCACACGGTTGCCGTCCACACCTATTTCGATGTCAGCCAGAGCCTTCTGCAGTCCAATGAAAAGCTTCTCATAGAAATCATTTGATTGGATCGTTTCGCCAGCCAAGAGTGCATGCACGCAATCAGAGCCAGCAAGAGGAGGGATAGTGGGAAATGTAATAAAACAAGCAATACTGAGAGGAAAGGGAGGCAGGGGGCTCAAGATAGTTGGAGTAACTAACACCAACCCTTTCAGGAGAAACTGTGCACCCTAGCCACTACTCCATTCTGCTGTAAAGCTTACCCAGCGATCTTATTGCGCAGTTTCTTGCTTGGGATGATGGCAATCTCTTCACACACACGCTTGTTGGTATGGAAGTCATTGCCTAATCGGGTGTAGTATTTTTCAATTATGACCCGAGCGGCCTTTTTCACGGTCTTTGTCCTGACGCGTCCCTAGTGAAAAAGATAAAAATTAGCCATGGAAAGGTTCGCTGGGAATGCAGAGGCAAAAAATGATATTTGTAATTTAAAAAAACACACACACACACATTAACAGGTGTCTTAAGTGCAGGAAGGCATCATCTCTAATGTCCTTTGTCATATGCTGGCATTAGATGTGAACCTGTACAGGGCTGTGTGAAAGTTACAGGGTTTGGTAGGCACGGTCAGCATCTCCAAACACGGGAAAGACTTTCATATATTTACTCTCCCTGCAGTATCAATGATCAGGCCATAAACAGGACCAAAATCACTTTCGATGCAGGTTTACAGACAAGTATGTGTACAAAATTGCTTAGAGTTATTCACCAAGGTCTGAATTCAAAGTAAATTAAAATGTATTACGTCCCAGCAGACGATTAGTCACCGGTGTTTTCAATTAGGCTATTTTAGGTTAAAATATGAAGTTCGCTTTAAATTCTTGATACCTTCCACTTTAGTTAATAACTCTCTTAGCGTTAGAATCTAAACAAAAGGTAAGTTGCTGGTACATATGTGATAACACGATAAGAAAAGATGAACAACTTGGTTATAAAGTATATCAACAGAAAATAATGGTCACAAAATACATTAGGACATGTGAAATGAACCTGTCCGGATGGATATTATAACCTGCACAACAGGAGATAATTATTAAAGTGTAGTGATTGGAAAAGTGGCGCAACGTTGAAAGACCCATTGCCAATGTAATGTGCCTGGTGAGTTCACAGGTTTCCAAGGCAATTGCACCACTTTTCTGTTCTGGACACTTTGACAAACCCACAACTGTCTTGATCAGTTACACAGTCTCCCTAAGACAATACAAGAAAACTTGTTAAGCTATACAAGCTATATACCATTATACCTGATCGATATGTACCAAAATCTTTTCCTCTCACACCATCTCAATGCAGGCGATTTCAAGTTGTAGAGCATTCTCTCAAAAACGTGATACAGAGATCTCGGATACAATGTATACGTTATGGACAGACCTTGAGACACACACTGCATATACAGCTCAGGGTGGGAGACACACACAGCTCAGGGCAGGACACACACTGCACACACCCGGCTCAGGGCAGGACACACACACCGCACACACAGCTCAGGGCAGGACACACACACCGCGCACACAGCTCAGGGCAGGACACACACACACCGCACACACAGCTCAGAGCAGGGGACACAAACTGCTCACACGGCCAGGAAGCAGGTTAGGCCGCAATCCCCAGACTATGTTATCCCAATAAGGTCCTGACCCTCCCCGGCCGGTTCCAGTCTACCCCCTCCCATAGCACAGCAGGCAGCTGGGCCCCCGGCAATGATCCGGACAGGCTGAACCCACGGCCTCCAGGCAGCGATCAGCGGGGCCTCCATGACACCCAGCGGCTCCATCAGATCCCCGTATCTCCGGCCGGCTCGGGCCTCTCCTGCCAATACAGGGCTCGCAGGCTCGGTGTGGGTGTCAGGGAGTCTCCGCGGCCTCGCTCGGGCCCGGTCTGATCACTAAAACACAGGATGGCAGAGGATAGTACGGCGGACAGGCAAAGACGGAAACCCACCATGTTGGACCGAGCTGGTAGAAGAGGGCAAAGGATGCTGGGAGCGAGGATATAAAGAGGCGGAAGCGACAGCCCACACAGCACTAATACAAGCGGCCTCTAGCGGAACGGAGGGGAATTGCAGATTCATAAGGAAACCAGTACTGAGGGCTGCATTCATACAGGCTATTAGGTTATCATTACAATGCATTGAAATAGAATTGCAAAAGTTAGGCAAGAACAACAAAGTTGGAAAATTAAAATGCAGTTGAGCTATGGTGAGCTTGGATTTTATAGCCTAACATATACAATTTACTTTAATTATACAACAGTTTTGATGTTTAATTACTAAACTGCATTAAAGAGGAATTGTCACTTGTCTGGAATTGACAGTATCTTGTTTCCACATCCCAGCAAACATTATTGAAGTGTTTACCTAAGTGAACATCTCAGTTAAGGAAAGTAAAATACACCCTTCTGCATTGAGGGTGACTGCATACCTCCCAAGTGTCCCTATTTAGAAGTAACAGTCCCTATTTTGGGCCCAAATCCCTCTGTCCCAGTATTCTATCATATTATCCCTCTTTTCTAGGAGCTCCATATTGTTGGTGTTTCTGAGTTTATAACAGAGCTTCACAGAAATAATGCTCACAGTAACACTACAAAAATATGTTTAGAAATGAGTCTCTGTAAATAGGATACATTGTTCTTATTCTACATTACATTATATTAGCATACATAGTTTTTAGTAAGTCACCTACAATTTGTCAAGCAGCCCTGCCCAGCCACACCCCTATGTTTAAAGTGTCCCTCTTTGCCCATTTGACATGTTGGGTGGTAGTGAGTCAGAGCACAGGCTCAGAGATTCTCAGCCTGCGCTCTAACAACATTGAAAGTCAGAGCCGTGAAGGAGCGGGTATGGCAAAGAGCTACTGATTAGCATAACATCAATATCCGTTATAAAACCAGGAAAAGGTGGGCATGGATGGTGAACTGATTTGGTGATGCAATGGGCCACTTAACTGGTTTTGCCCCCCCAGGCCTAAGGCTGCCAGCCCTCCCCTGGTAAATAGGCATTCCTCCCTGCCCAAAGTCAGCTACCTCTCCCCATATTTCCTGTTCTCTAATTGTGATGTCTTGTATCTACATGTATATTTATTTTTGCCTGGTCTCTATTTTTCCTGAATGCTGCGATTAGACGCTAGCACATTGCTCCTGTATGAAACTCTCTCCAAGAGATGCCCATCTTTTAGCGTCTTGGAGGCAGGGATATTTTTTGTTGCATGGCAGAGGGGCTTCGCATATGACTCCGCTTTCAAATCACTCCATACCATACTTACACCTATCCAACAAATAACATCATGCAAGTGAATAGATCTGTTTTTTTCCTTCTCTCCATGACTGTTTATAATCATTCATAATACTGCCCTGGATGGACGTTGCTAGGTACCTAAAAGCTCAGGGCCCAAAGGTGTTTTGGCTCCTCCCACATGTCCATACCTCCTCCTAAAACATGCCCTATACCAGGCACAGGCAACCTTCAACACTCCAGATGTTTTGGACTACACCTCCCATGATGCTTTGCCGGCACTATGGGTGTAAGAGCATTATGGGGGATGTAGTCCACAAGACCTGGAGTGCCGAAGGTTGCCTAACCCTGCCCTATACCAAGATCTTAGTCCAATTGTAAGCCGCAACGCTGGCTATGAATTAATTCAAGGTTTTGGTGTCACAATGTGCATTAAATAAATCTATATTAATAAACTCCACATGGGTAACAGGAGGAGAAAAGAAATTGCATTAGAATCCGGGAGGATTACAAGAGAAATGGATGACAAAGAAAAGGTAAAAAAGAAAAGAATATTGAGACTAAATAAGAATAGGGGTGTTTGAAACAATACAGAGAGGGTTAGGGGACATGAGGGGAAAAAAGTTAATCTTTTCCTATTTAGAATGTTAAAGGGACACTGTAGGCATCCACACGATGTCATTTAATTGAAGAGCGGTGTCTGGGTGAGGTATCCCTGCCCTTTAACCCTGCAGCTGAAAACATTGCAGTTTTAAAGAAAAAAAATTCATTACAGTATTTTGACTGCCTCTAGTAGCAGTCCAAGCTTTCTGCTGTTTCAGTGTCCAGCATCTTGCATTGATTCAATGCTCTCCTGTATGGAAGGCCTAATGTGCATGCCGCTCACCACACATGTACATTAGGTCCCTGCCCCTCGCAATAACGTCAGAGGAGACGGATCCAGCACAGAGGGACCTCAGCGCTGAAATAAGGTATTTAAATAAGTTTGGTGGTGCTGAAGTGGGCAGAGGGACACTGTTAGGAACACAGATCTGTATTCCTAACGCTGTAGTGTTCCTTTGAGGAATTTAGTTATATTATACTATGTGTGTTTAGTGTTTCTTAAAGGGACCACCTAGGCCCTATAACCACCTAATTGTATTGAAGTGGTTATAGTGCCTGGCATGCCCTGATGCTACCCTTTCATTCAGTGTTAAACCATTTTTCCAGGCCAGCTCCCAATGCCAATGTGGCAGAGGTGGAGATTACACATTACACAATAGATGTTTTATTATTATTTTTTTAAAGTAAGGAATTGAAAATAAAGCCACCAAGAAGACAGAGATATAACTTTAAATGCAGCCATCTAACATGTTTTTTGTAATGCATTATTTAGAGAATGTTATAGAAATGAGGGTAATCTCTAGTGTGTATTTTTCCTTTATTTAAAATTAAACTTACTGGAGCGCCATCCATGAAGGCATGGATTTTGTTCTGAGTGATTGAGATACATTGTTTTGCTCATGTGCCTTTATTACCACAAACTATACCAATTTATCAATATCACATATTAGGACTTTATAAGCATTGTTTCTTTTGATACCCAGGTACAGACTGTCTCTGCATTTATATTTTATATGTTTCACCATCTCACAAGCATTGCTGCCCCTTGATCACCAACAGCAATTATTTACTCCTCCAAATCCCTACAAGTAACTGCAAGATGATGTTCTCCCACCTTCCACTGCTTGGTGTACATACAATTAATTTACTATTACTATAGTCTGAGAACAGTGGGGTCATGGATCCCATTCTGGAGTTGTACATGGTGATGTCTTCTCTGATGGTTGTGAGGTTAGGTATTTTTTTTCTGCCCATACCTAAAATGGTTTCCTTGTTTCCTGGACTTTTTTCAACCTATCTTTTTCTACCCTTCAATTTTCTTAATACTTGCATTAGTCTCTTATATCTATATCTAGGATAGCCTTATGCCTATCCCACGCATGCTTAAACTCCCTCACTGTGTTACTATCTACCACTTCAACTGGAAGCCTATTCCATGCATCCACTACCCTCTCTGTAAAGTAATACTTCCTGATATTATTTTTAAATATTTGCCCCTCTAATTTAACATGTTGTAACCCATATTGCATCTGTATAACAATTGCACTTAATGGACCCCGTCTACTAAAAAAACAAAGTTTGAGGTAACCCTACTAGGCAAAACAAACATAAATAAATACACATTTTGCTAGAAACACTTATACTGTAACACATTTTTAATAATTTCCCGTTAAAATTGAATTGAGCCAGTATGAATATAGTTTATAATAATCCAACACCACAGGTTTTATCTTCAAATCTCTCAATTTATATAAAGTGACATAAAGAAAAAGTGAGATTTTTCCTATTATGTAAATTACCTTCATAAATATTAGACGTCAACAGCATTAATGTAAAAATGCCACTCTTTTGTTTTTAAACTTTTCAGTGTAAATTAGGGATTTCAAGGAGAGCAGCTGTTGTTCTCTGTCTATTCCAGTCTGATATTAGAATTTTACAAAACATTACATGATGTTTAAGGCTCTGCTGTTTATAACTCTATGTTGCAATCCGTGTTGCCAATTACTATTCGTCCACATGGTCAATCACGAATACCAGGAAGTGTAATGTCTGCAAAAGCAATCACAGCTCTGTACTAGACAGCCAATGAAACTGCAGGGTTCCTTAAATAATGCAGGTCCGAGGGGGAATAACATGCAAGGAGATGAGTGAACAATGAATTAGGAGAGTTTTTTATATATATATATATATAGATATATATATAAAAGCAACTATCAAATATACTTGTGCATTAGTTTTCAGACAAATTGCAAAAGTTTAAACATTAGATCTCTCTTTACAGGAAGTGTTTAGGAGAACTGTGTGAGTCACATGCAGGAAGGTAGCGATGCGTAAACAAAGTGATTTTTTTTTCTCACCTCAATATCTGCATGACTTTTCACCCATAATGGTTGTTTTATCTAACCGCAGACTCTCTTACAACCCATGCCCCAAACAGCATTCATAAATTTGCATTCAGGACTCAGAGCTAGCAGCCAAACCTTTATACAGAGGTAACCTTTATCTCCTGTCGCTTCTCTGTCAATTCTTACATTGGCTTCGTATACCCTACAGGAGTAAATTAAAAATACTAACTCATGCCTATATAGCTCTAAACAACTCTATCCCCGTTACATTTCATCACTAATTTGTAGATGTGCCTCTCCGCTTTGTCGGTGACCTTCTCCTGTCCACTGCTCACACACTTACTGCTAACTCACGCTTGCAGGACTTCTCGTGGGCAGCTGCAACAACTTGCCTAGTCCCAGCAGACTCTCACTTCTTCAATAATTTAAGTACTCCCTCAAAACCCATCTCTTTAGAAAAGCTTATGGCCTCCCAGAGTAACTTCTATTTAATAATTTAACTCCTAAATGGCAGAGAATTGAGCAGTTAGACTCGAGGGGCATGATCTATACACTAAAACTGTTTCATTAAGCTAAAGCTGTTTTGGTGCCTATAGTATCCCTGTAAGGAAACCAAATTAAGGAGCTTTTGTGTTTAGTAGATAGCTCCTTTTATTTAGTATCTTTAATTACTGCAATCTAATTTGAGGGTACAGAATTAGCGCGCTATTGACTAACGAGCTTCTTAATTTGGTATCCTTAATTACTGCCAAGCTGACATAAGGGTACAATATTAGGGAGCTATAAACTAAATTGCGGAAAAACCAACATTAAGAAAAGGCCTTTTCTTCATTTTAATCTATTAGATGTTTAGTAGATATCTTTCTAATTAGGTATCCTTACATGGGATTGCCATATTTAAAGGGTTACTCCAAGCATCAGGATGGTAGGGGTACACTGGACCCCATTTCCCAAGAATGGGTCAAAATATTTTGCAACTTTTTGCCCTGTTACCTAGTCCTGCCAGGTGTCCTGTATAGTTGGCTGTTGACATGCATATAGCTTCTGCAGATCCAGATTCCAATACTGCTGGCTATTCATTGCTTGAGAGTGTCAGCTGACCACTCTCAGCCAATGATTACAATGCTGTGCAATTCTATGCACAGAATTGACATTAGTCAGTCTAGTCACTATTTTCAGGCTGGCTGATGATGCCGCAATGATGTTGACGGAGGTGGAGTTACACCTCCAGTAGCAGACGGGTCATTCTCTACATGCGCAGTGTTTTATAATGAAAAACTGCACATACAGACTCCAGGCACCATGACTACTTTAAATCACTGTAATATTCATCGTTCTCAGAGTAACCCTTTAAGGATACCAAAATAGGGTACCCTGAAATATGGCAATCGTCCAAATTAATTCGGACAAACTGAAAATTTCCACTGTTCACAAGTCTACTTTGAAATTTGAGTTATCTGTAAGGTTTATCTAGTATATCCCTGGTTTATATCCATGATTTAAACAAATATACTTTCTATCCCTCTATTTAATTTTAATTTCTAACGCATATTAAATAAACTTGAAAAAAATGTAACTGAAGATTGTGGCGTTTACTGTAGACCTAAATGCTCACTACAGAAGGAGCATTTAGGTCTACTGAATTTTATTCAGTAGGTCTATTTAGGTCTATTGAATTTTATTCAGTAGGTCTATTTAGGTCTATTGAATTTTAGACGTTTTTGATTCCTCATAAAAAGGACCTATAACATATATTTAGTTGATTATTTTTCTGATAAGTCCAGTTTCATAATAATGATTAAGTGCTGCTCTGAACTGTAGCGTACTCAAGACTTCTCTTTTAATATTCAAATGATGAAAGTGAACTTCTACTGAAAGCCCTCAATGAAGGATTCATATTTGGATTGGTTCCCTTAGAAGAAGCCTCAGAATGCCTATCTGCTTCTAGAGATGTGTCTGGTTTATTGTATGCTTGTGATAAGAATGATTCTTGTGATGAATTAACCAGGTTATTAGTCCCTTCAGATGAAGGAAGTATACCCCCCACTCCACCTTTTAATGACATTTCCAAGGTATTTTTATCCTCTGGTGACAAAATGTTTGATCTAGTTGCTCTCTTATATGCATTCTGACTCGATCTGGACATTGATTCTGAGAATCTAGGAGATTCTGTAGGGGAAACAAAGCTTCCTTGGGAATCTGTAGACTCTTTAAGAGAAAGAGCATTCCCTTCGGAATCTCCAGATTCATTTGGAAGGAGGATATGTCCCTGGGGATGTTGAGATTCTTTAAGAGAAAGAGAACTTCCTTCAGAATCTTTAGATTCTTTTGGAGAAAGCAAACTTTCCTGGGAAGTTTGAAGTGAATGAGAGGTCTCATCTGACTCCACAAGTGAGAAATGAGAATCCTGATCTGATGCCTCATCTAAAAAAGGGAAATTGCTGCTTTGGTCTGAGAGACTTGTTGCTCTCTTTGTGTTTTTCCATGATAAAGCTGTTTCTTGTTTATGTTGTCCTTCAGACATAATTGCTCCCTCTGTAGACTCGTCATACAGATCTGTTCTTCTACTACTTTCCTGAGACAGTATTAAACGTCTGTCAGTTACAAATGTTACATGATTATCCTCTGAACTATAGTTATCACCTGTATTCTTAAAATTATTGGGACTTCTTAAAGTTCTTTTTTGTCCTTCTAATTGGATTCCTCTCTCAGCCTTGTTCATCTTTATGGTTTTGTTCAAATAGTAAGTTGACTCTCGGTCTGTGTCATATTCAGATGAGCTCAATATGGATGACTTTCTTGATTTTTCAGCGTTTGCTGATGCCAACACTCTTCTTTTCTTATCTGATACAAAAGAGGACACTTTGGTTGATCCAAGACTAGTTCTTTCTGAGATGTTCGTTAGTGTTGACCCTGTAATAATTAAAAGAGATTACAACCTTAAAATAATTTTCAATTGATCATTAAAATGCCCCATAAAGCTAAACCATTTTAATGTTCTGAATGCTTTCCTTCAAGGGATACTCAAAGCACCAAAACAACTGTATCTTAATGAAGCAATTTTGGTGTATAGATGTCCCTGCAGTTTCACTGCTCAATTCTCTGCCATTTAGGAGTTAAATTTGTTTCTGTTTGTGCAGTCTTAGACACACCTTCCCTGACTGTGACTCACACAGCCAACATAAAAAAAAAAGTTTTAGTTTTATATCAGATGTGAAGGCACATTGTGTTTACTTTAGACGTTTGTAACAAAATGGGATGAAGCTCCTGAACTCTGACTGAGTACCTCTGACAAAATTCCCCTAGTACTATGAAAGACTCACCGAAGTGACTATGGCCCTGTCAGGATTACTAGTTGATACAGCACGTAGAATTGTGTCACACTGATGATTAATAGGTAACGTATTACCGGGCCTTAGGATGGCCGGACTTAACGTACCAAAGAGTAGTCAGGATACTTGCCGAGGTCAGGAGATACAGAAAGAGACACAACGATAAGGGAAAGAAAGAAGTCAGGGATACCAGAATACAGGGAAGTCAAAACAAAGCCAAAGTAAAAAAACAGAAAATACTTGAATCAGGAATGCACTCTCGGACAACCACTAGGGAAACCATGACAGGGCAATGAGGAAAGGCAACTCTGAGTTTAAATACATGCTTTACCTTTCTGATTGGCCGAGATCGATCTTTGACCCCAAAACATGTGCGTGCGGCGTGTGCATGTCACGTGCACGCTGACGTCGTCAATCAAGTGAGTGGACGTGGGGGTATAATTTGCTGTGGATCCGCAGACGCACGGTGAGGAAGAATATGTTACAGGCCCTTCCCCAAACACCCGTCGGTACTTAGTGACGGGGTAAAACAACAACTCTGTACTGGGACAAGAGGGTGCCGTACAATACAAACCCCAAAACACAATGTTCCCCACAAGTACTGGTGTTAATTCATATATCCCCGGACAGGGCTTTCTCCCAATAGTAACTGTCCAAAAAGTGCTCTGATTGGAGTTATGTAGCCTGAAGTTCTAGTGGGACGTGGCTAACCTCCGATCCATCGCATAGTTCCAGGCTGTCAGGGAGTAGGTACAGGTCATAAACAAGAGGTTGCTCCGGCTCTGTGAAAGGAGGCTTCCCCTAACTGTTAGTAGTTTTTGTTAACCCTCCTGCTCTGTTAATTGAACTTTAATCACACACTACAGACTCTTGAAGACTCTAGCAGGCTAGTATCAAAGCAGTAGATAAAAAGCATATTCTAAATTAAACAGACTGTGCAGTAAGGCAAATTTAAACATTAGATCTCTCTTCACAGGAAATGTGTAGGGAGACTGTTAGGTCACATGCAGGGGAGATGTTACTAGGGCTGCATAACATTGAATTGAAGAATGTAGGGAAATAATCTATACACCAAAACTGCTTCATTAAGATAATGTTGTTTTAGTGCTTTTAGTGTCTGTTTAAAAACAGTTTGGGTAATGTGAGAAACAAGATTTTAGAGGTTTTAGATACATTTCTCATGAAAACAACCCTGCCCGACACAATATATTTTTTTATTTATCTCTGATCAAAAGTTATGGCTCTCTAACTTAGTCAGTTGTTTTCTGTATTATTAATAACGGTAAAATTTATGAAGTGCCAAATTATTCTGGTATAACTAATATTACTACATTCCCTGCAGATTAATTCTTTCATTGATGGTGTTGGGTGTCCATCAACAATATTTTTATAATACTCACTGCTTTGGTTACTCTTTGCCTGACTTGTCTCTGTCACATCTTGGATGCTTGAATTTCTTCTGAAGTTCAAAAAGGTCTGTCTTTGATATCCTCCCTGTAACACAGTAATACAAACTGCAGCATCACTAGTAGGTGAAGATTAGATCATGCATTTATATGTCTCAACAGTCTTGACTTCTTCAGGACAACGCATTTTGTGGTCTCTGCCCTATTGTCACAGATTTTTGTTTGGTGTTTAACAAAAAAAAGTTCTCCTAAGGTGCAGTGAAAATATGCTCATTAAATGCTCTCTTGGTATTAAAGGGAATCAGTAGTCCTGAAAATAACAATCGCTATACTTTCTGTCCATCCCCCTTTGCTATTAAAAAAAAAATTACTTACCTTGTTTTCAGCACCAGGATTACTCCACTGCAGCCACCAGCTCTGCTTTTGAAGTCATCAGCATGCTCTTCTGTGACCTCCTCCAATGCAATGCTTCTCACAAAGAAGCAATGGATTGGAGATACGAATACGAGGCCAAAAAACACCACGTTCCATCAATCAAATGTTGGTATCAGCACCATTTGATTTTTACTTGGTTCTGGAGGAGGAAGTTACTTAAGTGGCTGTCAGAAGGGCAACCATTAGAGGTGTATTTAACTTTTTAATGTAAACATTGCAGTTTTGTAGACTGACAAGACCACTGCACCCAGACCACTTTATAGAACTGAAGAGATCTGGGGGACTTTAATAGAATTGAACTACAAATGGTTTGTCATTTTGAATACCTCACGGAATGCCCAATCACTGTCTCTTACCCATGAAGGCCCAGAAATTCGTGGGTACCGGGAGATTCTTGCCCGAAGCTGTTCAACTTTCTCCCACTCAGATTCCCATTTGCGATATTCAGACTCCCTACTTAGGATCCTAGCTAACATTTTGTCATTTTCAAGCGTGACCTGCTCCAGACTTTGCAGACGGCTTCCTAAATTCAAGCTTTTCAGAGAAAAACCAAAACAAAACATGAAAAGACATGAAAACCTGATGAAGGAATGATCAGCCATCATTTTGGCATTATGAATAAATAATATATATTGTGTTTATCTCCCCTTGTACTCTCATGTGTCTACATTTATTTAAACCCCTTGTGTTTTGTAGATGGGCGGAGCAGTTTTGGATTGAGATTCACTCTCTATCAGGACTCTTGATTTTAAGTGTGTGAGAAGTGGGCAAGGTTAGAACATATTATATCCCTTGATCTTCTATTGACGCACACAGCTCTGAAATGAAGAGTCTTGAAATTTGCTCTCAAGATTTCACTTCCATGCCTCTCAGCGGTGCTATATAGTGGATAGTTAAGCCATGGTGCAGTAATTAATTTTGAGTAGAGTGGCATAATCCTGCCCTCCTCCAGGTGCCCCAGGAGGCTGCCGTGACCCCTTATGGGCCAGCTCTGCAATAAAGAAATTATAGCAGACTTTGGGCATGGTAGGCTCAGAGCATCATCAGGGATTAAAAATAAGCATTTCCTGTTTACTGCACAATGGAATGCTGGGAGCTACTGTGCAAGTTACAGATTCCGAACGGTTACGGACATTACGTGTTTAGCACCCTTGTTTTTTTTTTTTTTGGCTTTTTAAAAAAATATTTTTGACGTGCTTAAAGGTTAAAGGCATTCTCACTTTGCCACAACAGCGACAGTGAGTGAAGTATGAACATTAAACTGTACAATGGTGGCATCTATGCAAAACTGCGCACATTGTTTTTGTAGGAGTCATGAATGATATACGAGTAAAACTTAGATGCATTATAAATAAAGAACACAACAAATTAATTAGAGAACTGCAAGCTTGAGCATGTGTGTGATTAGCTTGTTTGGCTTGGCTGGGTCAAGCAGTACATGTACCCTAAGTATACAGAATGATGACTTAAGACACGATTAACCAAACAAGATAAAGATCATGAACTATGCTTGTATGTCCTGGGTGCTGCTCTCATGAACGTTAAATGCTGATGAGCAGTGTAACATATATCTTATTGCGCCGGGTACTGTACGCTACATTTACGGTGACATTTTCGGTATTGAGAGCATCTAGGTACTCGCTAACATAGCAGAGACCTGCAGGCAAATGCACAGGTATGAAATTACTCAAGGTGTTGCAACCTAAAACGAGGGAGCAGATCGAGTTTATTATTGAGCGTTAGGTTACATGCTAGGCAGACAGATTTTATAATAATGACCATAGAAACATAGAATGTGACGGCAGATAAGAATCATTCGTCCCATCTAGTCTGCCCAATTTTCTAAATACTTTCATTAGTCCCTGGCCTTATCTTATAGCTAGGATAGCCTTATGCCTATCCCACACATGCTTAAACTCCTTTACTGTGTTAACCTCTACCACTTCAGCTGGAAGGCTATTCCATGCATTCACTACTCTCTCAGTAAAGTAATACTTCCTGATATTTTTAAACCTTTGTCCCTCTAATTTAAGACTATGTCCTCTTGTTGTGGTAGTTTTCCTTCTTTTAAATATAGTCTCCTCCTTTACTGTGTTGATTCCCTTTATATATTTAAATGTTTCTATCATATCCCCCCTGTCTCGTCTTTCCTCCAAGCTATACATGTTAAGATCCTTTAACCTTTCCTGGTAAGTTTTATCCCGCAATACATGAACCAGTTTAGTAGCCCTTCTCTGAACCCTCTCTACCGCTGGTACATATGTCAATGTAAGACTCTGTTGGAGAGGTGGTTAGGTGAGAGCAGTAACGAAAACCAGAGATGGCTACCGGGGATGTTAGAGATGTCTGGATCAGGGGCTATGAGTGGTATCCCAAGCGCTGCATGACTCTTGTTGTGTGTGCCTCTGTGGTGACACAGGGTGCCTTAAGGTCGTCGCTGGAGACTGAAAGTCCGATTAAAGTTTACAAAGCAGGTCTGAGTTGATGAAGTAGTGTAGTCCAACAGTTCTTGGCAGGTCTTACTGGGTTCCCTTTGCTTGATATGAGAGCGTCCCCTTCACGGTTGTGAGGCATTTTAGGAAGCTTAGTGGCTGTCTGTGCTGTTTAAGCCTGTGGCTTTTACCTTGCTGAGCTCTCCCCATCAGGGGTTAACTGTAGGCTTTGCGGTCATGCGGGTTGGTGAGCAGTGCGACTTCTCTGCATGAGGCAGGGGATGTGGGTGTCGGGCTCCACGCTGCTGCCATCTTGGAAGGTAGGTAGAGGGACTCTCAGTCTCCACTCCTCCCTAGCTCTCCACAGTGGGGACCGGGATAACCCCCCCGGCCCACGGGGGGGGGGGGGGAACGGGAACGGCAGGCATCTCAGATAGTCGTGTGTGGTTGCCGCGAGGCGGGCAGGGCAGCGGCCGTCTACCCCGCTCCCCTCTCGAATAGGCCGCAGTCCCCGAAGCTTTATTCAACCCTTCAGGGTCCCAAAACTCCTGATCTCGGGATCTGCCACCTTGTCCACCACCGTGTGCGTGGCTGTTGGGCTCTTTGCGGGCTTCAGAGCTGCAGGATTTGCCTAAGAGGCCAGATTTCTCTTGAGCCTCTCCTGCATGCGACTGGTCAGCATGGCGGTCCGGCCCCGCCCCCAGCACCCTTGTTTTTTAATCCATTACTAAGAGTTTGAAACTTGTGATGGAATTCAAAGGTGGAAGTCTCCATGGTGAATGTACTATAGCTTTGTTAGAAACAAAGTAATAGTAATCTATTTGCAGTATTATTTTAAACTAATTAATGGAAATATATTTTCAAGTGATAGTGACAATCTAAAATGGTGATATCCCAGTGGCTTGCTCCTGTTTGAATAGGATTTGAAGTGATAAGGTTTTATATTGTATTATATTTCATTTAGCTGTGAACAGAAAACTACATGTACCTGTAAGATTGTTGTTATAACTTGTTATATGGACAGATTTTACACCTTAAAATAATATTATGTCTATTACAAAAAAGGAGTATCTTGTGAATTATTATGGTGAAAATATAATGGCAAGAGAAAAACTGTTATGTCCCTCTCTTTTGTAAAAGGATTAAAATGATAAAACATTACGCTGCGCCAATCAGCATCTCCTCATAGATGAATCAATGCATCTCTATGGAGACTTTTCAGCATCTCCATGCAGAGCCTGGAGACCCTGAACATAGGTGTTGCATACAATGCAGCACTGAAATAGGAAACACTTCTAGTGGCCATCTGAGTAACCACACCTAGAGGTGTTGCTAGGCAGCAATGTAAACACTACCTTTTTTCTCAAAAGGCAGCATTTACATTGCTGAGCCTGCAGGGACATGCCATAGAGACCAAAACCACTAAATTTAGCTGCAGTGGTTCTGGTGACTATAATGTCCCTTTAATGTATGTATATACTGATCAGTCACAACATTAAAACCAGCTGCCTAATATCATGTAGATCCACCTTGTGCTGACAAAACCACTCTGATGTGTTGAGGCATGGAATCCACAAGACATGTGAACGTGTCCTGTGCTACCTGGCACCAAGACATTAGCAGCAGATACTTTAAGTCCTGCAAGATGTGAGGTGGAGCCTCCATGGATCAGATTTGTAGGTTCCAGCACATCCCATATATGCTTAATCGGATTGAGATCTGGGGAATTTGGAGACCAAGGTAACACCTTGAACTCTTTGTCATGTTCCTCAAACCATTCCTGAACATTTTTTGCAGTGTGGCAGGGTGCATTATCCTGCTGAAAGAGGCCACCGCCATTAGGGAACATCATGGCCATTTATCGATGTATGTAGCTTGCAACAATCTCTAAGTAGGTGGTAAGTGTCAAAGTAACATCCACATGAATAGCAGGACTCAAGCCTCCACTGGCCTGCATTCTTCCCACAGTGCATCCTTCTGCCATCTCTTCCAGAGGTAAATGATGCACATGCACCCAGCCATCCACCTGATCTAAAAGAAAACATGATTCCTCAGACCAGGCAACCTTCTTACATTGCTGCATGGTCCAGTTCTGAGGCTCACGTCCCCATTCAAGGTGCTTTCAGCTGTGGACAGGGGTCAATATGGTCACTCTGACTTGTATGTGGCTATGCAGCCCCGTACGCAGCAAATTGTGATTCACTTTGACACCTTTCTATCATGGGCAGCATTAAGGTTTTCAGCAAATTTTGCTACAGTAGCTCTTCTGTGTGATTGGACCTGACGGGCTAGCCTTTGCTCCACATGTGAATGAATGAGCCTTGGGCTCCCTCCGGTTCACCGGTTGTCCTTCCTTGCACAGCTATTGATAGGTACTAACCACTGCATTCTGGAAACACCCCACAAGATTTGCAAATTTGGAGATGATCTTACCCTGTCGTGTAGCTATCACTATTTGGCCATTGTCAAGGTCACTCAGATCTTTTCGCTTGCACATTTTTCCTGCTTCCATCACATGAAATTCAAGAACTGACTGTTCTCTTGCTGCCTAACATATCCCACCCCTTGACAGGTGTCATTGTAATGACATAATCAAGGTTATTCACTTCACCTATACATGGTTTTAAAGTTGCGGCTGATCAGTGTATATGCCATCTAATACACCTGGCAGCTGGGGTTTTGCATTATTACTCTTAAAAGGATTTCCATGTAGCTACCATGTCAATTTATTCACATTGTACCATTTGAAAATGATAGGCTACATTGTCAGATAAACATATTTAGACTGGTGTTGGTCTGTAAGAGCATGTTTATGCACCGTCCTGTTGAAAAGTCCAAATGTAGGCCTTTATTGAACATAGTCAATAGAACACTCCCTCTAGTGGCCAAAATATAATACAACATTAAAGACACCTTAATATAGATTATTTCAGACAGCTGAACCTCATACCTCCCTACCTTTCCTATGGACAAAGAAGGAATTCTCTAATTTTAGGGGTGTGAGTGGGGTTGTAGCCAGTGGTGTGGTTATTCTAAGACATTTTAAGTGACTTATTGATAATAATAGAACCAATATGTAATTTAGAAAAGGGACAATGTATCTTATCTACACGGACTGATTTCTAAACACAGTCGTAGTTTAAAAAACACATTAACACATTACTTTGAGTATTATTGCTGTGGAGCTCTGTTAAACACTCAGACAAACCAACAACATGAAGCTCCTAGAAAAAAGGGACATTAGGATAGAAAAGAGGGAAGGAGTTATCTAGGCCAAAATAGGGACTGACATCCTAAATAGGGAGACTTGGGTGGTATGGAATCTACTCAGCAAAAAGTATATACAAAGTATCCATATGAACATCCTGAGGTTTACACTACTCATATGCATCTGTTAGTATCAGGGTATTATATTGAGTGTAAATGGTGTTGGGTATTTGTAAATGGTTTCTTTTGTGCTTTGGTTTCCTGTTACAATAAATATATCGGCTGGTGTAATTGAATTTCTATCTTGGTCATATTTTTCTTGAGAACAAATCCTTGTTAAGCGAAATTCAAACACTTTGTGGAAAAACTGGCTCTGTGAATAACTAATATTTTAATCTGAGTTATTTTTTAAATGAACCCCCCCGAACACCATAACCTTTCAGCCAAGGAATTAAGACCTGCACTAATGCTCTGATGTCCAGCATCATGTCTTATTGGCAGTGACCCCTGATTTGTCAATCTGTATGCTCCTTACAGACCTGCGATGAGGATAATTGTTCCAGTTGTCTAGTCGTCCGTGAGATTCTCGGATGGCGTGTAGTTTAGCATAGTGATTTTTGTTTTGTTTTTCAATTATATCTTGACGTTCTTTTTCCATCTGTTTCATAATTAGAGAATGAAAACACATTAAAATTTGAATTTAATCTCTTCAATCATCATTCTCACGGATTCATGGACACATCACCCAGACATAACTTAATGAGACAATATAGGCACCAACACAACTTTAGCTTAGCAAAGCAGCTTTGTGTGTGTAGATTATGCCCCTGCAGTCTCACTGCTAAATTCTCTAACATTTAGAATGCCCCTTTAATGTCACTCATCAAAGTATCTTACTTTTAGAGGAAATAATCAGTTGAGCTATGTATGTGTTCTGATTAAACCAGATAAAAAAAAGACATGGTGTATAGTAATTAAATGACAATTTAACCATAAACCCATTATTTGGGGAGAGGCAGATGTGTATTTTATTAGTGTGCTAGGCATGACTAAATTTAAAAGCCCCTCTAATTTAAATTTTCCCCACCCCTTCCTACCAAGGAGAGATAGAGAGAGAGAGACACACACACACACTCTCTCTCTCTCTGACTGACAGATACTCACTGACAGACACAAAGTCATTGGCAAACACACTGTTTAGCCAACATACACTTTCACTGACAGACACACTGACAGACACCCACTCTCAGATACAAACAGACTGACATACACACACACCACTGATTTGACACACTCTTGACAGACACACATACTGTACACTTCTTTGAAACACACTGACACACATATTCTCACTGATTTGACACATCCACATTCAGTGACGCACACATTTAGTGACAGACACACATTCACTGACAGACATACACACACTGATACTGGCAAACACACATTTGCTCTAAAATAACACACAATTGATATTTTTTTATTTTAAGTCCACCCAGCCTCCCTACCTTTGGCAGAGCTGAAGTGGATTCTTTCCCTGGGGTTCATTGTGAATCCTGTCCCTGGGGTCCAGTGTGGGGTTGCTCTGATCTTCCCTGCTGCCTCGCGTGCTGTTTCATTATACCGGGGGTGGAGTGACATCATATTCCTGCTCCGGTATCACCTCTGGGCACCCGCCTACAATACTCACCGCCGCACACCTGGTGGGGGGGCCCTTAGGTGGCCAGACGGCCAGCTGTTGAGCCCCCAATCACATGAGGCTAACAAGGCATCTGCTAAAGTTGCTGAGGCGTTTGGGGGAGGTATTTTTTGCAAACCCCACTAGAAAGTGCTGCCCATGCAAATGCATTGCGGTAAATACAGCAGTGGGAAGAGGCTATTCGAACAGTGTACAGAAGACAATTATGCACAACTGACCCAGTGATAATGTAACACGTGTTTATTCCAAAACCTGTTTGCATTAGAATTGTGCCCAATGACCCACAACTGTTAAAGCATGAGACATGATGGGTAGCTGCCAGTGTTCACCAGTTCCTCAAGCTATATTTTTGTGGTTGTAGTGATATCACCAACAAGTGGCATAATTTTCACTCAACTTCCCTCTCACCTTCTTATCCTATTGTCTCCAGAAGTAGTCAAGATGTTTACTAATGGATTAAATCTCATGGAAACACAGAAATTGATGGCAGATACAAAAGCCAACTGGCTCGTGCTGACAAATTACTTTTTGTATATTTACCAAGTATATAATGTCAGCAGCAGTGGAATTTCACGCATTAATGTGATTGACTTCAGAAGCATTTTCTATTATTTACTAAGCATAAACTTTGGTAAACTAAATATGATCTTCATATTTAGTAAAGTAAATATAAGATGAAGCCTGCTTCAGCTAAGTATGGGTGTGGTGAAACTCCAATACTCAACCAGAGTATCTCCGCCAAAGTCTCTCTAATTTACCCGCAGAGTGTTCAGGGACATAGCTAACCCACCCAAACATTGGTGCATGGTCTGGTAGTGTCTGCTAGGAGAAGGCAAGAGGCACAGCAGGGTGGTTATCAGTCCCTTCTGCTTAGTATTGTCTCGTAATATGGCTCCCCTTTTGATTCATAGTCTGGCAGATACAACCAGATCCAGAAGGGTTGACTTGGGAATGTCCAGATATGGATTACTTTAGGCTTCGAGTTCGGTTTGCCAGAACAATCTGTTAGCACTAGTGTTCTGTTTGCTTGGCTGGTATTGTATTGTGATATTATATGGTTGAAGGGCCAGGCTCCATCTCAGCAACTGGTGATTATCTCCAGATACTTTGTTTAGCCAGATGAGGTGATTATGGTCATACTCTTTTAAAGCCCACACCAGGGCCAGCACCACTGAGTAACTCCTAGTCCAAACATGGAGGCATGGGTATGGACGATAAAGTGTTTGGTAGGGTCAGGTGCAGCCAAAACTGGGGCATGAGTTAGGGCCGTCTAACTGTTGGAAGGCCCCCTCACAGTTTGGAGATTTAAACATTTTGCCATGAAAGGTCCTCAGGACACGCACATCGGTACACCGGGTGACTACATAGATCTTCTCCACCACCTGGTAGGATCCTTGCCAGGGTGCTTGGGGTTTGTCCTAGTAGGTTGGCATAAATACCAGGACTGTTTGACCCACCTGAAAGGCGTGGTCTCTGGCACCTGGACATACCGTCTTCTCTGGCGTCTCTGAGTCGTCTGCAAGTTCAAACTAGTATCAGTTTTGTCTTTGACAGAATGTTTAAAATTAAGCATCAAAGTTGATGCTAACACATATGTGCAATTGACGCAGAGTGAAGATGTAAGAGCCTTCTTCAACCTGGGATTCGTGCCCTTTCGTGGTTCTTTACTAGACATGTGCAATTCGTTTCGGTCCGAATGTGAATTCGGATGAATTTCAGGCAATTCGGACAGTCGGGTACTTCCGAATGTCCGAACAGGTGAATTGCCGAATGGTCGAAGTCCCGAAATTACAGAATTTCCAAAGTGTCGAAGTGCCGAAGTTCCGAAGCACAGTATTGCCTAAGAACTGATATAGTTACGCAGTGGAAGAATAAAGTATGTTACACTGTATACAATTTTAAATAAAAAGTATACAAACATAGCCAGGATTCAGCTGTAAGCATTTGCAACACTTACAACAATCAAGTAACATACATTCATATAAAATGTAAGTTACTTAGCCAGTCAATGTAATGACAGGAATGAATAAGCAGATAACTCCCTAATTCCCACGGTATTAGTGAGCTATCTACTAAAAGGCTGAAAGACCTAAACTGGTCTTTCAGACAAATTTACTAATACTAAGTAAAGATTTCTTAGTATTAGTAAATTATGCCCCTATTCGCTATACCGCGAGTAGGGGCATGTCTATTAAACAGTGAGCAGCCTATGGCGGGTGGGGCCCTACAGTATAATAAGGGGGGGGACCTAATGGCCTCCCCCCTGGCCCCCACCCTGAGCGGTGGGTGGGGGCCCTAAATACTAATAAGGGGGGGGAACCTAATGTCCTCCCCCATGGCCCCCACCCCTGAGCGGTGAGTGGTTACCCTAAATTAGAATAAGGGGGGGACCTAATGTGGAGGACATTAAGGGGACCTGGAGGACATGAGAGGGACCTAATGTCCTCCCCCCGGAGGACCTAATGTCCTCCCCCCTGAGCGGTGGGTGGGGGCCCTAAATTAGAATAAGGGGGGACACCTGGCCCCCATCCCTGAGCTGTGGGTGGGGGCCCTAAATGCTAATAAGGGGTGAGGGACCTAATGTTCTCCCCCATGGCCCCCATCCCTGAGCGGTGGGTGGGGACCCTAAATACTAATAAGGGGGGGGGGACCTAATGTTCTCCCAAACCCCTAGTCACCCCCCTTCCCCCAAAAAATAACTCCAACCTACCCCCCTCACCCTAAAAATAATGAGGGGGGGCCATTAACTAAGTACCTGTAAAAAAAATAAAACTTACCATTTGATGTTTTCTTTCTTCTAAAATCTTCTTTTGTCAGCCCCAAAAAAGGCAAAATAAAAAATCCATAATAACCGACGCACTTAAAAAAATAAAAAAAATGATCTATCTTCACCCATGGAGGGGCCCGCGCAGACTGAGCTCTGCAAGGTGGGGGAAGGCTTATAAAGCCTTGCCCCACCCTGCAATTAGGCTCAGAGCACTCTGGGTTTAAGCCATCCAATCAGAGTGCTCTGACAGGTAAATGAAGAGAATGACAGGTAAGTCTCTACATTTACCAGTCACAGCACTCTGATTGGTTGGCTTGAAATCCACCAATCAGAGTGCTCTGTGTCATTTTACACAGCGTGGGAAAGTTCTTTGGAATTTTCCCACGCTGTGTAATTTGACTCATAACACTCTGATTGGTGGATTAAGTAACCAATCAGAGTTATGAGTCAAATTACACAGCGTGGGAAAATTCCAAAGAACTTTCCCACGCTGTGTAAAATGACACAAAGCACCCCCTTATTAGTATTTAGGGCCCCCCAACCACCACTCAGGGGTGGGGGCCAGGGGTGAGGACATTAGGTCCCCCCCTTATTCTAATTTAGGGCCCCCACCCACCGCTCAGGGGTGGGGGCCAGGGAGGAGGACATTAGGTAGTATTAGTATTTAGGGCCCCCTACCCATCGCTCAGCAGTGGGGTGGGGGCCGGACAATAGGTCCCCGTCATTTTACTTTAGTCCCCCCACCCGCCACTCGGGGGGGGGCAATAGGGGCTCAGAAGGGGGCTGCTCACTGTTTACCCACAGGCTGCTCACTGTTTGATAGACATGCCCCTACTCGCGGTATAGTGAGTAGGGGCAAAATTTACTAATACTAAGTAATTCTTACTTAGTCTTAGTAAATTTGGCTGAAAGACCAATTTAGGTCTTTTAGCCTTTTGGTAGATAACTCCCTAATAATGATGTCTCGAACGGTTCGCCACGGACTCATCATTGAGTAAACTTTGACCCTGTACCTCACAGTCAGCAGACACATTCCAGCCAATCAGCAGCAGACCCTCCCACCTCCTGGACAGCTCACTAAGAATGCAGCTTCACAATGAATGTAAAATGGATGCTGTCCAGGAGGTGGGAGGGTCTGGTAGAGAGAGTCTGCTGCTGATTGGCTGGAATGTATCTGCTGACTGTGAGGTACAGGGTGAAAGTTTACTCAATGATGAGTCCGCGGCGAACCGTTCATGGCGAACCATTCGGGACATCTCTACTCCCTAATACCGTGGGAATTAGGGAGTTATCTACTAAGCCGCTGCAAGAGAAGTCCTGAAATGCCGAAGTCCCGAATTTCGGAATGCCGAACCTAACCGAAAATTTTCCCCACGCACATGCCTATTCTTTACCTGTAGGCGAGTTATAGTGCTTATTTTAGTTATTTTTGGATCCTTAACCTGGCTGTGTTCCTGACCTGCTGATTTCTGGTATTCATGACCCAGCTTGATTCCTTACCCATGTATCTCTGGTATCCCTAACCCGGCTAGTTTGACATTGAGTTGGTTCTGTTTAATTTTTTCAATTTCTGGGTCTCTATTAGGCAGCCATGATACTTACTGTGTTTTTCTTAATGTTAAACCTGGTGCCCTACAAATCGATAATTCTATTCCTCCTACAAAGGTAAGGGGTTAACTTTTATCTTGCTGAGGATTCTCTTTGATTCCTGACAGCAACATACACATTGCCTGGGTGGTAAGTGACTTTGGTACAGCTCTTGACTCAACCAGTCCTGGTCCTCATTGTTTCATAGGAAACTAAGCAAGAGCCCATACTGTTCATTTAGGAATTATACAATTTCCACATGATCAGGATGAAGTTGTGCAACCCTATGAAGCATCAGTAAAGCTGCCATATTCCTGCAAAGCTTTTAGCAAACTGTGGAAAATTACACTAAAGGCACCCAGTAGACATGTGCAATTTGTTTCGTTCTGAATGTCAATTCGGACGAATTTCGGGCAATTCAGATACATCCAAATGTCCGAATAGCTGAATTGCCGAAGTTCCGAAATTGCTGAATTTCCGAAGTACTAATATACCTACCCAGTGGAGAAATGAAGAATGTTACACTGTATACAAGTTTAAATAAAAAGTATACAAACATAGCCAGGATTCAGCTGTAAGCATTTGCAACACTTACAACAGTCAAGTATCACACATTTATATAAAATGTAAGTTACTCAGCCAGTCAATGGAATGACAGGAATGAATAAGTAGATAACTCCCTAATTCCCACGGTATTAGAGAGCTATCTACCAAAAGGCAGAAAGACCTAAATTGGTCTTTCAGCAAAATTATTGTCCTCCCCCCAGGCCCCCACCCCTGAGCGGTGGATGGGGGCCCTAAATAAGAATAAGCTGGACAACGACCTATTGTCCTCCTCCCCAGCCCCCACCCCTGAACGGTGGGTGGGGGCCCTAAATACCAATAAGGGGGGGACCTATTGTCCTCCCCCCTGGCCCCCACCCCTGAGCGGCGGATGGGGGCCCTAAATAACCCCCCCCACCCAAAAAAATGTACCTCTACCTGCCCCCCTCACACTATAAATAATGAGGGGGGACCATTAACTAGATACCTGTTAAAAAAAAATAAAAAAAAAATTACCATTTGATGTCTTTCTTCTAAAATATTTTTTCAGCCCCAAAAAAGGCCAAATAAAAATCCATAATAACAGATGCACTTTGAAAAAAAATAAATAAGAAAAAACACCTGAGCGCAAAAAATAAAATAAAAAAAATCCATGTTCACCCATGGAGGGCATCCGTGTAAACTGAGCCTTGCCCCGCCCTGCAATTAGGCTCAGAGCCCTCTGGTTGGTTGGTTTAAGCCATCCAATCGGAGTGCTCTGACAGGTAAATAAAGAGACTGACAGCTAAGTCTCTACATTTACCTGTCACAGCACTCTGATTGGTTAGCTTGAAATCCACCAAACAGAGTGCTCTGTGTCATTTTACACAGCATGGGAAAGTTCTTTGGAATTTTCCC
The DNA here is from genome assembly GCA_933207985.1 of Pelobates cultripes. Taxonomy (NCBI): domain Eukaryota; kingdom Metazoa; phylum Chordata; class Amphibia; order Anura; family Pelobatidae; genus Pelobates; species Pelobates cultripes. The sequence continues at coordinate 47,948,676 of OW240914.1, forward strand.
ACGCTGTGTCATTTGACTCATAACTCTCTGATTGGTTATGAGTTTTTTTGTTTGTTTTTTTACTGTGAGCAGCCACAGGCTGCTCACTGTTTAATAGACATGCCCCTACTCGCAGTATAGCGAGTAGGGGCAGAATTTACTAATAGTAAGTAATTTTTACTTAGTGTTAGTAAATTTGGCTGAAAGACCAATTTAGGTATTTCAGCCTTTTGGTAGATAACTCCCTAATACCGTGGGAATTAGGGAGTTATCTATTAAGCGGCTACAAGAGAAGTCCCTAAATGCTGAAGTGTCGAAGTTGCCGAAATTCTGAATTGCCAAAGTCACGAATTTTGGAATGCCGAACCGAAACTTTTCCCCATGCACATCCCTAGCACCCAGATAACATTATCTCAATGAAGTGGTCCGGGTGCAATGACCCTGTCTGTTTAAACCTGCATTCCTCACATTCCAATTATGCGATGTTTGACGTCCTCGTGAATTACAGGAGAATGTCGAACGTCATTAAATGGTGATCATAGGAAAGTATTGGATTCAATGTTTCCCTATGAGAATAATTTAAATTGGACATGCCCTTCTTATGCCCAACTCATTTCTACAAGCTACGTTTTGAGTGATGAGATCAGCAGTCATAACAAATAATTCGTCCACTTTGATGTTACCTGGGTTTTTTTCATGTTGATTAGCAAGTGTGCAGGTGTTGGGAAACCCTTTGTGTTCACAGCAGGTATAGCCATCAGCACCTGGTAACAGGAGACATCATGTAGGGCTTAAGACTCTTGGACACAAGGGAAACAACATCAATAATGCACAAGGCTTGGTTTCAATGGACTGATCTCTTTTGTAATAACAAAATGTATCAGGAAAGACTTAAAAACCTTAATATGAATTCTCTAGAGGAGGAAAGGTCAGAGGTCCTCATGTAGAATCTTCACGTATATTTAAGAATTAAATATGGAATACATTAAAACACGAGCACTTGAACAATAATATAATTTAAAGCTGGAGGATAGAAGAATGACAGCGAGAGAGTAGTAAATACTTGGCATAGCTTTCCAGGAGAGGCAGTAAAGACTAACACTGTAAATCAATTAATTTAAGAAAGTGTGCTCTGTGCTTAACTGGCTCTCCTGCAGAGCAAATTAGTACATCTGTCTGAAGTTTTAAAATTACACATTAAATAATTTGTCTGGAATTATAAAGTGTACGCTGATAAGGGCCTTCGTCACCTTGTTTCTGTTAACAGTATTTATTATGTCAATTAGCCCCCTTCTGTTACTGAAAAGCACTATGGAATATTTTGAAACTATGTAAATAATAATTATAACAAATCTATAGAAATGTATTCTCAAAAATAATATAGCCATCGCTTATTATTAATATGTAATATCCTATACACACTTTTACTAGGCTTATTTACTAAACTTAGAGCTTGAAAGGTGACCAGGCAATTGCTGAAACAACTGACAATTTTGCAATTTTAACCTAAAAAGTCCCACTCCTTGGTCAATTCCCATTAATACTCAGTTTAGCAAATATGTCCAATAGGTGAGGGAGAAAAGGCACTACATAGTATATGATTAGACTAAATACAAAACGTAAAACCTACAACATGAAGGTCCACTTATATCATTTATATACACAACAGCTAGCATGCATTTATGTATCTTAATATTTTATGGTGTCATTTATTCTTTGACTGTTGGGGGTCTGGTCCTGATGAGAAATATTGCATTAGTGGGGTCTGGTTATGATGATGAATATTGCGTAAGTGGGGTCTGGCACTGTCGATGAATATTGCGTAAGTGGGGTCTGGTTATGATGATGAATATTGCGTTAGTGGTGGGGTTTGGTCCTGATGATGGATATTGCATTAGTGGGGTCTGGTCCTGATGATGAATATTGCGTTACTGGAGTTTGGTCCTGATGATGGATATTGCATTAGTGGGGTCTGGTCCTGATGATGAATTATGCGTTAGTGGCACGGTCTGGTCCTAATGATAAATATTGCATTAGTGGGGTTTGGTCCTGATGTTGAATTTTGCGTTTGTGGCATGGTCTGGTCCTGATGATGAATATTGCGTTAGTGGGATCTGGTCCTTATGATAAATATTGTGCTAGTGGGGTCTGGTCCTGATTATGAATACTGCTTTAGTGGCATGGTCTGGTCCTAATGATGAATATTGCGTTAGTGGCATGGTCTGGTCCAAATGATAAATATTGCGTTAGTGGCACGGTCTGGTTCTGATGAATATTTCGGAAGTGGCACAGTCTGGTCTTGATGAATATTGCGTTAGAGGCACAGTCTAGTCTTGATGATGAATATTGCGTTAGTGGCATGGTCAGGTTATGATGATTAATATTGTGTTAGTGGCATGGTCTGGTTATGAGGATGAATATTGTGTTAGTGGCATGGTCTGGTTATGATGATGAATATTGCATTAGTGGGGTCTTGTCCTGATGAATATTGCGTTGGCATGGTCTGGTTATTATAAAAAAATATGGCCCATATTACATTATCTGCTCCTGATTCACAGCCATTGTTTGGCACATGCTATTTAGTGTAAAGGCTCACACAGTATTATAGAAGATACATTATGTATCCCCCTACCTTTCTCCTGTGTTCTTCATATCTGCTCCTGTCCCATTTCTCTTGCAAATAAAGATTGGTAGTTGGTAGTGGGGGTTGGTAAGCCCGATACATTTCTGGGCAAATAGATGATGCTGAATCACACAGGGATGTGAAGTAGAATAAGCAGTCACCTCCATCCACAGCTGATTGAGGATCATATTTCTCACATAAATGGACACACGAAACCACTAAAACAAGCAGGAACACATGGGAGGAGGAGTGTGGTGTGCGTTTGAGATAGTATTAAGTACTAGGATAACTGGCATCCTCCTTGTACTGTATTTATGAGGGATATTAGCATTTTATAAGGTCAGGGTACTAGGGTCAGCCTGCCCAATACCTTTGCTTCTATATGCTGTTTGCACATTTTAGACTAACATTTAGAGGATATTCCAAGCGCCAGAGCTACCCAACATATTAACTTGGTTATAATGCAAGGAGGTTCCATGTTCAGCCCCAACGGGACTCTTAATGATTGGTTTACTAGATTTATATGGGATTGTGATTAAATTTCCAGTTTGTACAATGAAATGTTTGTTACCTTTCATTTTGCCCATTAGATCAACAATGGATTCACTGGAGAATAGTTTACACAGCATTGTCCACAATTTACAGTATTTAAGTGGATATGCGAGGGACATCAATTTAAAAAAAAAAAAAATTAATCCAAATGACAATATTTTTAAGTCTTATTTCCCCTCTACCAATTTCCTAGATTGTCATCGGAGGGGAATTTTTTTTTGATTTTACCAACTCTTATCTCAAACATGCAAGATATCACCAAATGTCAATAAAAAATTATACTCAGTGAGGCGTCGCTATCAGTGAGATTTTAAGAGGTTTTGTTACATGATTTAAAATACTGGAGTAATCAATCTTGTATGCCATTACATAGATAATTGTGGATACTTGATTTTCTTTCAAATACAGAATTAAAATGACAAAATAGTCACTAAAACAACTTTATCTTAATGAAGCAGTTTTGGTGTATAGATAATGCCCCATATTGTGTTTTACTGCTCAATTCTCCTATTTAGGAGTTAAATCACTACGCCCTGTTACAAATTATAATGCAAATGATATTTTTCTCATTTACCTAAATAATGGCTGTAAATAACAGTCAGCATAATTCTCATGTTCTTAACTATTAAGAGTACAATTCAAATTTTATTGAACAAACAGTATTTTTTTAAAAACAAACTTACACTGTTCCAAATTATGCACAGTAAGTTACAAAACACTTTATAGGTTGTAAAGAACTGAAAATTGTCATTTGTTGTGTTTGCAGCATATTTACTGAAACCAAAAGCTATTTCAATCAAACTTATAACATTTTAACTTTTTAAACATTGTAACAGGTCACGTTACATTTTAACATAGGGCCCCTTATTTGATAGCAGCTTCACAAGTCTTGCATCCATTGAACTTGTGAGTTTTTGGACAGTTTCTGCTTGAATTTGTTTGCAAGATGTCAGAATAGCCTCCCAGAGCTGCTGTTTGGATGTAAACTGCCCCCCACTCTCATAGATCTTTTGCTTGAGGATGCTCCAAAAGGTTCCCAATAGGATTGAGGTCAGGGGAGGATGGAGGCCACACCATGACTTTCTCTCCTTTTATCCTCATAGCAGCCATTAATGCAGATGTATTCTTTGCAGCATGAGATGGTGCATTGCCATGCATAAAGAAGATATTACAGAAAACATAGTTCTTCCTTCTGTTCCAGGGAAGAAAGTGGTCAGTTAGAAACTCCACATACTTTGCAGAGATCATCTTTACACCTTTGGGGGCCATAAAGGAGCCGGCCAGCTCTCTTCTCAGGATTCCGGCCCAAAACATGACTCCACTTGCTGACGTTGCAGACTTGTTGGGCTCACCTGGCAATCTAATTATCACAGGTGTCATTGTTTTCAGTGATCAAAAGAGCCCTGAGACAATGCCATCCAGGAGTTAAACTGAAAAACAAAATATTTAATCTTTGACACTTAAATAGAATTTGCAACAGGGTGTATCTCCCTAGCCACACCTCCCTGCATGTGAGTTACACAGCCTTGCTAAACACTTACTGTAAAGAGACACATAATGTGCACACTTTTTTAAAGATTCTTTAATTTTCTGCAATCAGTAGTTTGACAAAAAGATACATCATACATAAATGTACCTCTTAATCAGGAATGGGTAATAGCATTACATGTTTCTTGGATCTGAGACCCCTATCCCTGATTGTTATAATTGGTTATAAATGAATGTCCGTGTCAGGAGCTTATATGAGATGCATCAACTTTATAGATTTATAATAAACGACGCACCCAGTTCCAGGACAGAAACTGTGCAGATTGACATGTAAATTTCAGACCTCCCAAATATAGGAATAAGTTAACAAAATTAAAAAAAAACAGAAGTGACTTTCCATTAAAAATAACTGGAAGTGTGATTTCCCAAGCAATAAATTAATTTACTGTATAACATTAAACTCAAATGGTTTAGGGAACAAAAATAAAGCGTCTAAAAAACTTGTTCTCCATGCATGGACAGCCTGACATTGTGCTAGATCAGCATTTGATGCTTCATCTCCAGCAACAGGGTAGATTCTCAGAAGGCGAGCTTCTACCCAGGTCCTTTTGTCTCATGTTATGAAATCATATTCCCTAAAATGCTTCATTTTGCCTCAATACGCACTATAGTGGTGGGTAATATGAGTGATGGGATGTGCATGGGCGATATATTTGCCTTTAAGGCAATAGTAAAGCTCTGGGGTAATGTGATAACAGAAGGTTGTAATGTCATTGGAAATGGCACCAATGTAATTGGTACTATGGGACAGAGGTAAGGAGGATATTAAAGTTTTGCGTACAAAGACTAATTTTACAATTTCCTCTAAGGACTTGTATTGAGTGTACATTCCACTAAGTAAAGCTCTTCAATAAGCACACCGAAATGTTTTTTTCCCCCCACACTTACTGCTGAAGAAACAGCATGACAGTATTTATAGTACAGGCATTTCCAAGTATTTTCTCCAATGACAGGCTTATTGAAACAGATTTCTTGACTCTGGCCCTCTGTCACCTGCAATTATATTACAACTAACACCTAACTGCCACAACGTGGCACGCAATGACCAATGACCGTGTGCCAACAAAAATCCCTTAAAGCGACCTAACTTTTAAAAGACAAAAAGGAGAATATATAAAAAAATTACATTAGTAAATTAAAGTGGTGCAACTAAACTCCATAGATTCACATATCAGTCCTGATTGTTAAATGCATAGGTCTAGATGTATTAAAAAAGTTAAAGGGATCCTGTAGTGCCAGGAAAACAGTCGTTAATAGTTCTCCCTGTCCCTCAGCGCTGAAACCCCTTCAGCCACTTACCTGAATCCAGCACAAATGTCCCTCGGTGTTGGGTCAGGCTCCGCCCACGCTCCTCCCCTGCCGACTTCAGCAGTGGCCACGCACCCATTCGATCTCCCCTTAGGAAAGCATTATTCAGTGCTTTCCTATGGGGAAAATCTGATGCTGGAGGGCAGTGAGGACATCCAGTATCAGATAATGGACCAAAAAGGTATGTTAGGATTCCAGAAGCCCTCTAGTGGCTGTCTGGAAGACAGCCACAGAGGGCAGACTTATTGCTGCAATGTAAACATTGCAGCTCTTTGGAACTGCATGGTTTAACATTGCAGCACTAATTGCAAAAGGTTCACAATACCCAGACTACAATTAGCTGAAGTAGGCTTGGTGCCTACAGTGTCCCTTTAATGCTAACCCTATACCAACCATATAACATGGTTGCATTAACCATATACCTACCCTAAACTTAACCCTACACCAGGGTCTGCAAAATATGGCACGTGTCATGACATGAGTGCCTTTGCACAGCCCTCAAGTGTGCCTGACAGACTCTGGCCTAGCAGGAATCCCAGCAGAAGACATCTGCTAGCGCAACCCGAGAGGTTATTGCAGGTGGTGAGGGACAATCCTCAATTTATACATTGCAGCACTTAAAATTATTTTTTATGGCACTAATTTCCTTTTTTCCTGACCAGCCCGATCCCCAGGGAAGCCACCCACACTGCTGCCTATAGTTTAGCTCCACTGAACTAAACACACCAGGATGTAACAAAACCGATTGAAAGTCTTCATTTTACAGAAGTGCAGATTTCAATAGAAATTGGCACTTTTATAAATTGCAGAGGACCGTGGATCTCTGAAGCACCCTAGCTTACTGAAATGCTTTGTGAAGAGTATCATTACAGTAGAAAGCCATTTTGCTGCCACCTACTGACCGTTTTCAGTATTATAGGAAGATTTCCCTTTGATACAGTATTAGTTGGGAAAGTATGCTTGCCTCTGTGTTAATCAGTCTGCATGCAGGAAGACCCTTCGTCAATCCTAGAATCACTGTAGCAGAGTGCGACTGCTCAATTTCTGTGATTTAAATGGATTGAAAGGGCTACGCAGCAGTCAGTGTAGGGCTCCAGTTATACATTTATAACAGGGACTCCCTGGTTAGAGCAGGGATTTAACAATGCTCACACCAGAGCTGCATTAAAGCCCACTATGTACGACGGCATGGAACGTCCCAATGTCGAGAATGGATTAAAGAACTTTAGTTTGCACGATTTGATATACACAAGTTTTATACTAGGACCTGTAACAAGTGTTGAAACTTGCAAAACACGAGGGCTTTCGTAATTTCCCTAAAGCTGAGGAATGAGGCCAAACATTAGCTGGAGCCAAACTACATTTATTCTTGCATGAGATAACCACGTCTTCATGCTACATCAGTAAGGATTTACCAAAATGAATATTTTCATTTTAAAATCTTCTAAAATTAAATATAAAGACACCATGGACTGCAAAGGATTGTATATACACAGAGGAATCTAGACCTTAAAGGGGACAGAGCATAAAACTGAAAAACCCTTCTAGCTTTATTTAATCATATGACAAAGTCCAAGCACAACCAGGGTACAGATGGCAAGTTAGGAGAAACCTTTCCACAATCGTCGCCAGAACAACTACAGCTTATTGTATTTGTTCTGGTGAATATAAAGTTTACATTCAGGCCTTTTGCAGTAAATATTGTAATTTTAGAGGAAATGCAGGGTTTACATTACAGCCTAGGTTTAACTCCACTGGCCACTCATCAGATGGCTACTAGAGGTGCTTACTGGGTCAGTGCTGTAAGTGTGCAGCACTGCCAGTGTCTCCACCTTCTGCATGGAGACACTGAACCTTCCTCAGATGCATTGATTCAATGCATCTCCATGCGATGTGGATTGGCAAGGGCTGTGTTTGGCTGGTGCTGGCTCTGCCCCTAATTTGCCTCCTTGGAAGTCTCAGTCAATCCTTTGTGAAAGCATTGTGATTAGTTCAGAACTCCTGATGTCAGCCAAGCAGGCAGATCAGGGTCAGTGTCAACAGCTGCTGCAGACTGGAATAAATGTAAGATTTTACTATATTTAGGAGGGAAGGGGCAGATTGTTTTAACACTATAGGATCAAGAATGCATATTTGACCCTATAGTGTTCCTTAAAATAGAGTCAAGAAGTTGTTCTCCCGGCAATAGAAGGGGTTTGAGTGTTCTAGAGTTTTAAGTGTAACCATTAACGGCATCACATACAAATATCCCAGTGTAAAAAAATAAAGCTCTCACACTTACTGCTTCAACGTGTTTATTATGTGCCAAAAAGAAAAAACAAAAAACAAATAAACTACACCACATCTGTAGGTTAAGTGCATCTTCTGCTTGCATAACTACAATGAGGTAGAGACTTTACACACAGCTTCACAGACATACCCCTTTAAGGGTAGTTAGAGTGCAGATAGCGCAGCATGTACTGGGAGGAGGAAGAGATACACAGACAGTGGGATCTTTGGCACAGAGCTTCCATACAGAGGGGGCAAGGGGACAAATAAAAAGGAAAGAATTACGGACATTTTTGTTTTTAAAGGCCTGCAACAGTTTGCATATGTTAGCTGTTTCTTAAAAGCCAACAGAGAGCATGGATACTTATTCCCTCCAGGAGAAAGGTCTCACCATATCTCTTGCCTCTACCCCATTCTCAGACAAAAATATATATCTCAGCCCTTTATGTCCAGCCAAATACAAACAGAAAGTGATTAAAAACGCTACCATCCCCTGAAGTGCAAATTAAAAAAGTGCAACAAACATCCTTAAAACTATATACACACACAAGGTCAATATATGGTTCAGTAAAGGCCCCAAGTCTGTCCTTTTCAGTTGCAAATTCTGTTTTACAAATATTTTTAGATTTTTCTTATTTTAAACTAGCAGCTCCCAGAAACAGAAAAAAGTTGCAATCATGTTAAAAGCTGCCAGAAAAGGGAAACTGAAAAAGAGGAAAAAACGACAAAGAAAAAAAAAGAAAAAAAAAAGGACTTAAAAACCGTCTTTAAGAGTGTAAAAAGGAACTGGTAAAAATCCCACAGAGGGTAAAAATATGAAATATGATTGGATTAAATCAAGAGCATATCCTGCTATTGTTGATACAGTAAAAATGTCAGCTGAACAGTTTATGTGGTTCAGACGGGACATTAAATAAATCGGAAGGCACTGTATGGCAACGTATGTGGGGGTAAAGTGTTAATGAGATTTGCATTATCACCAGCAGTATTGCAAGGAATGTAAAACAAGAAGCGCCTGTAATATAAAAAAAAAATTTGACTCAAGGCAAAGAGGCATCAGTAGCCATAACCTTCGGAAACTAAAGGCCCACGCACATTGCTTACTTTCAGCAAGTGTTAAGAGGACCAGTCTGGGAACTGCAAAACACTCCTTATAGGAGGATCTTCCCCTCCACAAACCTAAAAAAAACAAAACACAAAAATTCACTGTGCACTAGTGCATAAAACTATCACAAGGTACAGTAAGTGCAAAAAAGTGACTTTCCCCTCACAATCCACTGACTTGTCATTAAATCCTGAAAAAAAATAAAAATAATAAGTGCTCCCAATGTTGGAGGGAGGGAAACTGGACGCTTTCTGCCTTTCCCACAAGTCCAGCAGCAGAAACTCATCTCAACTGTGGTCATGAATTTCACCATGCCTTTAGCTGGAGTCACGGCTCTTCTGGTTACGCATGAGTGGGCGGTGGTGACGCAGGATCTCCATTGAGTGTTGCCAATGCCAGCAGGAGCGGCAGAAATACTTGAAGCAAACCTATGGGGAGGACAAGACCAAAATTAAACCTGTGTATTGATCAGATAATTAGTTCTATCATATCGCAACAAGATTCACCTTTCTGAATGCCTAGCTACTACAGCTGGCTTTGTGGTTGCGATAATACTGTGGCAGGAACAAGAAAACTGGGGTAGATTAGATATTGCAGGAGCATAAACATCTGCAGATCTCATGCATGTACAAAGCTAGATGTCATACAAGGAGCGATAATTCGACTCATACTTGTGAGAATTCCAAGCTTTACTGTATCTGTTAATCTTCTGACTAACAAATCACAAATTAAATTCCATCTTCCAAAGTTGAAGGATAGAGGTCAGATGTACATCTAGCACAAATACACTTATCAGGAAGTGGCTGATCGGCTGCCTTTTAACCCTTTAAGGACCGGACATATGAGGTACGTCGGGCAAAATATAAATAAATACACAACTGTCCTTAAGGACTGCGGACGTACCTCATACGTCTGCGGTAAATTAGAGCACTGGAAGCAGCCGCTCTATAGGTATCATGATTGCTCAGAGCCGCTTTATGGGAATTAAACTAGGTCATGCGAGAGGTTAAAGAATTACAGAACAGCGTTAAAGTCAAATTTTGGACTGTGTAAGAACAGTCAATGAAGACTATGTGCATTGGTCCAAAGCAGTGCATTGGGATTCTACCAACAATTGCATAAAAAAAAAGTCAAGAAATATTAACAACCTTCCTGGGCTACTGGAAAACAGTTACTATCAGAACTAAAGAGATAAAAATGAACACTTAGTGTGATATTGCTCTTTGTAGATTATAATTTACCTGGTCTCTGCAGAAGAAAGGACCAGGCTGAGAATTGCAGACCTGGCAAACTGAGTCTTCCAGATAAGGGTCTATTTGAACCTAGCCAAAAGAAAAAAAATATACTTCAAGTATGCAGAGATAAATTACATTTTAAATTCATGCCTCAATATTTTGACTGATTTTGTTGAACAATGTTTTGTGCATAAATGGATGCAAATAGGTTATCCCCATTTTAATTTGTTCATTGCTCATTCTTTACAGAAATATGGAGAATAGTGAGAACTCTTACCTCGTAAGATTTCAGAATGGATAAGGATTTGTGTCAAGGGCTTGTGCTTCTAAAGTGTAAAGTTAGAGGACAATGTGTCTGAAAGTGATCTGAGTGTTTATTTCCGGTCTAATTTCTGTTGTGTAGGTTTATGCAGAACAAGCCGTCCCTGGGGCCGTACCACCCAGTGGAGTAGACACATGGAACACTAGCTATTATATTATATTATATTTATTATTATTTTTTTTATAGACAATTCGGTCCCAAAAAGCAGTTTATGGTGCGGAGACACAGGCAACTGCACTATGTGGATCAGCCCCTTCAGGGGAGAAAAACAATCTCTGACCAAGGCCTACTCAAGCCTACCCAGGTGGTGAGTAGGGTGGACAGACACTGCCTTTCTGCAATATGATGGCCCTGTGGGGATCATCCAGGCCTACCCTGGGGCCCTACTAACGCCTATTCTGATCGAAGGCCTCACCTAACCCTCAACATGGCAGCTGAGCCTGACCAGCACTCCGTGGAGAAGGGCTCTCGACATTCACAGCAGGCACTCTGGGTGATATCTGAGCAACATCCTTCTCCCGAGGCCTGGCCTGGGGTGCTACCAATCTACACTGAACACACTGAGATCGCCTGACTGGCAAAGCGGTTCCCGAGGTAATCAGAGTGCAGGCTGGTACAGACACATGATGCAGAGTTACCCGTAGATCAAGGAGTGAAGCTGGGGACTGTCCTGACAGTAATGGCGTTGGCTGCTCTCTGCATGGGGACTAGGGTTGCCTCTCCTCTGGCTACTGAGCAATCAGGGTCACATTTACCTCTCAACTAGGATGTGTCCCTGTTCAGGGGCCCAGGGTTCCTCAATCATGTGCAGAACAAACTGAGGAAAACATGCCACACTTACCATGCCATTCTGCTCAACATATTTGGTTTTATCACTTAACCTACCAACACTAAATGTACATGTTCATATACATTAATTTCAAAACCGCAGTGATTCAGATGTGGTTTTATCAAAGGCAATACAAATGTTTAAACAGCAATTGAATAAATACTTGCAAAAACATAACATACAGGGATATAATTTCTAATTAGTGGGGTAATAGCTGCTTGATCCAAGGATCATTCTGGGGTCAAGAAGGAATTTCTTCCTAGTTCATTGCAAAATTGGAAGATCTTCAGACTGGGTTTTTTGCCTTCCTTTGGATCAACAGCAAAAAGAAATGTGATGAAGGCTGAAATTGATGGACACAAGTCTCTTCATCTATGTAGCTATGTAACGTATTGTACTTTTTCGGTTAATACTATGATAAGCTATGCAATGTCTATTTTGTTAATATTGCAACGCACTACAAAAATAAAGCCATCCCATGACATAGGTTTGTACGTCTGTACATTACTTTCTGAACTACATAAAATGAAATCTCATGCTCCTAGTTGCATCTCCAGCAGGTTCCTTAAAGGATCACTATAGGCACCGAGACCACTTCAGCTTAATGACGTGGTCTGGGTGCCAGGTCCCTCTAGGGTTAACCCTGCCTGCTGTAAACAGTTTCAGGGAAACTGCTGTGTTTACATATGGGTTAATCCAGCCTCTAGTGTCTGTCTCATTGACAGCCGCTTCTGCTCTTCTCACGGTGATAGAACAATGGTTTCCTATGGACAAGCTGAATGCGTGCAGCTCTTGCTGCGCATGCGCATTCAGCCGATGACTGGAAAGGAGGCGGAGAGTCCCCACCACCGAGGGAGCCCGAAGGTGAAGAAATGGTATGCGTAACCCCTTCCTCACCCTAGAGCCTGGCGGGAGAGGGACCCTAAGGGTGGGGGGGACTTTGAGACCCTATAGTGCCAGGAAAACCAGTATGTTTTCCTGGCACTATAGTGGTCCTTTAAAGTGTCATAAGTGGAAAACCAAATTTTTACTCACTGCAAACCTTTTTCTGACAGTACGTATGGGTTGTGCTTCCTAATTGGCACAAGCATCTGCAAGATAGGTGATTAAGAAAAGTCCCTCCCCATTACCCTATAAAGGGCTTTCTCTGCCAAACCCACCTCAGTTGTAGCAGGAATACACAATAATGTGCTAAATAAACAATGTGCTAAAAGCTCACCAAGAATGAGCCATGCTGATTTCTTCGGGTGAAGAGCTTTTCTCTGCCCATGAAGTGGCCATAGCCTTTGTGGAATGCGCTGTGAAAGACACTGGTGAATCAAAACTACTGAAGCATAGGCCATTATGACTGATGAAATAACGAGAAATAGAATTACGAGAGGCTTCATTCCCCTTATGACTTCCCTAGACGTTGACAGGCTATCTTCTGAATTTCACCTGATATTGATAGGTACACCTGAAACACCCTTTGACTATGCCATCTACTTCCAGCAGGGATGTGGCATAATTATAGAAGCCTGGAAAAATACCCTTAGATAGACCAACTATTCAATGTTAAACATCTGTCCTGTACAGAGAGGCAAACCTGAGAATCTTCATGTTCTCCCTCTGCCATAGGTTCTATCCATGCACTCCAAATCTTTCTGTAGACCATGAACATGATCTATAGACCATTCCTCGATCCCAATTTCTGAGGTTGTAGGTGATTACATTGTCTACACATCAAGAGTGGAATGGAGAGAGAACCTCTCAGATCCTGAGCCCAATACACCGTTTTGGTACATAGCTGAAACAGACCTTGCCTCTGGCACCACCCTGTCTGTTCACGTGAGGGGAAACAGTGTCATTGTATGACCGCGTTGTAATAAGTCCCTCAATCAACAAAGATCTGAATCTGTGAGGGGAGTGAAGAACTGCATTAAGAGCTCTGAAATTAGTGGACTATTTCTCTTAGGACCAAGAACGCTGGCACATTACAGAATTTAGAAGAGTGACCCAGCCTGTGTTAGATTCATTCTGTGCTTAAAATTACTCCTATAGGCAGAAAGGACAGACTTGTTGGAAGAAACTTGACGTTGTCCACCAGTTTAGCTGATCTGCTTTTTTCGAAGCGAGTCAAGTGAAAAAGAAATCAAAGATTTTAACACTGACCCAGAGGAGATAATTTTCCACTGTAGCTGCCAGATCCAGATTTTGCCCAGTTGACTGCAGGAATTAAAGATGTCAGACATCCCAGCAATCTCATTTCCTGTTATAGAGGAATTTTCACTTTACTAGTAATTGGACCTTTCCTTTATGAGTGCAGTAGATGCAGAGGTAATGTTTTAAAGTTAACATGAACCTCAAAAAAAAAAAGAAAAAAAAAAAATTTCCTGGAGAAGAAGAAAATACATTATAGTCTCCGTATCCAACAGTGTTGTAGCGCTCTGCTAGCTACCTGAACATAAAGGGCAACCATCCAGATTAGCAATAAGCAGCCAGACTCCCTTGTTCCCTCGTTCCTTAAATAATGCTGTTCTGGGAGTGTTTTGAAGAGCAATGAAATCTTTCCACTTATGGAGTATTTTAAGAAAACTTCTTGAGGGGCTGTAATAGGGACATGAGGGAATTCTGAACCTCAGGAGAGGAACCAATTTAAATTCATAACTGGTTAAAAAGGAATGATCCGGAATTGATAACCAGGAGATTCCGGAGAAACCCGACAAAATTCGTGGTTCACAGAACCAGATCTCAAACTCCTTGAATCCAACAGGAACACTGTTTCTGCAAATAGAGAATCAGATGTTCGGATGATTATCGATTGGGCAGATTTGAAAAGAGCAAGCGGTGCCCTCTAGCTAGATCAAGAAATCAGTGATTGCAAGTAGGTTCTACTTAAGCCAGGCAAGAGACATACTGGTTCCCAAATGCAACCTGGGAATGTTAAGTGACTCCATTGAATGTTCTCCAGTCATCTACCTCGAAGTGATGAAGTGCTGAGTTAAAGGACCACTATAGTGCCAGGAAGGGGTTAAATTTACCTCTTTCTCCAGCACCAGGCGGGGAGCTCTCCTCCCCTCTTCGGCTGAATTCGCATGCGCGGCAGGAGCTGCGCGCATTCAGCCAGTCCATAGGAAAGCATTCTCAATGCTTTCCTATGGACGCTGGCGTCTTCTAACTGAAAATCACAGTGAGAAGTGCGGAAGCCCTCTAGTGGCTGTCAATGAGAGCCACTAGAGGCTGGATTAACCCATTTATAAACAGTTTCTCTGAAACTGCTATTTTTATAGAAAAAAAAGTGTTAAACCTAGCTGGACCAGGCACCCAGACCACCTCATTAAGCTGAAGTGGTCTAGGTGACTTATAGTGGTCCTTTAACAGTGCAGGGGAAATTAACCTGCAAATTCCAAGGGTTGAACAAGGTCTAAACCCAAGGAGCTATACACACGTCATATAGAAATGCAGGATTACGCCTCCAAGCTTCTTGGTGTCTGAAACACCTAACCATGTCGGACCTAGTTCTACTTGTCTTGAGGCAGAGCTTTTTTCCTTTTTCGACTTATAAGATACCCCCTTTCCTAATGGGAGTAAACAGGGGACTGAAAAGGACGCTAAACTGCCATCCAAGCTTAAGCCACGAGGACAAGGAAAACCGATCAACCCATGATTTTGGCCGTCATGGTCGAATTTTATTAGCCAAATTCATATAAAGTATGTGACAATCACAATAAAAGAGAAAAAAAAAAACAAGCTGCTTATCAGGAGACTTCAATAACCTCCATTAACGATTGTAAACAAAGTTATACGGTTTTGGACACAGCTGCACCTGCCAGCAAAGACCCATACCGAAACTAGGCAGTCTGGAAAGATTGCCTGCAAGAAGTCTCAGCCTTCTTTACGACAGGGTTTTTAAAGCAGCTACTTCTGCAGATTTTTATGGATTCCCAGTGTACCTGGTGGTATAACATTTACCTATTTGATGGTAAACATTAAACGTCAGGCAAGAAAGGTTCGTTACACAATGTTCCCATTTCTGCATATGAGAAAGACATGGGGTTTGAGGAACAGAACACTCATTAAAGTTTAGCAGATTTATCCTGCCCCATGACCGATTCATTCCTAATGAACCTTCTCAGTACATCAACCAACTCCACGCAGTATGATGAACCAGATATGTCAGAAGTAGATAAACATTCACTAGACATTAGAAGTAATCGAAGGACACCTCTTTGGTCTCTGCGGAACATCTCCGGCAAAGCAGCTGATGCACTTTACTTCTCTATAAGAATTCAAAGATAGGAATGATTGCATTTGCTCTGCTTAAAGGACCACTAGTGCCAGGAAATCACACTCCTTTTCCTGGCACTGTAGTGCCCTGAGGGTGCCCCCACCCTCAGGGACCCCCTCACGCCCAGCTCTGGAAGGGGGAAAGGGGGTAAAACTTACCTTTTTCCAGCGCTGGGCTGAGAGCTCTCCTCCTCCGATCCTCTTCTCCTCCCTGTCGGCTGAATGCGCACGTGCGGCAAAAGAGCTGCGCGCGCATTCAGCCGTCACATAGGAAAGCATTCATAATGCTTTCCTATGGACGCTGGCGTGCTCTCACTGATTTTCACAGTGAGAAGCACGCAAGCGCCTCTAGTGGCTGTCAATGAGACAGCCACTAGAGGAAATAGGGGAAGGCTTAACCCATTCATAAACATAGCAGTTTCTCTGAAACTGCTATGTTTATGAAAAAATGGGTTAACCCTAGCTTGACCTGGCACCCAGACCACTTCATTAAGCTGAAGTGGTCTGGGTGCCTACAGTGGGCCTTTAATTTTACCCAAGAAATTGCAGCACCCTGGTCATATTTATAAACCCATATTAATGGGAGTAGTACAAATACAATAAGCAAAAGCCTTGTATAGCAGAGGCATTCTGCTTGTACAAACTGAGGAAAACATGCCACACTTACTATGCCATTCTACACAAAGTCCACTTTCTGCGAAACAATTCCACCCATAACTTGCAATTCTAATTAGAACAGATTTTCAAAGTAAAGATCGGCAAGTTTTACCTTTAAAACCTGAGCCGTGGGGGGTTGGTGACATGGGGAACCCTTCTGACAAGCTTCCTGCTGCCAGAGGGAACAGCAAAGAGATTTGCACTTGGCGGTTTCCCGGAAGTTCCAGATCACGCATGTGCAATAGTGCACCTGGAAATTAGGTGGACCACCCAGGCGTACGTTCCACTGCTGTGTGCAGGCGCATGGCTTGCCCATAGTCACCAAGCCAGAACATACTCAATGCAAAGTTAAACAGAAAGGGCTCCGGAACCTCCACGGACGGAGCCATGCCGCTCAGCCTACTACCTGGGCAGCTATCTGACTTCTTCCCCCAGACAGCAACCTGTGTGCCTCACCTTCTTGATCCGTCCCGTGCTGGGACAAGGAAGATCTGAGGTGGGTTTGCCCTTTCTATGGTAAAGGGGAGGGACTTTTCTTAATCACCCATCTTGCAGATGCTTGTCCCAATTAGGAAGCACAGCCCATACGCACTGCCACCATATGTCAGAAGAAAAAAAAAAAAGTGTACAGCAGGTATAGTTTCTAGGTTAGCCAGGAATCACTACATGAGTGCACTATAGTATATTAACTGCATGACGTTGGGACATTCCGTGCAGTCTACAGATTGGATTTTAACGCCATGGCACCAGTATAAGAGGCAGATGCAGCATGTGATCTTCCAGTCACGCTCCACACAGCCACTAGATGGCAAAAACCAGTTATATTCCTCATCTGGGTTAAT
Source organism: Pelobates cultripes (assembly GCA_933207985.1). Taxonomy (NCBI): domain Eukaryota; kingdom Metazoa; phylum Chordata; class Amphibia; order Anura; family Pelobatidae; genus Pelobates; species Pelobates cultripes. The sequence continues at coordinate 47,966,210 of OW240914.1, forward strand.
GGTTCATGCAGTTTTAGGGTTGTTAGGGTACATAGATTGTTATAGTTAGTGTCAGCGTAGTGCTAGGTTTGGTGTGGGGTAACCCCGACTACCGAAAGTTAATTTATATCCTAGAAATCGATTTAGACTGTGATAGACTTATGTGAACACAAGTTATTTTTCTTTAGTTGCACTTTGTGTAAATTCTAAGGAAATATGCAAACCCTTTGTTTTCCATTCTTCCTGATTCTATTCATACTTAAGGGGACACTGTAGGCACCCAGACCACTTCAGCTCATTGAAGTTGTCTGGGTGCTGTGACCCTTTTGCACTTAGTGCTGCAATGCAACACTTTGCAGTTCCTGAGAACTGCAATGTTTACACTGCAGCTTTAAAGGGACCCTATAGTCACCTGAACAACTTTAGCTTAATGAAGCAGTTTTCGTGTATAGAACATGCCCCTGCAGCCTCACTGCTCAATCCTCTGCCATTTAGGAGTTAAATCCCTTTGTTTATGAACCCTAGTCACACCTCCCTGCATGTGACTTGCACAGCCTTCCATAAACACTTCCTGTAAAGAGAGCCCTATTTAGGCTTTCTCTATTGCAAGTTCTGTTTAATTAAGATTTTCTTCTCCCCTGCTAGGTTAATAGCTTGCTAGACATTGCAAGAGCCTCCTGTATGTGATTAAAGTTCAATTTAGAGATTGAGATACTATTATTTAAGTTAAATTACATCTGTTTGACAGAGCCTGCATGAAAAAAAACTGGTTTCACTTTCAATCATAGCCAGGGGAGGTATGGCTAGGGCTGCATAAACAGAAACAAAGTAATTTAATTCCTAAATAACAATTGAGCAGTGAAATTGCAGGGGAATGATCTACACACAAAAACTGCTTTATTTAGCTAAAGTAATTTAGCTGACCTTTAACTCTGCCCTCTGTAGCTGTCTGACAGCCACTAGATGACTTCCAGAATCCAAACCAACCTTTGGTTAGTTATCTGACGCTGGATGTCCTCTTCACGGCCCTCCAGCATCAAATTTTCCTCATAGGAAAGCACTGAATAATGCTTTATGAGGAGGTCTAATGCATGCATGCGGCCATTGTTGCGCATGCGCATTAGGTCTACCACAGGTAAGTGGGAAGCCCCTTCAACCCCTGCAGGGGAGACGGAAGACTGAATAACCCTACAGTGCCAGAAAAACTGGTTTAAGGAGGTCAAGTAGCTCACCACACTAAAAAGAAACGGGAATATCAGATCAAATACCCTTCAAACTACAGGATTTGAGATTTGTGCAGCCCCTGACCAAGCAACATGCATTTGCTCTTACATGTAGTCTTTTACATACTAAGCATTTGTAAATTGGTCACTAGGACTACAGAAGGTCTTTACATATTTCCAGAAGTATACAACACATTAACTGGTTTACAGAGGCAAAGAATCACGGCTACTGTGTGGGGCAATTTGGCAACAGGACAAGCAGCGCTGAAATTAAGGGACACTATTCTAAGCAGATCTGTGTTAAAGGAACGTGTGGTGACCATGTACACTTCGGCAACACACTCACCTTCTTTGTAAACTTGGCAGTTTTTATTTCAACAAATGCTGCACTCACAGCCTTCAGATAGCTACGCTGGTTGTTGAAAGTCACACGTCCAGATCCTGTGAATGGAATAAAGATTAGATAACTGAGCCAACAGAACGGAATGCAGGAGTAACAAAACTAAGCTCACCAATTGGATACTTGTGCTTGTCCGTATCGATACCAGCATAGACCACGCCACCAAACAGGTCGTTCATGATGGAAGCAAGAGCTTCAGCATTTAGCATGCCATGCAAAGCCCCCACAAACACAGTTTTACTGGGGTCCAGTCTTTGTGATGGGCTGCGCACAAAGTTGCTGTCTGCCAGAACCCAAGGAATGACTTGCACCTAATGGTGAAAGGAAATACAGAAGCTTTGATTAAGCTTTACATGGCTCAGATTCATTTACAGGACATGGTAGACCACACCATAGGTTTCAGGTTCCATAGTACAAGCGCCAGTCATAAACAGTTGCTTTATCTTCACCTGCCATGTAACTGCAACTGAACCTTTAGATTGACAGTCATTTTGAGCAGGACCCTCATTCTTTTGTTTGTATAAACCAAATTGTTTTTGGAACCCACTAAAAACACTGCAGAAACTGTTGGCCAGACCCCTCCCCTTATAAAGGGCAATACTAGCCTGAGATAAGGGAAGGCTAACTAAAGCATACTTTTGATCCATAGCCAGATTGGAGGGAACGCAAGACTGCTGTTTGCACTATGGAAAATTAAGTTTGATACTTTGTTTTTGACACTGATCAGCCCGGATATAATTAAAACAGTGCGGGAATACAGGAGCACGAATTCTTGAATCTTTTGAGACACTGTGCAATGATAGTGATAATACAGACGTCAACTTTAGCTTAATGAAGCACATTTTCTATATAGATCATGCCCAGGCAGACTCTTCCTATGTAAATTAAACTTTAATCACAAACAGGAGGTACAAGCAGGGTCTGGAAGAATTAACAGGAGATAATTTTTAAACTAAACAGAACGTGCAATGAAGGAACCTAGAACATATTGGTTCCTTTAAAGGAAGTGTTTAGGACTGTTGTGCAAGTCAAATGCAGGGAGGCGTGACTAGGGCTGCATAAACAAAGTGAATTAACTCCTTAATGGCAAAAATTGATCAGCGAGACTGCAGAGAACCTATTCACCCAAACTGCTTCAGTAAGCTTAAAGTACCACTATAGTGCCCTAAGGGTGCCCCCACCCTCAGGGTCCCCCTCCTGCCGGGCTCTAGGGTGAGGAAGGGATTAAACTTACCTCTTTCTCCAGCGCCGGGCGGGGAGCTCCTCCATCTTGGCTGAATGCACATGCGCAGCAAGAGCCGCGCGCGCAGCCAGTCTCATAGGAAAGCATTCACAATGCTTTCCTATGGACGCTGTGTCTTCACTGAAAATCAGTGAGAAGCACGCAAGCGCCTCTAGCGGCTGTCAATGAGACAGCCACTAGAGGCTGGATTAACCCTACTATAAACAGTTTCTCTGAAACTGCTATGTTTATAGAAAAAAGTGTTAACCCTAGCTGGACCTGGCACCCAGACCACTTCATTAAGCTGAATTGGTCTGTGCGCCTATAGTGGTCCTTTAAGTTGTTTGTGACTATTGTCCCTTTAACTAAACAGACCAATATTCCATTCACATGTTCTCGTCTCCCAATACTTGAAGAGGACGATTCTCAGATTTTTTTCACACAAGTAAAAATTCAAAATGAATAGCAAATTTAAGGGTAAAGTAGTTGAACTTGAAGCACATTTAAGAAGCTTGGCAATTTGTCTTAAATTTGCAAATCTCTTCAAATTCTCACTATAGTAAATAACCTCCGTTTGACAATCTGTGGTGCCAATACTACAGAAGAAAGGCCTCTAATCAGGCCCAGTAGTGGGATGCTGTTCCCAGAGTCAGATACATGTCCTTAGGACCCACAACCTGTATGTCGGACACTAAAGATATTGTCTGGCCTAGAATCCTGTGTATTGTGTGTTACAAACTTGTTCCAGTTACCTCCTTGCAGCGCATCCTACGGCTAGACATTTTAAAGTAGTGTTCGCTTAGTCCATCCTGGCTCAAGAGGTCCTGAGTGCAGGCTTGTAGTAAAGCACGAACAGATTTTTCAGATTCAAAAACAAGATAAACGTAGCCTGGTGAGAGAAGAGCATAGGTTTATTTTCTGTTGAAGATGACATTGCACTACCACCTAGTTAACGTTTTCCATATCAATACTGACACAAATAACTAGAGAAGTTAAACAGAAGTTGTACCATATAAGATGACAAATCCTACGTCAAATTTTTAATTATAACCCCCCCACCAAAAAAAAACCAACTGCGGTTGCATTCTCAGACTTCAATTTAATTATTTTGGGTGCACAAGATTTACTAAACCCCAAATTTTTATTTAAAGTCAAACTGGAGAAAATAGGCAAAATATAGCTATACTGTGACTAAATTGTAATGAATTGCAAACTCAAGCCAAACTACTCCTAATGTTCCATTGAACACTTTCTAAAGAAGGAACTCTGTCCTTTTATAACAGATAGCAGTATGCCCATAGAACCGTCACCGTGTCACCAGGAGAGACAAGTCTTTCGGCTTGCAGTTGAGCGGTCACCAGTGCAAACACCAGGAAGTGTTCAAATAAATATAATTCCTACCATCTTTACATTACCTTTAGGCATATTACCTTTGGGAGGGCAGCGGGGGTGCTTGCCATCCTTACCAGGCCACTCCACACTCAGAGCCCCAAATACACGGAAAGTATTAATTAGGCCAGCTGCAAAAACAAATGTAAGTGTTAACACTTTAGCTGTATCATTCAGTGTACTAATTTGGCACACGTAAGGGCTATAAGCATTATAGAATCTCTTATTTAGAGTTTTCATAAACCGATATAGCACAATAAATGCAAACATTAAACTTTTTGCAAACAATCCCAAAACAAATCACACCGGGCTTACAGCTCCATGCTTAAAACATTAGTGACTATGCCAAGACTGGCGTGTGTTCAGATGCCAAGTGATTTCCTGCTACACTTTGGATCCAATTATGGCAGAGTCCCTCTCAAAGTAGATAGGACTGCAGCCTACCTAGGTTTACTTTCCCAGGACGCTGATCCACCTGACATGCAGACACCAAGGCCTAAGTAGTAATTCCTACCTTTATAGCCCTAAATAGAGTACACTGGGAGCACAACCAACAGATGCAGTTGTCTAGAATGGACTTGAGACAATAGAACAGAAATTACATTGTTGACAATTACAGGAATTCTGACAAATGTAAGTTTTACATAATGGGAATTGTGCTACAATCTATGGGCAATAGGGCAGGTTAATGTACCACTCACCATAATGCTGCCCAAGTTGGATGGAATGGCAGTTTTTTTTTTTTTAAATAACAGGAGTGGTCTACAGATGCGGTTTAACCCCTTAAGGACGGAGCCAAATGTACACATTGTGAACAAAACAAAATCTGGCATTTGCGCTACATGTCTGTCCAACCATAATTCACCTCTTTCATAGTAAATGCACCCACACTAATTATATATCATTTTATTCACAGGGCTTTCATTTACTATCAAATATTTAGCTGTGAAACATAATTTAATATGAAAAAAATAGGAGAAAAGAATCTCGTTTTTAGTTCATGACATTTTAACTGTCAATGTCATAATACGGTTTGCTTTTACTGCAATAAAATACACATATTTGTATTCACTAAAGTCTCACGCGTAAAACAGTACCCCCTATGTACAGGTTTTATGGAATTTTGGGAAGTTACAGGGTCAAATATAGCATGTTACATTTGAAATTGAAATTCACCATATTGGTTATGTTGCCTTTGAGACTATAGTAGCCCTGGAATGAAATTTACACCCATAATGGCATACCATTTGCAATAGTAGACAACCCAATGGGGTATGTCCAGTCATTTTTTAGTAGCCATTTGGTCACACTGGCCAAAGTTAGCGTTAGTATTTGTTTGTGTGAAAAATACAAAAAAACGCCAATTTTGGCCAGTGTTTGTGACTAAGTGGCTACTAAAAAAGGCTGGACATACCCCGTTTGCAATACCTTGGGTTGTCTTCTTTTGCAAGTGGTATGCCATCATAGGTATAATTTTCATTCTTGGGCTACCATAGGGTCTCAAAGGCAACCTAACCAATATGGCGAATTTTAATGTGAAAAAAATGAAACAAGCCTTATTTGATGCTGTAACTTTTGAAAACACCATAAAACCTGTACATGAGGGGAACTGTTGTACTCGGGAGACTTCGCTGAACAAATATTTATGTTTCAAAACAGTAAAAAGTATCGCAGCAATAATATGTCCGTGTAAATGCTGTTTGTGCACGAAAAATGCAAAAATGTCACTTTTACTGACGATATCATCGTTGTAATACATTTTACTGTTTTGAAACACTAATATTTGTGTTCAGCGAAGTTTCCCGAGTAGAACAGTACTCCCCATGTACAGGTTTTATGGTGTCTTGGAAAGTTATAGGGTTAACTATAGTGCTAGCAAATTAAATTCCCTTTACTTTTGGCATGTGTTGCCAGGCAGGTCCCGCTAATTGTAATTAAGATACTCAATTATGTAAAATTACATAACTATATTTCGAATATATAATTTTGTAAAAATATTTTTATTTATATATAGGTACATATAGTGATATATACGAATATATTTATGTATATAGATATATATTTCATTCTACATGTATTTTGATATAAATATATTAATATCACAATACAGTTAGAACAATAACATACATCTATATATTATATTTAATCAGTATCAGTCTACATGTAATTTGAGATATAGTATATATATTAATAGTAAAATACACCTAGGGTGTGTATATATCCATATATTTTTTTACACTTAAGTTTATTTGATTTTATTTCCAGCCAGCAGGGGGGACTAACTGTCATTACAGGCAGCCCCCTGCTGGCAATACAGCAGCCAGCTATGCCGGCCATGTGATTGTGAGGTCCTCGCAAGGACCTCACAATCACATGGCCGGGGGGCTCCCTGGGAGTCCCCCAAACCGCGATTGCCGGCGACCGGGTAAGTAAACAAAAACTGGAGGGCGTACTATTACGCACGGCGGCGTTTAGAGCCGCCTAAAATAGGGCGTAATAGTACGCCCTCCGGTCTTAAGGGGTTAAAGCCCTGTTTATCAAATGGCTCCAAAAAAATATCACCAATTACTACCACTTACAGTGGTTAAGGTGCCATGATTGCCCCTTTAACAGAAAGGTTGGCTGTTTCACACTTTCACCATGCCAGAGGTTAATATATATCTGTGGGTGTAGTAAATGCAGTTTTGCAGAGGCATGTGGTCTTCAGGCAAAAACACATGGTTAAAGGGGCACTCTGGTGCTGGGGACTAACCACTGCAAGCTGTAGTGATTATGGTGCTCATACACGGTTTAAAAAAGTCAGTCAGATGAACAGGCACACAGACCAGCCCCATCTCACAAATTGGCAATGTTAATTCACACTTCTGTGAATTTTGTCAATATAGCCATCCCACAGGGTGCCATCAGCTCACATTGCAACCTAAATCAGTTGGCAAATTGACTGCAGAGATTGGCAAAAACTCCCAACTGCACACGGCTCTACGGACCAAGACATCCATCTCACTTGTGCTGCGTCATTAGACAATGACACTTCCATTGCAGTGTCTCAGTCAGGGAGCTGGCTTATAGCTGCATCATTTCTTTTACAAGTATAACCAAATGAGACAGTAAAGTTTAATATTTTAAAATATGTATCCATGCGTGTAGAGTTTGTTGCAAACCGAATTCTAAAATATTGAGTACTTTAATACTTATCCCTGTGCACTTAAGCCTATCTAGTTTTTTTTACTCCTTCATTTATATAATTATGCATGAGACACAAATCAAGTGCTGCATTAAGTTACAGGCCTGTGGGAGGGTAAACTTAAATCACTAGTCGATGCAGTTTAACAAAGTCAGTAACAATTTTAAGCATTGTGAAATTAGTTAATGCGGCTTTGAAGATGGGCTTATTGTGAAGTTTAAGAACATCAAGCTTCATTTCAAAAGGTATTGAAGAGACCATGCAAAATGCATTCATGTTACAAGCAGTCACCTATGAACTAATGGCTAATAAAACATTTACACTTGAAGTAAGTTTGTTTTCTTTAAACAAGAAAAAGTCCAACTGCTAGGACCTGCCTAACTCCTATGTTGGTCACTCATTAGTGAATACACAGTGGACTGTTTACAATAAGCCATTCACAACCACTCTTAACCTTCACCACAAAACTGAAGTACAGACAAAACAAAAAAGCTGGAAAAAAACACTCCTGTATACAATGTGTTTTATCTTAAAACCAACAGCTGCACATCAGATTTAAATGGGTCAACTGTGCCTGTCCTCTGGGCATAAATTGTTGGCATTACAGGTTAAACATCCAGACCGGGTAGCCCGACTCATACGCAAGTCTAAAAAGTTAGTCTCAGACTGGTTACAAGCCATTGAAATCTGAAAATCCAGGGGGGTATTACTCCAATAGTACAACCTATTTGTATGCCCCTATCACATGTTAATTGCAGCTGAAATGAATCAGAAAGCATTATGGGGTTTAGTTTAAGCACCAAAACCACTTCAGCTTAACGCAGCAGTTTTGGTGTATTAACCATGCCTCTGCACCAACTGCTCCATTCAGTTTAGGACTTAAAATGACCATTCTTCAGCTCTAGCCACAGATTGTGACTCATACAGCACGCCTACAAAATTCCCAGAATATAAAAAAAGCCTTCATCTTTGTTCAGTCAGTGCACAGTATACATTTACTGTAGTTATTCTTCTCTCCCGGTCTGTTAAAGAGATACCAAGAGCCAATTAAATTTTAAGTGGCTTGGTGTATGTAGACGCAACTTTGGCTATTTCCAGGAAGGAAGGCAGTGACTGGCAATAGGCGGATCTGTTTAGCAGCAAAACAAGTAGAAAAAGGTAGGATTCTCAGGCACTTAATGTTGCCAAAGTTTCTCAACTTTAATTGCCTTGTTCAAGTGCATTACGTATTCATTTTTAAAAGATCTTTATGAACATTAGTAAAATTAAAGGCACACTACAGTCACCAGAACTACAACCTTTTCTATTGGTTCTGGTGAGTAAACATTTCCTTTAAGCTTTTTACAGCTTAGGGCAAGGATAGGCAACCTTCGGCACTCCAGATGTGGACTACATCCCCCATAATGCTGACAAAGCATTGGAGATTTAGTTCAAAACATCTGGAGTGCTGAAGGTTGTGTATGCCTGGCCTACGAATACCTCCACTGGCCACTCAGATGGCTGCTTTAATGCAAGTAAGATTTTACTATATTTAGGGAGGCAAGAAGGGGCAATGAGAGTTAGATGGTGGTTTTAACACTATAGGGTCAGGAACACAAACAGTTGCATTTGGTGTTTAAACCAAATAGCCAACTGAACAGTTCAGCAAGTACTCTCTTGGCAAAAGCAAGATTTAAAGAATGTAACTCAATGAGTTGAAAGATAATTACAACACTCCCAGGAGTCTGGTGTAATGACTAGACTTTTATCAAGGAATTCTATTCAGAAAAATTAGGTGTCAGAACACCATCTTCCATTGTGATCCTGAAAGACTTAAATGCCGCTTGTCCAAACATCTAAAACAATACCAACAGCTCATTAAAAGTTAAAATCTACAAAGACTGGGTGTGAAAATGCAGTGTAACAATACACATCAGAAGTGCCGCCCATAAAGCAGGCAGGTTCACTCATGTGACACTGCACAGCATTGAAGCTACATTCAAATAGCAATTTTAACTTCTTGGAAGGTCAAAACAATTGTTAAGGATCCCATTACAACGATGCCATTCCATTTAAGGTGAATTCATTTTCATACATTGTTTATACGTGTACACCAATAAGGTTGTGCTACAAGAGCTAAACTAGGGCTTCTGGGGCATATCACCTGTACCAACCAGAAAGCTAAGCAGTGTAAACTGCCTTTTCTGAGAAAAGGCAGAGTATACATTGCTGACCAATGCCACCTCAGAGGGGCTTCCTGGTTTACAGTCCTGCAATCTTTGCTGGGACAACTTTGCAGTCTGCTCTGCATGGTGATGCCAGACTATGAGGAGATGCAGATTGGTGCAGTGCAGCTATTGCTGCTCATGCCCACTAGTCACCCAATGCTTCCCAGTGGGGATGCACTGGATTAGCAGATATCAGTATTTATCTCAACCAAAGGAGGAATGGTAGCTATGGCATAACCAATGCTCCGGGACGACGACAAAGCTTTTAAACTAAATAAAGGGTTCCAAGATCTAAGTTTTAACACTAATGCTAGTAATCCATGTTTGCATGTTGTGCTAGAGTGCTACTTTAATAGCCTGTGGATTATAGAAAATCTTTGTATATGCCAGGATTCTGAATGGTGTAGAGCACACCAAATAAATCATTGACCAGGTAAGTGTTGAGCCAAGATATACTAAAGGCTGAGAACTTACTTTCTGTTATGTCCCAGGGAACACCACCAAGGAAAACTTTGCAAGAGTAGACTGGGTTCTTGTAGTTACGAGGGGGAAGCTGTCCACTCCATGTGCATGTAGCCTCATTCACAGCTGTAAATGTAGGAAGAGACTGACAATTAAAGTGAGTGTGACACAAGGTCAGTGTTCTTTGCTGCAAGCAATACAGAATCTCAGAAATGGTCCTACACAACTGTCTATGTAGGCTTTTGTTCCAAACTTTACATTGTGCGTTTCCATACATCCTACAAAACAAACTGGTTTTAAAGTTGCAGAACTTAGACTACCAAAATGTTAGGATTGCTTAATTCATGGAGTGTTTCCAATTTTTTAAATTACACAAAAAGCATGAAGCTCTTAAACCACTGAAGAGACCGTTGAAAAACAAAGGCGTTTTTCATAAAGTCATGCTTCTCCTCTAGCAATTACTTTAGTAAGAGGGCTACTTAATTGAAATTGTGTACTTAAAGCTATTTACAGTATTAGTAGGATGCAATTCAAGAGGAAGAGAAGCTGTGCCAAATAAAAAAATTAAACTCAAATAATGTTAAGTAATGGATAAGAATGTATAACTGCAAAACATACAACCAAGGCTCTGCTAGCCTGGATCTTTCTGAATTCATAGGCTGAAACAGGAGAAGTACAGTGTAATGCTGTACACTAGGTAGACAAATAAGGCAAATCAAGATTTAAACTAGACTTTTCTACTTATCCAGTCTGATTGGTGATATACATTATATACATGTTTATGATTTTACACATTTTATATTGCTTCGTATAAACTTTGCAATTCACCTATTTCAGCCAAGGGAGAGTTTATATTCAAACTTATGATTTTGCCCCTTTTTTTTACCTATAGGAGCCAATTTCTTCTACACTATTAAATCAGATGACCATATAAAAGAAATTATGGTTAACCATAATTTCTGAAAAGTTATGCATGCAAGTCATACCAATGTAAATTTTTTTGGATTAACAAAACATGTTGGAGACCTTGAACTGAATAAACTGATAAACCTTCTGCCCTTACCTGCTGCTTGTCTGTGAAGTCGTGCCTCCCTTTCAATGCTGAATGGGTCATCTGAGGAGTCCAGAAGATCCCAGGAGGGCCAGACTGAAGTTGCTGGCCATCTCTTAGACATCCCCATAGGGGATGCAGTAGCTGCAGCTAGGGCAGCATGTTCCTGCTCAAGCCTTGACCCAAGCCCCAGCTTCAGAGGGTCCCTCGACACTCCACTTCCCAGGGGGAGAAATGGCAGAGGGGGCGAGATGCGAAGACTGGACTGCAGAGAGAAAGATGCATGTTAAGGCCATAGCATACTGCCGCTTTACTCAGCATGCATTAAATCACATTCTGTGCATTATTGTATCAGATCAATACCCAGTGACTTGGTCAGATGTGTAAAGGCGTAAAAAAAATTCTTGGCTGGCAAATGTCAATTCTGTACATATTTATATGCACAGAATGTGACTGACTGAAAGCTGTCAGTTGACCCCATCAGCCAATGAATGGCCAGCAGGATCTGCATCCCTCTGCACACCGCTGGAACCAGCATGCAAGACAGTTTGCCCTATTATCAGGAAGTGGGGAGAGTACTTCTGGCATAACCAATGCAGCAGGGGGTCTAGTGGTTATGATGCTTGGAGTAATGCTGTGAAAATCATAGTCCTACAGTACTAGCCAAGCCTTTAGGTCTGTAGCACCCTCAGCTAGGTACTCACTTTCCAATGGCTAGCAGAATTAAGCCCTGGTGGCTGTATAGCTATATGTCTAAAGTTATAAGTGGTGCTACAGTCTCATGCTATTTCTGGCAAGAGCACTAGCATTCAAGTATCTGTCATTCAAGTATCCATTATGCATTAACACATACACAAATATCTAAAGTCCACACAGGTGGAGGCTACTTTGGAGCCTCTACAAGAATGTTATAAGGGGAACGATTTATATTTAAATCCATAAAGTAACTTCAGCTGACCATAATGTTACAGGTCACTACCATAAGGTGGCATAAAAACCCAAGGGAAAAAAACCTCAAAGCATTGAATGTGGCATTACACAATTACATTTTTTTTATCATTTAGAGACCAGTTCACTAGGACTAAAAGCCAAGGCACAACTTGTTTTATAGTGCTAGTAAACCACTTGTGGCTACTCAAGCCAGCAGGCAAACTGTTCACCCAACTTACAATTAGGTCTGAAAGGTGGTCTGAGCCAGAACTGAACCCACTAGTGTCAGAGTCTGATGGGCTGCTGGAGCGGGAATCTAAAATGGAACGACTATCCAAGCGGGAACCACGAAGCAGTGGGTTAGAGTACTTCTCAACGAGGTCCGAACCAATAGGATCTAAGGGCATGAATCCTAGAGGTGGCTGCTTTCCCAGAGGGCTGTTCAACATGCTGAAAACTAGAAGACAAAAACAGATTTAATGATGCATTGGGGCTGGATGTCACCAACAAGGATTCTTTAAAGTGATACTCCACAAAGGAAGTGACCTCCAATTTTGCTTAAAGCCTTACATATATAAAACCTGCTACTTACCTTGCACCCTCTAGGCCCCGGGAGCAGATCTTACCCTATTTTGATGTGCAGTGTCTACAATGTCATCTGGAAATTATGCCCTCCCTAGGACATGTCCAGTGCACACACTCAGTTGACTAGTGATGGTGCAACAGTCACTGGGGGATCTGTGATGCCTTGCTTCAGTCTTGTAACTTTGGGAAAGGGCGCAGGTATTGACCAGAACAGCCAATGACAGGACATGGAGGTTGACTAATCATTTAATTAATCTGTAGGTTATTCACAAGGGAAGGTAGTCCTTACTTTTCCTTATGTAGGAGTTTGTTTTGTTTTAGTTTTAATTACATTTGCAAACACAAGGCAGCTAGAAACCTTTTCCCATACCAATTGTATTCAGGGGACATACATTTCTAAGCACAGAATGAGCTCATGGAACAGGTCTTGAGCTTTAGAGGTAGTCAGAGAGAAATGTCTGACCCCATCTGTGTTTCTGGTCATGACCTGGTTAGTGGCTGGACTGCGTTACTTTTAAATGGACACTTCGACATTCTTACTTTTAAAAGTGTGAAGTAGGGGTTATTAGAAAAATAATTTTTTTGACTGACATTTACAGGAATCTAGAATGCACACAATATAGACATTCCATTTTGCTTTTAGGGATATACCTCAATGAAAAGTTCTTGAAATCGATGCAAATATTCACAACTTTATAAGTTTATATTTGACAGAACAAAGAATGTCAAAGATTAAAACCATAACTACCCAGTATTTGCACAAGCAGACTATTGCTCAGAATTAACTGAACAGATGGCGTTGTGTAGGCAGAAAGGAAACCTCCTTAACGTGTGTTTTTGTACAGTAGTTTGAGCTAAAAAGTGTTGTAGAGACAGGAAAGCTAAATTACGCTTTACACTGATCAATAAGACCTGAATTACAGCCCTTATTCCCCTGCAGGATCTATTTTAGGACAGACTTGGCACTGTACACCCACTGCTCTGCATAGGGCCTTCATGCTGCATCATTGCAGGAATGATCTTGCGGGGATTAAAACCAGGACTGCCCAGTAAATCCCTTTAGAACCAGAAACATTCTGCACCGTCATTGCAATCTGCCCATGGACTATGAAAGCACAAAATGACCCGTGCTGATGCAAACTAATGGACTGCAGGAGATTCTATAATAAAGAGCTCCTTAAGAAGTTAAAAAATCCTATAATGCTTGATAACCTGAACTGGATTAAAATTTTAACAACCAGCATGGTAATTGAGGAGTAAACCTTTAGAAATTGTAGGCTTGACGACAAAATGAAACTTCTTTGCACGTTAGTGCTGGGTTAAAACAAAAGAGTGCTCGTACTAAATGCTTTAAGTGTTAGGACTGAGATTTGACAGTTTCCAGGGAATCCGTTTCATAGCCATAACAACGATAATTCAGAGCAAATATTCACATGTGCAAAAGTTAGTAGATTTAGAAAAATACATACATTTAAAGTCCAGTGTTTATGCTGTTACATTACCAGCCTGTGTTGTATTTATCTAGCTAGACTGTCCATCTAGGCACTGACTGTTAGAGAAAGCACATTGCTGCATTCTGGCATTTTAAATCCCCCTTGAAGTTTAAAAATATTGTATTTGCAATTTTTATGAGCCAGTTAAGCAAGTCCCTTATAACAGTCAAATTTAGGCCTGAATATGAATAAAGGGTAGCTGCAGACACAGCCTTATTCTATGTTCATATGCAATGCATGTAGACAGCATGAAAATCAATCTGCACACAAGTTGCAGTAAATGCATCTTACCAGTTGAAATAATTAAAATTAGGATTGACAGAGGTTAACAAAACAAAAAACAAACAAAGGGTTGTAAACTTTAATTTGTCTACTCTTCAGTGAACAGGAAAAACCGAAGACATTTGACTAAGCTTTAATATCTGATGTCTAGATTTTTGATGACTGAACTAGACCTTTGTTCATTAAGGCCAATAAACATTCTGTAGAAGCTCTCCATGTTTTTAGTCCAGTGACTTTTGTAACCAAGACTACTGTGCGGAATCATGTGCCATTGGCTCCTCTGAATGACAGGTAGTGTCACTGGGAGTTACAGGAGATTAAAGATTTGTAAATTGTCAAGTCTTAAGCAGGTGTTTAACCAGAGATGTCACTTTTGAGGGTCTTTGCAAACTAGGTATACAGTCCAATGGCTGCAAGGTGTAGTGAAAGGCAGGTTTACTTACCTGAAGCAGTCATCCATGGCTGCCGCCATCTGCCTGGAGGTCTGGCTCCTGATGCTTCACTTGCCAGAAGCTAGTATTGTACTCTTGTGCATACATGAAAGTACAACACTGAGGTTATCGTGTAATAAGCACAGTCCCACAGCTCTCACTAGTGATTGCTGTATTGGCCAGCCATTTATGGTAGACGCTCTCTCCTTTTGTCACTGGCTTTACCATAAAACAAAGCAGTCCATACTTTGCACTGAAAAAGTCAGTGAAATCCAAAGAGATGACAGTCAGCATCAGTATTTTGTAAAAAAAAAATATATCTATGAAATACAGAAGTGAGCCATTAATTCCTGTAATGTGAATACAGTCTTGCAGTTGGCTGATCTTCCCATAGTAAGAACACCATCTCTGGTCCAACAATGTTTCTCAGAAGCACAACAGACATGGCACAAGTGCAACAATCCCATTCACTGCTAACAGGGAAGCACTGAATCGAATGCTTCTCTAGGATATGCATTAGCCGCATTCAGCATCATGATGCACAACACAATAACACAAAGACAAGACCTTAGAAAATCAAAGGTTTTTAGTAGGATGTGCCTCTTGAGCCTGTCAAGTATTGTCATTTCTCAGAAACTGTCACGTTTTATCTTGTTAGAAGAGGTAGCATCTATGAACCAAAATCACTACATTAAGATAACCTGTTTGCTTTTAGAGAACTCATTTAATGCCGTGTATTATATCTGATACTTTCAGAGGACCACTATAGGTACCCAGACCACTTCAGTTTAATGAAGTGGTTTGGGTGCCAGGTCCATCTAGGATTAAACCTTTCTGCTGTAAACATAGCAGTTTCAGAGAAACAGCTATGTTTACATTAGGGTTAATCCAGCCTCTAGTGGCGCTTCTCAGATTTTCAGTGAGAAGATGCCAGCGTCCAAAGGAAAGCATTGAGAATCCTTTTCTATGAGAGAGGCTGAATGCGTGTGCTGCGCATGCACATTTAACCGATGACGGGAAAGGAGGATGAGAGTCCCCAGCACAGAGGTAACCCAGTGCTGGAAAAAAGTAAGGGATTAACCCCTTCCTCACCCTAGAGCACAGCAGGAAGGGGGCCCTGAGGGTGAGGGGGACCCAAGGACCCTATACAGCCAGGAAAACTAGTATGTTTTCCTGGCACTATAGTGGTCCTTTAACACCTTAAGGACACATGACATGTCATGATTCCCTTTTATTCCAGAAGTTTGGTCCTTAAGGGGTTAAAGAATTAGCATAAATCCTCAGTACATAAGAGTTAAGAGCAACTACGGGTGGGCAGCAGTTTAGTTGCTCTAACACAATTACCATTGTGTTTATATACTGCTCTTGCTGTGATTTGCAAGCCATTTTCCAGCCAAACATATGCATCATCACGATAAGGGTGGTAGCCGCACTTAAGGTCAGGGAACATGACATGCTTTAAGATTTCAAAGCTTCAGTTAGAACACAGCACATTTATTTAGAGACCTTGAGGAAAGTATTTATATTCTGTAGAACTACATTTTAAATGGCATCTATGGGTTCATTGAATTACTGTAGATTTGGAACACTGCATTCTTTTGTATCAGTTAAAATTCTGCTCTTTACACAATTAACCCAGCAAACTGGTCCACAGTTTATCCCACTACATAACAGCACATTGACATTTTACAGCTTTGAGAATAGTGAACCCTTACCTGATTGAGCAGCTGAGTGAGAGCTGGACTGTCCGGCAGCCTCTGTGTCCTGAGTGCTCCAGGGTCTGTCCCAGCCAGTCAGGCTAAGAGATTGCAGACCAAGGCACAAGTCGTTTGTGTCGGGAAGGCCGCGAGGAGGAGGGTCATGTGAGGAGGGGAACAGCATCCTGCTTGTAGCAGCTCCCTCTGTATCTGGGAAGTCTGCTCAAAAACAAGAATATACATTAAAAGCAGAGATTTAGCTGCCCTCAGAGTGCATTCCACCTGCAGCAGGTCGAAAGATACCTGCTGCCATCTATTTGGGGCTACACCTAGATCTTGAAATCAGAAGGGCTGTGTCAATCCACAGAAACAAGTTATACAGATGATTCCGTTTAAGCCAGAAATATTGTTAAAGGCAGCAATCGTTAAGATTTAAGCAGTCTCCTGTGCACACAAAATGCAGGCACTTTGCTGTGAGCAACCCTGCCTCCATCCCTTTCATCAACTCCTCCCACACAGCTTTGGAAAAGTGCCAATCCTGAATCAGCACCACAAACGCAGAGCTTCCCCATTGTGCTAGCATAATCGGTTTGTTCGTGGCATAGTCAAGAGCTGGACTGGTACAGCATTGTTCACCAGTAACAGAGATAAGCTGCATTCTCCTGGGCAACATTACAGGAGGACTAAGTATCCAGTATTGTGTAACAGGTTATAACCACAGCAGATTGGATATTTTATACTGGGACATTAATCAAGGTGCTATTCGGGGCAGAAATGCTGAGTTCCCAGGGAGAATGCAGCCTATTTAGCACTATGTCCCCAATATCATGTTTTTCCATTGATTAAACCCAATTGTCGACAAGGGGGTCATATTAGTTTTTAGTGCTACACAGTTACAGTACATGTTAGCAATGCATTTTAGACCTCAGGTAGTTTGCACATATAGAAGTTCTTTATATGGTTTTGATAAAACAGTACTTTTTCAGGGGTATGTTTATCCCATTCATTATAAGCATTTTGTAGAGGCCCCGGCCCCGGCCCCCCCCCCTAACCAATCAGAGTGCATGAGTCAGTACTGCACAGTCATTGAAATGCATTGGGAAAAAAATGAAGGTTTCTTTTTAAAGGCACTATAACTTTCTCTGAATACTGCAAGACAAGCTGCACAGTAACGTTCCATTCTCAAATATACAGAATCGAGCTAAGCAAGTCTGCTTCAAATGTGCATTTACAGTGGCAAAATTGTTAAAGGAATGAGCTCAAAAGTGCTTAATCACACAGTGTAAGCACTGCTTAATGATTCTCAATAAAGTTTGTGTGCAAGAGCAATTCTTTAGTTACAGCTCAATGGCTGACAGACCTAGGAAACTGACAAGCAAGATTCACTCAGCATTTTACAAACCAAAATGGCTGTTTATTGCACATCAGTATATTTGCTGTACACCTAAACTACACAGCTTGTAGATGGTTACCATGTACAACTCCCTGAATACATTGGCTGCAGAAGATGGTAAGAATCTTGGGCGTTCTAATACAGCAACTCCTGGGGGGTACAGAGATTTACAAGCGTGCTTTAGCCTCTCAATGCATTGAGTTTTAGAAGACAAATATGAGACTACCAACTAGCCGTGATACATGTATTTAAAGACAGGGGCTTCAGCCAAAAGGCAAGTTAAATGGCTGCTCCCATATACACTTTAGACTCTCCTAAAGCAAGCTCTATACCAAGGGTAGGCAGCCTTCGGCACTCCAGATGTTGTGGACTACATCCCTCATAATGCTCTTACACCCATAATGCTTGCAAAGCATCATAGGAGGTGTAGTCCAAAACATCTGAAGTGCCAAAAGTTGCCAATGCCTGCCCTATACCATGTTCTATGTAAAAACCATTTGTGTTAAACATTGCAACACTAAATTATTGAATTCAGAGTACTACATGCACCAATATTTAAACTCTACACCTGTATTAACCCTACACCCAACTGCATTAAAACCCTGAACCCACAGTAAGATCCCAACACTGCTGCCCCAATTTTCTCCACATAGTGTATTAAGTGGCAATGTCAAAAAAATTGGAGGTGCCATTTCTCTCAGTATTCGTGGAAGTTACAATGAAATGGTGTCTTAGTTAGACCAGAGGCTTCTCAGGACCACACTCCGCATCCAGGACTGGCCAGTCCCACAATGGTCACTAGTTTGCATCTATTTACTTAATGACACCCAGCACAGTGCTTTGTTTATATGAGCTGACCCTGCATGCAGTCTATATCAAGAGATTGTTCATTAAACAAGTTAGGAGAAATGGTAATGCTGGAGAGTATCTTTAGTACTTTATCAGTGTCCATTTTGAGGTGTTAATTCTAGCACCATGACCTCTTCAGTGATTGCAGTGGTCATGGTGCCTGAAGTCTATAAGCAGAGTGATTTTGAAAACTGTACATATGGAGATTAACCCCTCTGCTGCCAGAGCTGTAACCCCACAACCGGCAGCAGGCACTGGAATGTCTGTCGGGCTGTAACTAGAGTTCCTGCCTTGCTAATGTCAATTCTGTGCAACAGTCGCTGTACAAAAATGCATTTGTTGGCTTATAGCAGTCAGCTGACACCTTCACTAGACCACTAGGGAGCATCAGAGCCTGAAAAACACCCAGGTAAGGTGATTAAATGTTGCCAGGTGGTTTGCCACATTACCAAGGCAGAGTACTCTGGGTATAACTACTATTTAAGGCTGTAGTGATTACGATTCTTTCACTAACTTTGATTAGTGTGCTTTTTGTGGATCTCAGTGAAAATTTAAATAAAATAAAAAACTCATTTTACAAGAGACCATTTCACTAGGCCAAACTGCAGCACAGCGCCCCCTACCAAACTATTTCAAAACAAGAGATCTAGGTTGTTCATATGAATTGTTTATTTGCAACATTTCTCAAATATCACTGTTGTAAACCTTTAGACTCCAGGCATCTTAGAGTGTCTCCAACGAGCAACATTTGAATTAATGTAAAGCCTGGCTTTACATGACTGCAGTTTCACAGGGGAATCAAAGCAAAAAAACACCAGCAATTCTGGGCTAAGGGCCAATTGGCAATTACCATGGAAACCAATAGAATGCCTTAAAGGAAAATTAGCATTCCGAATACAAATCTGTATATTTAACACTGTAGTACCCTTGACCCAATTATGGCCCACTCCATGCACTAATAAATTGTAGCCAATTTTCTCCAGCGCAGCTGCCTACTCCTTGATAGAGTCATCCTGGATAATGACCATCCAATGATCCTCCGATAAGCACTGGGAGTAGTCTTATGTTGCATGCCTATGATTCTGTCAGAAAATCTTTGCAAGCAATAAATCTATGACATATGGTGATATTGTGCTTGAGCATGTTCTGCTACAGTATGCCTAGTTATGAGAGCTAGTACCCAGAGGGCTTGAAGGCATAACTAAGCCACACTTCTAAATAGATTACATTTTGGGGGTAGCACAGGGGTGGAAGGCCTAGAGGCACTATAACAACTTCAGTAAGCTGTTCAAGCCAGCAATTATTCCTTTGCCTTGATATGTCTCAATAGCCAAGTTGTCTTGATGTTAAACAGGTATCCCTTGTCCTTTATCGCATCTTGGGTGGTAACTGCCATTTTACATTTACCTACTTATGTCAAACAATTACTGTCACTTCCCCAATTTCACCTTACTAGCACTGTTCTCATAATGCCTCCCAGTGCAAAGACTGACCAGTTTGGGCTTATGATTTTATTTTCCTGAACAGTGAGTTTGTCTAAGCTGTCCTTGTTGGAAACCATAGTATTATTACAAATTTAACAAAGACTGATAAGTGAATGGAAAGGCAGATTGTAGAAAAGACCAGTATAGTGGATGAGTTAAAGTTGAACTGTCACATCCAGAGATTTGCACAACCAGATCGCAAGAAGTGACCAATAAGTGTGTTTGTTTACAGTGAACACCTGGCAGAGTATACTATATTAACACCCACTGAGGCACATCAATATGCAAAAAACTAGGTCTCTAGCATTTCTGGTGATGTACCCCAGACCAGGACCAAAGGGTGATTTTTACCTCCACAGCATCACCCCCACCTATCCCAAGTGTAATCTGCCTCTCAGGGGTCTTACATGCTCCCAACTCGTGCCTTTACAGTTCATAAACAATGTGGTGGCAAGGCTCATCTTCCTATCCACCGCGCCTCCCACGTCTCACCCTTCTGTGCATCACTACAATGGCTCAATTTAAGATTCTGGTACTTTCTTACAAGACCCTACATAATGCTGCTCCAACCTACCTATCCTCCATAATACACAAGTATGTCCCGTCGAGACCCCTAGGTCTATCCTCTGTCCGTACTCCCACCTTTAATGCTCGCCTTCAAGACTTATCCAGGGCTGCACCTTTTCTGTGGAACTCCCTTCCCTTCTCCGTTAGACTCATCAAGTCTCCACAAAAAAAAATCTTTGAAAACACTTCAGGAAGGCATATCATCTAAACTGTTAGCGGATTTTCATTCCCCTTTTCTAGCAAAGTCTTTCATTACCCCTACTTATACCCTTTGTGTCATTATACCCACTCCCTCTAGCATGTAAGCTCATTGAGCAGGGCCCTCAATCCTTCTGTTCCTGTGTGTCCATTTGGCTGGTTACAATTACATGTCTGTTAGTCCACTCATTGTACAGCACTATGGAATTTGCTGGCGCTACATAAATAAAATTTAAATTTCTCTGCATTCTAGTGAACTACAACCTCCTGTAATTGTTATTGGGTGAGGTGTAACCTAGTTCTGTCCAATTTATCTGGTGCTCCAGCACCATATCTGCCACAGTAGGATGAAAAAGAATTTAAAAAGTTTAATAAAATTCTTTAGTTTTATTGGTTTATTTTTGGTAGCCTAAAACATGCATAATACTCCCAACTACTTCTCGGCAGCAGCAATGCTACAGTATACATCAGCCCAAATACATAAAACAAAATCCCCCCCAAAAAAGTAACTTGCACACTATCCCAGATCCCAATGCACATTTATATAACTGGAAGTTTTATTCTGTATCACTCCAATGGCCATTAAAGTGCAAGTTCACCTGCCATGTCATGTCAAAACTTCTTGGAAGAGTCTTACACTAACAAATCACCTTGCAGTTTTCAGTCAAAAGGAAAAAATCTCTAATGAGAGAGAGGGGCATTTTTCTTAATCCCTACACCATTTATAAATCCTAAACTGGGAAAACATGGGCAGCCGCACCAACATAGCTGTGTAATACAGAAGCAAATACAAAGAAAATTCAGCCCTATGCTCAAAAGTCCTGGGTGGCTGCAACGGTTATTGGTTAATA
This sequence comes from Pelobates cultripes, assembly GCA_933207985.1. Taxonomy (NCBI): domain Eukaryota; kingdom Metazoa; phylum Chordata; class Amphibia; order Anura; family Pelobatidae; genus Pelobates; species Pelobates cultripes. Next base: position 47,988,087 of record OW240914.1, read on the forward strand.
AGTATGTAGTGTTCAGAAAACTACCAATCTCAATTACCTTAAAGCTGAAAACAGCAAGGTAATTTGCTAGTCTAGGACTCGCCTAAGAGGTTTGCCTTGACGTGGCAGGTGAGCTTACACTTTTACCTCTAGCTATTTAAATGCATATGGGATAATAAGCTGGTAACTTGTTTTGAATTTAAAAAAAAAACACGTAAACCAAGTATTCACATCCTTAAAGAACTAGTTTGGACAACATAACTTCATTGAAAATAAGTTATGGTGCCATGAGCTTGCTGGCTCACTATTAGCTGTTAAACCATTTATCAAAGTCAGTGCTCCAACGGTGATCACTCGGGCCCCTGTCTTGTTTTCTAAAATCCTAAATAACGGAAGGCTTGAGCAGGGGTGCTACTGATTGGTTTAGAGAGGTAAGCTGATGCTCTAAGACAATCAATAGCTCCCAATTCATTAAAAAAAAAAAATTGAAAAAAGGTACATACATCAGTATCACCCCTGTCCATGTCTTTCCTTATCTAGAAAGTAAGAGGACGGAGGAGCATGATCTGGTGCTGGAACAGATTTTAGAGGTTGAACAACTTACAAACAAAATCCAAAGGTGAGCCAGCACCAGGGACACCCCCAGGCATCATAACTGTATTTTGATGAAGTTATGGTGCGCAAAACTGGTCCCGTAAACTTTCTTACAGATTAGTTTTCCAAGTGGCAGTAGTTAAAGGAGCACTATAGTGCCAGGAAAACAAACTAGTTTTCCTGGCACTATAGGGTCATTAGGTCCCCCACCCACTGGGCTGAATGGGTTAAAAACCCTTCAACCATGTACCTTTCTCCAGCGCCGGGGAACTCTTCACCCCCTGCCAACGTCAGATTTGAATGCGTGGTACCGTTTATGGCAGGAGCACCTCACAGTACAGTACCAAAATGGCATATCTTTAATTCACGTCTAAAATCCACGTGGCAGGGTACCTTTAAAAGGTGACTGCACAGTTGTCTAGCATAGCAATTACACAGATCTATTTTAATATTTTAAGCTCTTTTATGCAGGGCCCTTCATTTACTGTTCTCTTATGTCATGTGTTAGAATTAAAAGTTTTGTCTTTTTTTACCCATTGTACAGCAACACGGAATGTGTTGTCTTTACATAAACTGCCATAAGCCGTTTCAAGACAGACAAGACGACTGCAGGCACTAGAGTCCTTTTAATGCCAAATTCTTTCTAAAACCCCATCAGCAGCTTTATATTAAAAAACAGTCACTACATCTACAAAGCAGGGCAAATGTAGATTTCAGCCAGCTCTTACAGAACTAATCTGCCATGTTTAGACTGGCAGAGTATTGTGGGAAATAGTTTTAATGTTTAAGGAGATCTATTATGGCCACTTAAGTCTACTCCTCCAATGAGCATATAGAACAGGAAATCATGATGATATCACCCAGGCATATCTAACCAGAATAAAGATTAACAAATCACTTACCATGCAGGTGGTCACATTTGCCCTTGGAATTGGGGGTGGTGCAGACACCAGTGAAATCCAGGGAATTGTCTAGCATGGCGTTAATTCGGCGGAATATGTCAGCATTGCTGCAGGTGGAAAGTGCTGGGGTATCAGAGGGGCAACCCCAGCAGTCCTTAGCTCTTCCTAAATCATCTTTCTAAAAAAATAAAAATAAAGGATCAGGAAAATAAGTCCTAACACCATCACTCTTCCCCTGGTATAAAAAAAATATATATTGCACAGGATTATTTTAAATTGCATCTCATCCCCTTAACACAGAGGTAAGCAACCCATATGTTGGCAAAGTGGTGTGCTGAATGTTGCTTACCCCAGCAAGAACAGATTTTTTTTCCCAGCCATGGCATTCAAGATTCAGTGCTGCATGGTAAGTTTGCACATAACTGGTAAACACTTGAGTAGCCAGTCTTACAAGAATTCATTTCCTAGCATATTGTACCCAAGCTTGTTAGGGGCAAATTCCTACCACAAACCTAATCTGTAACAGATGATAGAATATTGTATTATGAGTAATACATCATCCTGCAATGTGCTCTGATCCCCATGAAATACTCCAAAGGCTTATGAGGAGCCTTTGATGGGACCTCAGTGCAGCTCCTATTGTCTCACAAGGTCATGCGCCAATAAGCGTCAGGGAGCTTCACCTGGCGCTAGACTAAGGCAAGTAAATTCTTTTTAAACACTGAGCATTTATTATGGATGGGGGTGGGGGGCATAGAATATCATCAATGGGCATTCCATTTCAAACAAAGGCTTTTAATGAAAACACTGCTCACCAGTTAGTCACAAAAGTAGAGCAGCTCACAGGTAGAATAAGCAGCATTTAACAAGCAATCTGTCAAGGGAATGAGAGAAAGTTTCTAGACATGGCAAATTACAGCTCTGCATATGTCAGACAGCCCAAGCCCAGTGGGATTAGCACAATTATACACTGAGAAAGGAGGATCACAATTCAGCACATGTGTAACAAAGGATTAATCTAATTATACCTACACAGTGCATATTTCTATATATCGCCAAGAAAGCCAGGCAACAGTAATATTTTTGCGATGTAAGCGCCAGTGGGATTTGGTCACTAAACAGGATTCTCAAAGGCAAACTGCACAATGCATACAAAAGGTCTCAGTCAGTTGTACTCACGGCTTTGCTTTAAAGGAATTTTTCAAACTTGCCATTTTTGCAGTTTACAATCTGTGTGATAAATCTGTTAATTCTGACAAACTCCGTGTATGACAGCAATTTTCCAATAGAGGCAGGCAAAGAGCATCTCGAGATTGCAATTACTGCAGCCACATTCTGACCGTTACAGTATCTCAGGCCTGCCTAGCCTTGGTCTCATTTGCCAGAATTGACAAGGCATACACAAAAACAAAACCCAGTGGGAGTGTAGGTTCATAAAGAGTGTCACAGACATACATATAAACCTCCCTGGAGAAACTGCATCAGAACACAATTTATTTTAGCCTTGCAAAAAAAAAAACAAAAAAAAAAAAACAGCATTTTCACATCTACACTTCACAATCAGCTCATTAGAGAAGATGAGCAAGTCAATCTGTTCATGCACTCAAAAAGGAACAAACAATTCTAAGGGTCTACGTATGTAATAAAGCTCAACTCTCCAAACCCTTTAGTTGACTTACACTAATAAAATGTTAACGCTGATTTACAGTGAACACTAATGGCTTAAAGCAACATAGAAGGTATAAACATTTCAGAGATCCTAGCAGGTGCCAAACTGGAGCACAAGATGTTAAGGCATTATTTTTTTAAACAAAATTAAGTTCTGTAAATATTTATCCCATTAAAGTCTTGCCAATACTACAGATTAGATCATTAACCAGGTCACATGACTAAGGCAATTGTCATTTTCAGTGCAATGTATACAACATTTGTAATGTCTGCAAGCACACTGCGTTGGCAACCAGGGTGGTTTTCTGAAGCCTTCAACCAGAAATACCAGAATATTGCTGTAAACAAATGTTTCAAGCATTATATTGAAAAGGGCCACAACATGTACCCACAGCTTCAGTTTCTACACAAACTGGCAGTACGCAGCAATTTCACAGGGAAGGGCATCGCTACACCCTACACCTCTAAATTTAGATGCAGATAATAAGATTTAAGGTCATATGACTGATCTGTACCAACTGTTACCAACAGAAGGCAATCTCTACAAGGATCTGTCTACAAATGAGTGTAACGCAGGACCGTAGCTGTGATTAGACAGAACACCTTGTATAGAAAATATTCTGCTAAAAAAAATTATTTACAGGAGACCTACAGTAACTGCATAGAATATGCACAGTAAGAATGTAAAAAAAGGGACAAACTGCACTGACCAAGGCAGACCCACCTCTGTAGCAGCTACCAGGATTGAGCCCCTCTGCAGATGCTGCTTCTGTGCCACGATATAGAGCAACAAGTGGCAGCAATGCCTGCACAGGCACCTCCCCCGGGACTGGGCGGATACACAGAATATTACAGATCTGCATAGAGGGGACTAGGCAGGCAACAGCACTACCTCTGCTACAAGCCTAATGCAGCACGCAGACCATGAACATGCAAATAATGCACAGACGATGCATCACTCACCACTTGCCTTAACCCATTCAGTGGGTGCTACACAGCACTGCAAGTAGCATCAAAACAAATCAGACATTTGCTTGTGAATGTTATTGTTTCCTTTCTCCCTATTATGTGATCTCTGTAGCAGCCAGTCTGATAGCATCTGTGAGGTTGTCTGCCACATGTCACAGCATTATGCACAACACAAAGTTCCTGCAAGCTGAAAAATGCCTAGTCATACAGGGATTAGAGTAATTTATCAGCGGTGGCTGAAAAGGTATCCCTATCTGCTGGACTACAAACATTCCTTGCTAGTCTGCAAGTAGGAGTTGGAAGTTCTACCACATTGGAGTTGCTCTCTGGCCACTCCTGCTTCGGATCATACAGCACAAGCAGATGGCTGGGCGTATGAGTCAGATTGAAAGGAGCACAACGAGATTTTGCAGAATCCCCTATGAAATGCAGCATATTTTTAAAGGGGTTACTCAAACCCTTTTAAGGAATTTAAAAAGTTAGAATGCCCTATTGGACACTATTAGCAACTCCCATAAGACCCTGTAGAAAAGATTTACCCAGAATACAGTACCAGACTGCACCCTGTACTGACACAGCTGCCCACTCGTGGCCCAATCAAATTCTTCTCAAAAGATCACTTGATTGCATCGTTCTATCTCAAAGTGCATGTTTGTGCCAAGACATTAAGGGTAGGGAGGCAGGGAGGGATATTAAAAGAATAAATGGTATAAAGAGATGAAGAAGAGAGGAGGATTGCAAGGATAATTGTGGGACATAAAAAATGTCTAACAGGACACACTTCGTTTTGCAGGCAAAGCCTACAGAAGATTAGGTCTGTTGCAGCACTCATTTTTGCACAGAATTGACATTACAAGTTCAGAACAAAGTTAAAGGCCAAGTTACAAGTTACCCAAAATAAAATAAAAAGGCATATCTGAGTATAGGTAGTTTTAAACCACTGCACAGACTCATACCGCCTTGACTACTTTTAACCCCTTAAGGACTGAGGACGGTTCAGGACCGTCATCTGCATTTTTGCGTTACCGACCGGTGACTGTCCTGAACCGTCCTAACGGTCCAATGTACTTACCCGATCGCAAGTCGTTCCCCCGGCGGCGATCGGTGTTGCTCCCGTTGTGGGGAGACTGTCTGCAGCCCAGAGTCTCCCCACGGCGGATTAGGACCCCTGTGGCCATGTGATCACTCTTAGCGATCACATGGTCACAATAGGTGTCCATGTGTCTGCCTGTAGGTGGACTCCCTGTGCTGACAGGCAGTCTCCCTGCTAGTGTAAAATCATAAAAAAAAATTAAAGTTAAAGTTAATTTAAAAAAAAAAAATTATATATGTGTATATATGATAGACATATCTAGATATGTCCACATATATATATAATGTCATACTAAGTATTTTTATATTAATATGTACAAATTATATATTGTATATAAATTTTTATAAAATACAAATAAGTAATTTAAATTAAATAAAAACATGTAAAAATAATAAAAGTTTTAAATATATCTGAAATTTTATTCTAACTATTTTGATATAAATATTACTATCAAAACACTTAGAATGAAATTGTATATATCTATATATAAAACAAAATATACATATGTCCATATACAAAATTACATAAATATACATGTAGACTTCAAATATATAAATGTGCATACACAAAAATTCTACACGCGTATTTATGCAATATTTTTTACATAAATCAGTAATTTTATTGATTGCAATTTGAGGGACCTGCCTGCCAACCCAGGCCAAAAGTCCAGAGAATTTAATTTGCTAGCACTGTATTTTACCCTGTAACTTTCTATGACACCCTAAAACCGGTACATGGGGGGTACTGTTTTACTCAGGAGACTTCGCTGAACACAAATATTAGTGATTTAAAACAATAAAACCTATCACTGCATTATTGGCAGTGAAAGCGACTTTTGCATTTTTCACACACAAACAGCACTTTTACTGATATAGTTGTGATAATTTTCCTGTTTTGAAACACTAATATTTGTGTTCAGCAAAGTCTCCCGAATATAACAGTACCCCCATGTACAGGTTTTATAATGTTATGAAAGTTACAGGGTCAAATATTTTTACATTGAAAAAGGCCAGGTTGGTTACGTTGCCTTTGAGAGTGTATGGTAGCCCAGGAATGAGAATTACCCCCATGATGGCATACAATTTGCAGAAGACAACCCAAAGTATTGCAAATGGGGTATGTCCAGTCTTTTTTAGTAACCACTTGGTCACAAACACTGGCCAAAATTAGCGTTCAATTTAGTTCTCTCACACATATGAATGCTAACTTTGGCCAGTGTTTTCGACTTAGTGGCTACTAAAAGAGACTGGACATACCCCATATTGAATACCCTGGGTTGTCTACTTTAAAAAAAAAAAAAATACATACATGTGGGGTGTTATTCAGAGATTTATGAGAGATAACAGTGTTACAATGTCACTATTGATAAATTTTAAAGATGTATGTTTTGAAACCGCAATATTCTACTTGTACCTATAGCCCTATAACTTGCAAAAAAATCACGTAAACACTGGGTATTTTTAAACTCAGGACAACATTTTGAATCTATTTAGCAGGGTTTTTTTTCCCCATTCGCTTTTGTAGATGAGCAAAAGATTCAAGTAAAAAAGTCAAAAAACATGTATTTTCTTATTTTTCATCTTTTTTTAAATTAAATTAATAAATAATGGTATGTAAAGAAAGCCCCTTTTGTCCTGAAAAAAAAATATAATGTGTTTGGGAACAGTAAATGAGAGGAAAATTACAGCTAAACACAACCACCACAAAAGTGTAAAGAGAGGCCTGGTTGCAAATGTACATCGCAAAAACAGTCCAGTCCTTAAGGGGTTAAAAAGCAGAAGTTGCCATGGTAGTGGGAGTGACCCATTAAAGTGTTTGTAGACTACAAGAGAGACCAAATGCAGTGGGAATTCAAACCAAGAGATAAAATGATACATAACAGATTGCATTACTGCAAAACAAAATTAGACAAATTTATAAACTGCAAATTTTAGACAAAAATCACTTCTGTTGCTATTGAGTGGCGAGTTTCTATTCCGTGATTTAACCACAACTTAAAGTGACGCTATAGTCACCAGAACTATGGCTTGATATAATTATAGTGCCTATAGCTTTTTACCATTAACACTGTCTTTTTAGAGAAAAGGCAGCGTTTAAAGCAATACACAGTAACACCTCCGGTGACTGACAATCAGGCTGTCACTAGAGGTGCACACTGCTGCACTGGAATACAGCATCTTCACGCCCTGCATGGAGGGCTGAACATTCCCCATAGAGATGCAGAATTTGCATTGGAAAGCATTGGATTGTCTGAGATCAATCTTGATCACAGCTATAGAGACAGGGCCACATGTGAAGAGACCAGCATGGGGGGGAATGTTTTGGAAAATGTTTGTTTTCTTAGTGTAAATTCACCTTTCCAGGAATAGAAGGGAGGCTGGTCACCTAAGCAGCCACAACACTATAGTGTCAGGAATACAGGTATGTAGTTCTGACAGTACCACTTTCCTTTATATGAACAGCACGTTAGTAATAAGCAGAACCCTCAATCACAAGGAAGGGCATCCAGTCAGAAACCACTCACCTGACATTTGCTTTATGGTCTAGCAAAAGGTTGGATAATTTTAACCAAGAGCAGTTACACTTACAATGAGGGAAATGCTTCTAAACTAATAGAAACAGTGGAATGGTCCTTTTACACAGAAAAATTCACTGGGCAATAGGCACAGCTCTCTGGGGAGGAGACCTCAGCTCTAGATGTACACGTTATACCTCAGTGTGGACAGGGTTAACAGTTAAAAGGGAACCACTAGTTCCCAGTAAATACATTGATCACCTATAACAATTACGTGTTATATTGCAGCTAAGAGCTGCAAGCGGGTCCTGGCGGCCATGGTATCCCGCAGGTAGTGAGGGAACAGCTGCAAAGGGGCCTCTGTTGCCTTCCCTCGTCCAGGCAAATTTTCACCTAGAGCAGGGATAGGCAACCTTTGGCACTCCAGATGTTGTGGACTACAACCCCACAATGCTCTTACACCCATGTTGCTGGCAAAGCATCATGGGAGGTGTAGTACAAAACATTTGCAGTGCTGAAGGTTGCCTAGGCCTGGCCTAGAGGGAGGCAGAGAAGGGGGGGGGGGGTGTCAGGCCACCCCAGTCAAGTACTAAGGCATTAAAAAGACCAGGCACACTTCCCAGTCATAGTAATCGCAACAAAATGTAAGTAGAAACCAAGCAAAACAATGTGAATTCTTAGCAATCTAACTAAGTTGCAGTGTAGAAACAAGGTACTTGGCTGGTTTGAGGGAGCAGAGAAGAAAGAAGTTTAGGAGTGCAACACCCGATATAAAAAAATATATATAGATATATAGATCTATAGAGTGGTGATCGGTTGCACCGTTACTAGGCAATGTTATGTTTTATTCTTATTCTCTTTGCTGCTGATAAAAATTAAAGGATAGAGAAAGCATAATACTCGCCTACGTGTCTAATAAAATTCAGTTCAGCCCTGGCGTAGTGAGGGCACACATTGCAAGGAAGGGGAAAAAAAATAGAAACATTTGTATCAGAGAGGGAGATGTGACCTTCCAGAACATTGGTAAATAGCTGTATTGATATCTAAAATTTTATATTCAATATAAATGTAATCCTGTTAAGAGACCCTACCAGAAGTTTCATAACAATATGGGTAAAGTCTTAAAGGAACACTATATAGTGTTAGGAATAGAAATGACAGTGTTCTACCAATTTGGGTTATTTGGCCCCCAGACTTCTAAAAAAATAAAAAGTTGAAAAGAGGCATGCTGGTATTGCTCCAGCCAAGACCAATCCTGATAATCTCAGTCAAGACAATGACTCAAGAATTGGAAGGCTAGTGCACAAACACAGCAAATCACTACTTAGCATCTCCTCAGATGCATGAAGTCATTGTATCACTATGACAAGCTTTCATCTCCACATTCCTGCATGTAAACACTGAACATTCTAGATTGCAGGGCTGAAATCCAGGGAGCCCTTTTAGTGTTAACATTGCCTTCTCAGAAAGTGGCAGCAATTACTCAGAGCCCCCAAGTGACAGAACAAATAGATTAAGCTGCAACTGTTCTGGTGCCTACAGCAGGCTTGTCCAAACCCAAGCCTGGAACCAGTAGTATTGCAGCCTGGTTGCTGGGCGGCAAGGGAAGCACTTCACTAACTGTGCTCCTCCTGCACAGTTCCCTTGCGCCCTGTAGTGAGCCGGCAGCCAGGATAGGACGTCATCACTACTGGGTGTGAGTGGGACCTGTGCAGGAGGAACAGATCCCATCCCAACAGCAACCACTGGCCATCAGATTCACTCCAGCCCTCCCAGAGCAAGGTAGGGAGGCTGCGTGTACCTCTTAATTACTGAATGTGTGAATGTGGTATGTATATCTGATTGCATGTGTGTGGGGGGTCCAACTGTGTGCATAGGCCAGTGGTTGCAGGTGTGTGGGGGTCTGAGATTGTGTGCGTATTTCTGTGATTATTTGTATAGGTCTTTGATTGTATGTTTGTGTGATTATATACACTATCTGGTTATGTGTGCATACTTCTATACACGTGTGTTTAGTAGATAGTTTGCTAAACGATAACAAATAAGGGAGTTATCTACTAAACAATTGAAAATGAAGAAGGCGTTTGAAGTTTTATGTATATACATGAAATATTGTGTGGCCCAAGACAATTCCTCTTTGCTCAATGCAGCAGAGAGAAGCCGTAAGGTTGGACACCCATGGCCTACAGTGTACCTAGTAAGGTGAGCCAGCAATTACCACCTTCAAAAGTCACATAATAGATTGAATTGAGTGTGCACTTAGTCCAGTGATGAAAAAAAAAAAACAACCATTCCTGAATGCCTCAAGGTCTGTTAGACAGCATCACAATATATTATGAAGCCATCAAAACAAGTTCAGTGTAACGTTGAGAAGCAGTTTGGTTCTAAAACGTTTCTCAAATATTCACTATTCTACAGAGTAACCAACCACAAGCCAAGAACACTGAATGAGCCGGCGAAATCCACAGGCAAGATTGGAAAGCAATCTATGGGACAACCATAACAGATACTCCACTGCATGGAAGAGTGGCAATAAAGATCCCGAAAAACAAGTTTTGAATTTATCAAAATGCATATGGGGAAAAAAGCAAGTTTGGAAAAACCTCTGGTTTGACAGCACCAAGGTCATTACGATAATACCATCCTCACTGAAGCATGGTAGGGATATGCAGTAGGAATGTTTGTTGGCCAAGACTAGGAAACTGGTCAGAAGGGAAGTTGATTCCAGAGGTGAACGTTTCACTTTCAAGATACTTCACACCGAGTCAAACATTGAAGTCCAGACTTTGAGAGTTTATCAGTCTTGAATGCAAACTGCAGTATCCATCCATGCAGTAATTATAGAGCCAAACCAACAAAATATTCACCACTGTATTTGCAGTCAAGGATGTAGTGCCATATTGTGAATACTTCTGATAACATCTATTTGGTGGTTCAAAATCAGTCTTAAAAAACCTGAAACTAAAATAGAATTTTGGCCTTTTCAAACAAAATTCAGAAGGTGCAAGGGAAATACTTATTAGACGCACTGTAGCCAGATCTCAATTCACAAGGAGAAATGTCCTACCAGAATTTGATTGGTCCAGATCAGAAGCTACCTGACCGAGTAGGTTTGTGGCATATTTCAACAACTAAGAGCTGGATGTCATCCATTGAAGTTGATTAGGTTGATGGCTGTCCTGCCAAAATAAATCTTGTGGCAAAAAGCTAGGAACACAGTCTGCTTTTACTTTTTTAATGTGAATTTGTAATGAAAGCAAGGTACTCTTAACCAAATCATTTTGCACTCAATATTGACAGAGCACTACAACATTGATGCTAGCAGCAGTCACAGAAGCATCTGTAGTACTGAGATTTATGCAAGATGCTCAGCAAGTCACACTGCAATACAACAGTCATAGTATTAATTATGAAATCTTGTGACGAAGAAGGAAGTCAAATCCAAGAATATGGACTTCATTGCTTCATAACTGTAAATCAACCTTAAGTGTCCTATTGGCCCATGCACGTTTTCACCTGATTTAGAAAGGGTAATATTGGGTATTCCGATATGGTCTAGATCTGGGTAGACCCCTGGCTGTTTAAAAACTTCTATTGTGCTTTCCACCAGTTTTCCTTTTTGCACAACCCAAATGTTAAAACAACAAAACTATGGGATGTGCCAAAGTATGACAATTGCATCACATGCATCATTGCAAGAGATTTGCTTTACTCATCTTTGTTTCTCTATTCAAGGAAAAAGTTGTAATAAGGTTTAGTGGGGTGAAATACATCACTTGTGTGACAGACAGTTGAAGGTTTGCAAAGAGTGATTGGTGTTTTCGTTTAACATCAGGAGATCCACGATCTCAAAAAAAAAAAACTCTTGCACCATAGCTTACTTTTTTAAAGTATTAATTACTCTAAGTTTCTCTTCATGTAGGTCAGTGGGTCTGCGTCTCTCTAAGCAAGAAGAGACTTATCCCACAAACTGAGCCCAAACATCACCAAGCAGAACTACTCTATAAAATTATGGTATCCATACAGGTCAGCTGCAAACAATGTTTAGCAAACCAGCCTGTGGTGATGTCTGCTTGATCCAGCGGTCTCCCAGGAGACTGCAGCCTAAGCTGTGTGTAGATTCCATAAGCACAACGGACTAAATTAGCACAGGCTGCCCAGAACTCATTCTATCAAACTGTAGTTCTAAGCCACTTATTTAATATGCAGGTGCAAAGCACGCACCATCACCTTTGCAATTACAGTTATGGTGCTTAGAGTGGCCATGTGCAATGATTAATAGAGCTACTTTTATACATAGTGCAGGGTGGGAAACTCAAGATCGATACCTAAAATATATATGTTACACGTTTGTCATTGCATTGTAAAGGAAGCATTTGAGAGTAACCACTCCTCCGTTTCCCCTATAGTGAGCTAGTTCTAGAAAGAAGCGCTGTTAAAAATGTGTACTCCGTGCTCCAATCTGGGAAATGTCTGAGGTTTCAAGTACTTCTGCTCTGGAAAACGTTCTTTGCAGCGGCTACAAATACAGGTGGACCTGGCAAATCGTTTTATTTGTAATTATTTTGGTCGAGTCAAATCAAGCCTGCATGCAGGGGTGTATGAAATAAGAAGTGCTGGGAAGTATCAGCCTGCAGCTGGTCCTGAAGTCTTGCATTATGCAATGTTTATGTCCATATCCGTACATTGTGTTTTATGTATTACTTACCAGAAGAGAGCTCAACTCACAAACATGCAGTATACACCTGACCATGCAATACTACATATTTAACTAAAAATCCCCAGGGGAAAATAAAAGTTATGTACAAACCAGATTCCAACTTGGGGTGTCCAAACCACCAAATTAAGTCCCTATTCTGTACACCCCCAATACCTCCCCCTGAAAGCACTTCATGTAGTTTTCCTAGTAAATTAACCCTCCATGCACCCCTAGTAACCCAAATCCTTGAGTGATAGGCCCTGCCATTCTGCAGGCTCAGAGCATGGAGGAACCCACCCCAACATTTGCATGCATTAACCAAGGGTACACTAATAGCCTCTGCTTTCCCATAATAGATTTAAGCTAGCAGACCCCATGATTCCCATCCCAATCACAGAGTGAGAGTGCCACTGGAGGTGGGGGATAGGGGCCCCATTACCTTCTCCCGGCGACCCCCATTCTCTGCAGACACCATGTACATAGCTCTGCCCAGCACCATGCTTCCTCCCTGCAGGGCACTCACGGTTTTCCCGCCTCCTTCCTCCTGCGCAGCCACGGGGCGTGGCCAATGGAACGTTGGACCAGGAGGGAAGCACGTGACGAGGTGACTTTCAACACGTGCCCTGCCGGATGGCCAAACACCAGACACAAGTGCTAAAACCGTGATAATATACATTCTATTTGTTACCATGGTGCTTGCTCTACATGACTCTGGCCCTAAATAGAACATTCCAGCATGTGATACAGACCATGTAACTCTCCAAGGAGTGTTTAATGAAGGCAATCTCAGGGCTTATACTGGAGAAAAAAAAAAAAAAAAGTTACCATACAATACACCTACTCAACCTAAAACTGTAGTTAGTAAAAATATACCTTTTCCACTTTAGTGGATGCATTTTAAACCCGATATCCTGTAAAGTGACTCATTAGGACTTATCCTTAATTTTATTTAGCTAGACTCCACTGGATGAATTTGTCACACATTGTATGTATTACAGGGCTGCCATCAGAAGTTTTGGGGGCCCTGACACAGCAAAAGGTCTGGGCACCCAGGGGCCGATCCCTAGTCCATCCACAGGGCCTGCCCGGAGTCCGCCCACAAGGATCAAGTGTGTGCACTGAATGTGGTGTGTGTCTAGAGGATGGGATGTAGAATGTATGTAGTGGATGCGGTATGTGGGTCATGGATGCAGTGTGTTAAGTGAATGCAGATTATACGTTTTGTGTAATGTTTCTATGCATTAGATGCAGAATGTAGTGAATGCAGAGTATAATTATTGCAGCGTGTATTTTTGCAGTGGATGTGTGTGCAGAGTGTAATATAGGGGAGGAGCATTTATTTTTAACATTAACTTTGTTTAGATTTTAAATTTTATTCCCCCTCCCTGCTTCTTACCTTTCCCTGGTGGCATGGTGAAGTGAGCCAGCCGATGTACATTGAAGAGGGGGCCCAGCAACAAACTGTTCCCTTTCCAGCTCCTTTCTGTCCAACTCACGAGACTGGGGTGCATGCTGTGTGGAGCATTGCCATGGTAACCCATGGCAATGCTCAGACATCCATGTGACTCTCGAAAGTTACAGAATCTGGAAAGGAAACTTGTTGCTGGGCCCCCACTTCAATTTACAGGTAGCAGGGAGCCCAAGAATCGCTATATATGTGCACGTAAGGAATGTGGGGCTTGGACTGCCAGAGTAGTCTGGGCCCCCTCAAGGAGTGCCGTCATGGTTGTCATGCCCTGATGGTGGCTGATGCATTATAAGATTGCATTAATTTTACTTTCCTGTTAGTGTGGTAGATGCTGTAGAAAATGATCCTCCCACTATCGGGCAAACCAGGAATTTAATGAGACCTCAAACAGATCTCAATGTTTTATTTGTTACACATGAGCAGTCAATAAAATAGGCCATTTTACAAAAAAGTAAAAAGCTTGCTGCTGAAACAAATGCAAGCACAAAGAAAACATGAATTACTGCTAAAAGACAAAGATGTCTCCGATGGGATCTGGCCATCAGGTTTACTGTAGACACTAAAAATAGGCTATTTTTTATCATGAACATTTAGCACATCAGTTAAAAGCAAAATCACCATTTATAAAAAATAAAGTTTCTTCCAAGAAACTAAACTGCACTATGAAGGAAGGTTTGGATAATCATATGCCCCCAGCTGTAAGCCTTTCTAAACCCTTCTAAATAGTGTTTCTAAATAATGTTTATGGCATCACCCTAGGTCACTACACCAGGTACAACAGTGTACCTAGTGACAACAACCAGTCTTTAATGTAACATGGGCTACTGAGTATTCAAAATGCAAGCCAACTTTCAACAAAGGACCTAGCTTAAAGGACCACTATAGTGTTAGGAATACAAATATGTATTCCTAACAATATAGTTTTGATTTACTAGCATCCCTGCCCCCACCAGAATGGAGAAATAAGGTATTTAAACCTTTTTCACCTTTGCAGGTCTTGCGGCAGCTAGTACTGCCTTCAGGGTGGACAATCCTGAAGCTATCAGCCAATCCAATGCTTTCCTATAGCAAAGAATTGGCAGCGTACTGCGCATGCTCAGTAAAAAAAGTCAGCATCTCCTCATAGTGATGCATTGAATCAATACATCTATGGGTAGCGTTTAGGGCCTCTATGCAGAGCAAGAAGACCGAAGGTGGTGCTGAGATTTCAAGTACATTCAGTGACAGTCAGAGAGTATAGATTTTCCCAGGCAGTAAACACTGCTTTCTTTGAAATAGTGACTAATGTCCCTTTAATGTAGTAGTTTTAGTGTCTAGAGCAGTGGTTCACAACTTTTCACTTTAGTACCCCTTGGCAGCCATTTCCATAAATTGTACCCCTTCCGTTAGCAAAATATAAATAGTTGCATTTATTTCAAATTTATATGTTTCTCTGTCCCATACACACAAACTCACATGCAAACACAGACACCTGCAGATACATAGATGCAGACACTAACAGTTACAGATGTACAGACAATGCACAAACAGAAAACACGGACATACAGACAAAAACATACATACAGATACACACAATGACACAGATACATACCCTGACAAATATGCAGATATAGTGAAACAGATACACAATGACATACAGATACAGACAGACAAGCAGATGCAGACGTATGTATGCAAGGGTATGTATGTGTGTCATCGTGTGTATCTGCATGTGTGTCAGGGTATGTATCTGTATCAGACAGATACATACCCCCGACAGACAGATGCAGATATACCGACAGACACCACAACACAAAGAAACATAGGGTATGTATCCTTAAGTGTGTCAGTGTATGTGTCTTAGTATCTGCATGTGTGTCAGGGTATGTATATAGGTGTGTGTATCTGCATGTCAGTATATGTATCTGTGTGTCAATGTGTGTCTGCGTATCTGCATGTGTATCACGGTATGTATCTGACACATTGACATATGCACACCCTAACAGATGCATAGACAGATATATACACACACAGACACTTGAGTATACATACCCTGACACGTTCAGATACAGAGACACTGACATACTCATGCACAGATACTTATCCTGACAGACACATACAATGACACTTAAGGATACACACCCTGACATACAGATACACACATTAACACATGTAGATACACACTGCTGTGTGTGATGGGTGCTGCGTGTGCACATTCCCCCTATTGAAGTGTGTGAGGGGTGCAGTGTGTGTTAGGGGTGCTCTGCGTGCACATTGTTTTTGGTCCCTGTAATGGCACAAGATGAGCTAAAACAAGCTTGAGAACTGAGCGGGGACCCACCGAAGGGCAGGCTATTTCAGCTGTTGCCTGTTTTCAGTATTCTCTTGCGCCTTTTTCTTCTCTATATATGGGGGAATAGGGGGAAGTTCATCAAAAAAATTACTAAAAAAATGTATAAATAAACCCTTAGCTTTTGCCCAGGGAGAGGGGACATTGCCCTGGTGGTCCAGTAGAGATGAGCAGCACTACTCTGCCTGCAGTTCAGTACCCCTGCAAGATCAGAGCATTGCCATGGTAACCCACAGCAATGCTCCAAATTGCCGAACTTGTGGGAGGAACCTTCTGCCTCCCAGCTCCTCCCTTCCTCTCCTGCAGGTCACCTGTCAGTGCGATCTCCCCACCAGCCCATAAAGGCACAGCAGGGCCGGCGCTCTGATAGTGCTGGTCCAGCTAGGGCTGGCAGGGGAGATCCTGTGATCTCCCCTGTCGGACCATGGCCATTGCAGCAAACCAAGCATTTGCCCAGTATGCCTGAAGGCTGGGTTACCAATCCGTAAGGCCGCCATTACCGAAATTATTTTGCGTACCCCCAGGGCACTGAATTGTACCCCGGGGGTACGCGTACCACAGGTTGGGAACCCCTGGTCTAGAGCCTATCCCTGCAAGCTAATCACTGCAAATACAATGTTTTAAAAAGGAAAAGGCAGTGTTTGTATTGCTGTAAAACCCACCTCTAGCAGCCATCGATCGAAGAGCGGTGGTGAACAGTCTGCCCTTCAGATGTTTTGGACTGCATCTCCCATAACGTTGGCAAAGCATCAAGGGAGATGTAGTACACAACATCTGGCCGGCCAAAGTTTACCCACCCCCTGCACTAGAGGGTTGACCTAGGTTTGGTCCTGCAGAGATTGCAGAATCAATTTTTTTTTACTTGCTACATGGAGATGCTGAATGCTCCCTGTAGACAGGCACTGACTCAGTGTGTCTGAGGATATGTTTATTGGTGCAGCACTGGGATTTACTGTTCATGCAAAATTAGCTACGATCATAAAGACTTGTGATCTCCAGCAGAACAGCCACAGAGACCAGCAGAGCAAGGAAATAAAGGCAACGAAAAAAGGTTTTACTTTGTTTTGAGGGACCTAGAAATCCAAATAATCCGTATAACACAAGTGTTGGTAATACATGTTGCATTCTTACTGCGAGTTTGTTTTGTTTTTAAAATATTTTTTAAACTACTAAGAAGCCATGATGAGGCAACTAGTTACAGTATAAAGAGCTGAGGATTTTTACAATTTTATATTTTACACCATGCAAACTGATTTATTAAAGGGATACTAAAGTGCTTTGAATATAAACGTGTATTCCTGGCACTAGAATACCCTATGGCTCTACCCCTCTTTGGGGCTGCAAAAACCCTTTTAGCACCAGATTCCATCACCCCACCTCCTCCGAAAGGTGTGCGAGCACATTAGACCCTCCCCATAGTAGAGCATTGAATCAATGCTTTACTATGGGGATTTTTTATCGACACTGGTTTCCTAATGCAGATCAGTTATGCGACTACAATGATTTACATTGCAGGAATAAGTGACAGCACCCACACTTTAAATATGGGGACTCCATAAAAGAATGTAATCTTAGAAAGTGCCAGTTCTCCGTTAAAGGCTCAGTTTATGTGGCTGGCAGAGAGCAATTAGTTATATGGTATTAGCTACTTAAAGGGATTCTCCAGTGCCAGAAAAACCTCCCATCCCACATCGCTGAAGGGGTTAAAACCCCTTCAGACACTTACCTGAATCCAGCGCAGATGTCCCTCGGGGCTGGCTCTACCCATGCTCCTCCCCCACCAACATTCGTCAGTGGGGGAGACCTAAAGCGCATGAGCGGCAACGGCCTTGCATGCATTACACCTCCCCATAGGAAAGCATTCTTCAATGCTTTCCTATGGAGATTCTGGCGACGCTGGATGTCCTCATGCATAGCGTGAGGATGTCAAGCGTCGTTTAGATGACCAAAAGTAGTCTAAGCCGGAGGTCCTTCTAGTGGCTGTCTTGTAGACAGCCACTAGCGGACATAACCCTGCATGGTAAATATTACAGTTTATAAAAACTGCAATAATTACACTTGCAAGGTTAAAGGTGATGGGAGTTGCCATCCAGACCATTTCAACAAGCTGAAGTGGTTTGGGTGCCTACAATGTCCCAGTAAGAAGGTTCCTTTCACACTGCCAACACTGAGCTGAAAATGAGTGTCTAAATGGATCTTTTCAGGAAGTGTTCAATAAAGCTAAGTGATTGTAAGCCATGGAAGAGCAGCTAGGGTAGCAGAAAGTAATTTAAGCATCAGAATTGTTCGGTGAGACTGCAGTTGCATTATTATGCACCAAAATCAACTTTACAAAGCTGGAGGAGTTTTAGTGTTTAGATTGACCATTTAAAGTGACAGTGTCACTTTTCCAGAGACCCTCTAAGGCGCCATCCCTGCTGGGAGGGGGGCAGAAGCCAGCATATGTGCTTACCTGAACCTATCCTCCGTGGGCACCACCATCTTCTGACTTCAGCACCTTGCAATTAATCAGACTCCGAGCCTTGTGATTAGCAGTGTTGACCAACTTTGACAGCAGAAGCTGCCTTCTCAATTTTGCCAACCTTGGGCATTACTAGAAGACAAATTACTGTCATCTGTTGACTGTTGGAGCGACATTGAAATTCCAACAGTCAGTATATGTCATAAAAGGTCCAGTTTTTGGTGAAGTGACAGTTTTACATGCCAGATAGGCTGTCATTTGTAATTAAATGATTCATTTTCCCAGGACACTGATTTTGTGGTCTTATTTAAGCATCACTATTTTCACATAATTCTACAAATCAAAACAAATACTGAACAGCGTCAAAATGAAGTAAAGGAACCATCCAAGAACCCTAATCGCTACAGCTCCCTATTGTAGTTTTTGGGTCCGAAGTGGCCTTCAAGTAGTCAAACTTGTTACCAATAGTTTACTTGGGGCTAAACTACCATGCAGGGCCAGCACTTTGGCAGATAGCATAATCTGAGGAAGCCTGCCTGCCAGACTAAATTTAGAGTAGAGTTTACCAAAGGCAGGAGAAGCACCATTTAATTTGTCAAACCTTTTTCAAATAGTGGACTACTTACCCTGAGAGGGCAATATAACCACTGCAGCAGGCTATAGTGCTTGAAAGTTTCCTTTAAGCCATTTGCTTCTATTCTAGCCATGAGAGAGAGGTGATGCCACTACAGTAACATCTGGCAGAAAATCTTTAGGGCATTATAAAGTACTATATTATGAAAAACGGTAAGCATATTGCAAGGAAATCAAGAGGGGCAATGCCAGACTCTGCCCCATAACAGTGGCTGGAATGAATAGGCATGCATTGGAAGTCACCATGTAGACATGTGACTATGGTGTCCACAACCCGAGTAGGAGACTCCCAATAAACTTATACAATCCAAGGGTTTCCAATAAACCGTGATTCACTCCACACAGCCATGTCTGCAGATTGACAAGTAAAT
The DNA here is from genome assembly GCA_933207985.1 of Pelobates cultripes. Taxonomy (NCBI): domain Eukaryota; kingdom Metazoa; phylum Chordata; class Amphibia; order Anura; family Pelobatidae; genus Pelobates; species Pelobates cultripes. Next base: position 48,007,768 of record OW240914.1, read on the forward strand.
CCCATAGTCCGTATCAGTAATTGGAGACTAGCTGGATACATTTCAATAGATACAATCTTAGGAAGTGAATCCCATAACTGCCAGATTCTGCACCTCATATCACTGGGCAGCATTTTATTTATTTTAAAAATGTCAACAAGTATGTGCCACCAATAGCACATAAAGGGGATTTATTCCTAAATGTTGGACCTAGCACTAGAGCCTGAGACTCCACATGAAGTCAGTCTTATAATAATGCATGCACTATTGCAACATAATTAAGATTCCAAATACGCAGCATTGCTCAGAAATTCCAACTCTTACAAACAAGCCTTCTCCTTACACCATAATCACTTTATACAGCAAGCCAGCCTTCCTGACACCATAATCACCTCACACATCCCTTTCTTGTACTATTACACCCAATATACCAAACAATCCCTCTTGCACCATGCAATCACTAACACCATTATAATAACCTTCTAACAAGAAATCAGCATTATCTGTCACTAACACTACCAGCCCATTATACTTACCAGAGGAAAAGCCATTGCACTGAGTAAGTCCAGGAGAGAGAGAAGACAGTTTAAAATAATAGTTAAATCCGACGTGTTATTATCTTTCGTTTATTTTACGGTTTGTAGTTTAGAATGTCATGATTGTTTTGCAACAGTTTACGGTCTACGCGAGGGGCCTATTTATAGCCACCGCCCCTAATCCGGCCGCTGCGGACACCAGGGGGCTGATTGGAGGCACCTGGCCCCGGGATGCTGTCTAGGGAGTGTAGCCCAACTGCGAGAGGCGGCCAGAAACGTACACACTGAGCCCCTCAGCAGAGGGAAGGAGGGGGGGGGGAGATAAAGGCCTTATTTATCGACTCTTTACCTTAGTGTTTATGTTTACCTCATATATAGTTGTATTATTTATTACAGTGAAATGTTAGATATAAATAAATAAATAAATAAATGTATATACATAAATTGAAATCCTGGTGCCACAGACAGACAAAAACAGGTCCCATGCCTCACACATTGGCATACCTCAGCAAATTTCAAATAAAGGAACATTATGTTTGCTGAAATAAATTTTATTTTCAAAACACAACAAAGAACATTGGCTCTGCATGTGAGCTGACACATAGTAAGGACAAGGAAATAGCATAAAAGACTGAAAGCAGGGGTAAAGGCCTACAAATGTATAATGACTGCATAGTTTCTTCACCCCTTCCAAATCTGTAATTCCTTACCCTTCTTTTAGAAATCCAATATAGTTTGAAAGAAATCATTGAGGGTAATAATAAAAATGCACAGTGGTTACTTACTGTGCTTTATTAATGCAGTCAGGATTCTGGTGCTGGTCCCACAGTTCCATGTTCAGTAATTGCCACAAAGTACAAAATGGACCTATCAGTGAACCCAGACAAACCATGTGATGGAACATAAAAGCTCAATAAATTGTATTGTAAAGAGTAACAATGATACACTTTTTAAAACCTCAATATTAAAGGGACACTAGTCACCAAAACAACTTTAGTTTAATGAAGCAGTTTTAGTGTACAGATTACGTCCCTACAGTCTCCCTGCTCAATTCTCTGCCATTTAGGAATTACATCACTTTGTTTGTACAGCTCTAGTCACACCTCATGGCATGTGACTTACACAGCCTTCCTAAACACTTCCTCTAAAGTGTCATCTAATCTTTATAATTCCTCTATTGCTAGACCCTGCAGGAGCCTCCTTTATGTAATTAAAGTTCAATTTACAGAGCAGGAGATAAAAAAAAAATGTAAAGTAAGTTACATCTGATTGAAGCTGAAACCATTTTGTTTTCATGCAGGCTGTATCAGTTACAGTCAGGGGATGTGTCTGGAGCTGCATAGACAGGAAAAAAATTGATTTAACTCCTAAATGGCAGCGACTTGAGCTGTGAGACTGCAGGGGCATGATCTATACAGAAAAATCGCTTTATTGAGCTTAAGTTGTTTTGGTGCCTATAGTGTCTCTTTAAATTTGAATGCACAATATCAGTGATTGGATTGCACAATATCAGTGAATTCAGACAACCTCCAAAGGCAGATCCTTTGAAGTACCTTGTTTATTTATACAATACACAACATGGTAAAATAGCCCATCAAAACAGACCTTGTATAAAGTGGTGTATTTTGGATTTGTGCTGCCCTGGGCACGACTAAATTCGGGCACCTCTAAAATCTAAATTTGCCCCCCCAATTCGTGTCAAGGCCACTTTTTTGACTAACAGACACATGCCCTCATTGATACATGCACTGATATACACTCATTGACAGATACACAGTCATTGGCACACACTGTTTAACCAAAACACACTTTCACTGACAGGCACACACTCTCAGATACACATAAAATTACATACACACACTGACACACACTCACAGGCACAACCATTCTCACAAAAAAACACACACTTTAACTCACTCACAGACACACACTGACAGCTACACTCACTCACTTACAGTAAGGTGGACAGCCCCAGAACATGAGGCAACCAAGGCATTTGTTTGGGAGCTTGGGGTGGCATTTTTTTGGTGCCCTCCCTGAAAGTGCCGCCCTAGGCAAATGCCTTGTGGTAAATACATCTCTGCTTGTATATGACAAGGGATTTGGATATAAAAATACAAAAAAATATAAAATCCCGAATTCCTGCACCTGAAAGAAGAAGGGGGAAAAAACAGAAAAATCTGGGTATAAAATCTAGAAGGCCACTGGACGGGTTTCGTGTCTACACCTGCTGAAAAATCCATCCACTGCCCTTCTATGTTTGTTTGTTTGAAACATTCTTTATTTTATTCAGTTTTCAGATGTTGGTAAACAGATATACAATGCTGTAACAATATAACCATGTATCAGCAGACAGTTCATCTTTACATATGTAACAAGAACAGTACAGTGCACCGCCTTGACCAGACAACAGAGAGTTTATAGTTTGCATTTGTTGGATCGAGATACAAATATCCGAATAATTCGTTTCCATGACAATATTGCTATCTAATCCGGTAGCATTTCATACATTTTGTGGTGTTACACTTTAGGATATTCTGGTTTAATTAAATTCTGGTTAATTAATTTGGATTAACTGATCAGTCAGGCTGTGCACATATCCCGTTTGCGGGTTTGTTATTGAATCAACAGCGTGTCCATGAGGTGGACCCCCATTCGGGTTGCTTGTCTGGAGACGCAACACATCACGCTGATGCAACAAACAGGGGCATGGTAGGGAAGGGTAGGTGAAAAGGACAACTAGGTACAACAGTCGGAAACCTTGATGCTCGTGGTCGTGGCAGTGGGTTGTGGAGAAGCGATTGTGATGGTTATGTGATTCACAGCCAGTCGTTACTCTGGCTGGAAGGGGAGGGGAGGTGGGAAAGAGAATCAGGATTGAGTAACTATTTACAAATGAGTACGGTGTGGGTTATGGGTGTAGTGAGTAGTGTAGTTAGGTGGGATCAGAGTAAAGATGGTAGAGAAGAGAAGGTGGAGGTGAAAAATAATGGAGGAGCCATCCGGATAACCCTGGTGTGGGAGGGAAGTGGGTTTGGGGAGACTTGGGGTCCAGGGTCCCATGTGCAGCGTTCTAAGTGCATGACTAGGATAGTGTGGTCAGTGGGGGTAATGTAGTTTGAGGGCTGTATGGCCGTTCATCCACTATCAATCCATGGACCCCAAATGTTATGTAAGACCCTCTGAGGATCTGGGCCGTCAATCTATCCATATCAGTGGTTTCTCTGATTTTTCCACTTCCGTATAAGTTGGTATACTTTTTCATGATGCCATGCACACTGTTTTTTTAATGCTGAAACACTGTATATGAAAATGATTATTTTTCAATAAAGCTTAAATGGAAAAAAAACTGTGTAATCTAAGAAGTTCCATCAAAATGTAATACTGTCATTAAATGGCCTTTTTTTTTTTAGGCAGAATATTTAAAGTACAAATTTTGCCAGTCATGTTATTTCTGGGATCTAATCTATACTGTGACTTTACACTCTATTGTTATCCATATCTTCTTTCTCTATATTTTGTTCCCCCTGTACGTAGGTAGGGTGTGCATAATTGAACACATAAATGCAATATATTGCCAATATCAAAAATATTGTTGATTTTTTTTTGTATATGTGAATTTATGCAGTACTTCATAGGTAACAGTAATGCAGAATATATAAAAATGTTTGCTACTAAATTCATAAAAATATGGCTACATTCCTATTACAAATCCACCATATTTTTTGTTCTTCGGGACTGTATCCCACCACTGCATTCCCGATAGATCAGAATGTAGACATATATAGAATTATGACGCTTCAATTACTCCTGTCTCATTGGAGAATGCGACTGCCTTTAACGTACCATCCTATCCCTGGCAGAGTGTCCCTCTGTCAAATGACATCAGCTTCAGGACTATATGCTGAGCACTCAATGGTTGTCCATGGAGCCATCAACTCTCAGGGGCCACATTTTCTGGCAGGTGTCACATGTATCATGAACAGAGGCAATGCGTTTCTCCACTGACAGTGCATGTCAAATTTTGGTTTCAATGCGCAGATACATAGGAATCGCATTAACATACATTTAATTACGTTGTCATTCTGACAGGACCTTTTAATAAAATGAGAATTCAAAGAGAATTTAAAGTCCAAGTAGCCAAATTGGAACAGGTCAATAATCAGCTATTCTTCTAGTTATGCTAATCTGAGGTGTAATTCATTTAAAATTCTCACTTTAATAAATAATCCTTTAAGACACACTTATACACCCAACATCTTTAGCTACTTAGAAAGAATGGGAAATATCAGGCACAGGAAATATGGACCCTAACGTTGGCAACACAGGGGATATGTGTCTCTTCTAAGAGTTAAGCTGCTACCATAACTGATATTTGACTACACCCTTTTCCTGTTTAAAATAACCCTTCTAAAGATCGAATTGATCTTACGTAGGATTATCGTAATGGTATAACATAGTGAATAAGAATGTAATTATATATTGTTTGCACATACAGTTGATGTTGTGTACATAAGGTTGCCAAATTGCAACACTTTAATTCCAGACCAGTTAGTATTTGTGCTTAATAATAGTAATAATAATATGAAATCAGCAGCATGTATATGGCCCGTACTCCTTGTAAATCCAAAACTCAAGCGTGATCTTACTCAAGAGTTCTGAGACTCCATACTGTATGTTAATGGTCCCTGCTATATTAAGCATTTATTATTGTCCAGTCAGCTTTAACCAGAATGAAATATTAACCGCTGCGTTTCCATCTGATGGGCATGTGACACATTAATCATATTTCAGTATTGGATCTCTCTAGGACCTGAGTGAAGACCTATTCTTTTTATCCAGAGTTCCTTGCACTGCATGTGTCACTCCTACTAAAGCACTTGCTGTAAATTACATCATTCATTGCCACCGCCTTTAGGTAGTGTGTACTTAACATATGTACTAAAATACATTCAGCAAAACAATCCAATTGCCCAATTTAAAGGGATTGGAGAAAGCTATGTCTGTAACCAGTACTGCATGCAGGTTGGGGCAATTTACTGGGCCTCAGCACATACATTTTCTCTGAAAAGACAGTGTTTACTGCAAAACGTCTACAAGAAAATGACATCATGACAGAAAAGAGGGCCAGTCTTTATAATAGCCACTTAGTCAAACACTGGCCAAAGTTAGCATTCTAATTTTTATGTGTGTGAAAAATGCAAAAAAACTAATTTGAATGCTAATTTTGGCCAGTGTTTGTGACTAAGTTGCTACTAAAAAGACTGAACATACCCCATTTGCAATACCTTTGGGGTAATTTTCATTCCTGGGCTACGATACGGTCTCAAAGGCAATAAAACCAATGGAAACGCAAGTCTTATATTACACTCTGCAACTTTTGAAAACACCATAAAACCTGTACATCATGGGTACTGTTATACTCGAGAGACTTCGCCGAACACAAATATTAGTGTTTCTAAACATTACAACCTTATCACAACAATGATTATATTATTAATATTAATCTATAATTAAATAAAAAATTCAGTGAAAGTGCCGTTTGTGTGTGAACAACTTTGTTTTCCTGGCATTATAGTTTTCCTTTAAATCACCCCAAATACATTGAATACATCCTATATCACAAAGTACATGATGTATGCAATGTAAAATATTGAGATAAACTCACATCAACTCCGTTGCAGTGCTACAATCTACAGATATTCGTCGGTGTTACCCTTCGTGTAACAACCTGCGGTCTGTCCTCAGCTCCTCCTCTGGTCTTCTTTCATTTGTCAATCTTAGGGAATCCTCCGTTTTTTAGCCAGCATGCCGGTGTCTCAATGGAGTGACAATAGACTCTGTTCTTATACTTCCGAGACAGTGGTAGCAGCGTTGGCTAGGGAGACTCCATAGCAAACACCGCGCATGCACTGGGAGTGCAGAAGCACTGCCCGTGGGAAGTCTTTTCTGCGCTCCCTTGTCAGCCAAATCGTCTGCATTAATCTATACCGAACATTTGATGAGAAGTGAGAAAAAGACCTATTTTTAAATAGTGTTTCTCCCAATCAATACATTTGCTAGCGAATCTGCTGAAATAGGATGCTCTGTCAAAAGAGCATTAGCAGTCTGGGGCATTAATGTCCCCTTTAACTCAGATTACTTCAAATGTTGGATGGCAATAAAGCTAGCAAGCATTTTGAAAATAAGCAAACCCTACCTTTTTTCTTGGTTCCTCATGCAGTAGGTTTTTAATGGAGAAAAATAAATGACAATAGAATATTTTCACATTGATCTTTATTGATATATCTGCCTAATTATAATAAATATTGCTATGTATATCCACTTACAAACAGCACGAGAAACTGGACAGAAGGGAGATATTTGCAAGCCCCGGTGTCCAGATTAAACAAGGAACTAACGTTTAGAATTTATTGATGTTTGTCACTTTAGTAGCTGGGGACAAAATACTGGCTGCTAGTGGAGTCATTGCACATATTGTCTCACAAGAGTAAACCTATACACTCAGGATTCTATTGTATATGTATAGGCCAGGATCGCAGCATTCTATAATGGATAAAGTATGGATGCAGGCAACTCAGCTTAGTATCAAGTCAATCAAATAGATAAAATAAGGCCATTTAGCACATTTAGTTTGTACTCAAACTTTACATAAATATAATAAATTTCAAAACATAATAAGCACTGTAATAACAGTGCTACATGGAGCCACATACATGATAATTAAGTATTCAAATCTGTTAAATTAACACTTTAATGTTAGGAATATAACTGTGTATTTCTAACATTAAGGTGGTACAGAGGCGATTTAGGTATACACCATTGTGAAAATAAGCTTTTTTAAAATTACCTGATTTGGGGGTTCATGTGTGGCAAACACCGCAATGCCCCGATTAGCATCTCTGAATAGAAATCATGGTCGTTGTCTCCATGCAGAACTTGAAGGTGCCAGACGTCAAACCTGCAATCTCTGCAGGATCGCATCAAGGAAACCCCTCTAGTGGCTCTCTGACAGCCACTAGAGGTGACGTTAGGCAGCAGTGATAATACTGCCGTTTCTCTGAAAGGGCAGTGTTTACATTGCTGAGACTGCAGGGGCAGTCTCTTTGCCCCACATCCACAACTTTAAGCTAGATCCCAAAACAGGCATATGAACAGAACTAAAGCTGGCGAATGTAAAAAGTTTAACTCCAGAAAGTTCTCGAAGTGGATCCAGTTGAAAAATAAAATGTATTGAAAAAAGCTTTTTTTTGATTGAAAAAAATTAAATCTATGTAAAAAAAAACAAAGCTCACATCAGCAGATAGTGTGCTCTATAGGTTGCTGTAAACTTGGCTTCATTTTACTGCTTTTTCAATACATTTTGTTGATCTTTTTCTGGATCTACTTGGGTGGGTTACCATACTTTTGCAGTGGGGGTTCGCCTATTAGGCAGTTTCAGTTCTGTCTGCATGTATGATAAATATCTACGTACAGCTATATTCCTTTTATTTGGGAATGGGACCAAAGTTTCACAAACTATATCCATTATGATACACTGACGCACAGGCCTATCGAATCTAACAGTTGAGTTATTTCAGGGGAGAGGAAAGTCTTGAAAGCAACCTAGAAATGGAGTTATATCTTCATGGGGAGAAGGATGACAGAATTCACTGTTTATTAGTTTCATGTCTAACATCTTCCAGTTGTCTGTATCACTTGGTCTGTATCACTTGATTAGATGCTTCAAGTTATATTGTGCCACTGTATCTCCTTAGTCTCACTGGGTCAATGCCTGAACAATGTCCTTGGCCAACATAGTTCCTATCACCATCTTCTCACTGTTAATAGTCAGCAGAGCTGCAGACACGTCCTTCAGAGCTAACGTCACCAGGACCAGGGTTCCACTTGTTACAGTCTTGGCTGCAAACCTGCATAGAGCAGAAATAAGTCATTACATCAACCATGGAATTGTAAGACATTCTTACTGAACTGGTATAATACTATCCTATTCAACCTCTAAATTGGCTTGGCATGTATCATTTCAACCTAGACCACAACCATGCCTTAATTAATGATCCCACAGTCAATAAGCTCTATACTATGCTTACCCCAATACGCCATGACAGCATACACAATAACAGGTTCATTTTAGTTTATGCCATTCTACCCATCGAAAAGAAGTAATAGTTCCCCATTTTTTTCAATACCTTTTAACATTAGAAAAACAACTCACTAAAATAGTGTCCCCCTCATTCCCTAGTATTCCACCCTATATTTGCTGCTTATTAAATTTTTTTATTTTTTAATACATTTAGTATTGGATTGGGATGTCATCAATTATGTAATTGTCCTTTCTGTAGATAGCTCTCAGTAGTTTCCCTTGGGTTTCCACACAGCAGAATGAGTCATAGCAAGAGGAAATCACATGATAACCCAATCTCCAGTCCCTGAGAGCACAGGGATTGTGTTCTTTGTTACCAAAAGAGACAGCACGTTACCACATAGCGACAGTAATCACTGTAATCAGTCAGTGAAGGAAGATTGTCTGCGCTCCCCAAAATCTGCCCACTGCCTGGACACATGTCTTGTTTGCCTTATGATAGTCCTTGTGCCATCCTTGTCATTGTCTATGGGAATCATGGGATTTCCTATCAATCATGAAGAACCTGCCTGAACATTTAAATTAGGACTACTGGACCAGCTTTGCGAATCCTCGTTGTAGTGCCAGTTACATTTGCTTTAAAGGAACACTATAAGGTCAGGAAGACAAACATGTGTTCCTGACCATATAGTGTTAAGAACACTACCTAGCCGCCCTGCCCCTTCCCCCTCCCACTCAAATATAGTTAAATTTTACCTTTACCCAAGTCTGCTGGTGCTGCCTCTGCCCCTGATCTGCCTCCTTGTCTGACATCATCAAGTGATGATCTCAGCCAATCATAATGCTTTCCCATAGGAAAGCACTAGATTGGCTGAGATTGTAAATTCTGATGATCTCAGCCAAGGAGGCGGGCCGGTGGATGGAGCCAAGTGCTGCCCTTGCCAATCAGCATCTCTACATAGAGATGCATTGAATCAATGCATCTCTACGAGGAAAGTTCAGTGTCTGCATGCAGTGCACACTGTGCAGCACTGCCCCAGGAAGCACCTCTAGCAGCCATGAGGAGTGGCCACTGAAGGTATTCATATGCTGTAATGTAACACTGCTTTTTCTCTGAAAAGTCAATGTTTACTGTAAAAAGCCTACAGGGACAGACTATACTCACCAGAACAAATACAATAAGTTGTAGTTGTTCTGGTGACGATAGTGTCCCTTTAAGATTGTTTATTTTGTATCTTGAGCATCATTTCACAAGGTAGATTAAATGACAATGCTCTGGTTAAAGTCAGCATTATATAATCAGAAAACTGCTGATTTAGTCCAAATGAAAACCTTTTAGCAGACATATCAGCATTCTGGTATGTTTGCTTTTGTTTGTTGTAGTTATCTGTTTTCCTATCAGTTACTGTAAGCATGAGGTTTACTTAATACCATAAAGTTAAAGCACACTTGGCAATGAGAAGACCAATAGGCTCAACACAGTAAAAGACTGAAGTATAAAATATGCAAAGAAAACACATCATTCAAAAAAACTAATCTGATGTATTTCACAGCAGTAAACCAAAACCACCCCAGAACACACCATGCACTACCTTAGGCATACGGGCTTTGCCGCTGGAAGTTCTCTGCGACTGTTAAACAACAAATTCACATATCAGCATTTTCAGATATTCAATATCTATGTGTTGCTGTATTAAGTGTTAAAATATTTGCAATAGGTAAAGCGTTACTATAGGTTACCTTTTTGTGACATTAGCTTTATAATGTCCTATTGGGCACTACTGGTCTTTTTTTCCACCTTCTTATTTCATTCAAAACCCGATTAAATGTTTTACTAACCTTAAATCCAGTGCAGACGACAAGTAATTTTTGCACAGAATTGACACTAAACAGCCCGGAAAAGAGTACTAGGCTGCCTAGGTCACCAGTGGTGTATTCTGGTTTTGTGCTGCCCTAGACATGACAAAACTCAGCATTCCCCTACCCCCTTCCAAATTTATCTTCCTGACAGACATACCCCCTCACATACACTCACTGACAGATACACAATCTTTGTCACACACACTGTTTAACCAACACGCACTTCTACATTCACAGACATACTCACTCATTCACAGACATACTCACTCACAGTTACACACACACTCACATTCACCTTCACCGACAGACACACACACACACACTAACAGACACACACACTAACACACTCATTAACAAACAGACACACACACACACACACACTAACACATGGCTGGGCTGGCATGCATGTCATATTCCAGCTCCGGCATCAGTGCGGTGCGCACGAGGGAGCTGAGCAGGGGAGAGCTCAGGGGAGAGTGCTCCCTTGCTGTCCGCCTACATCAGCGCATGCCAGCATTGGGGGGCCCTGAGGTGGCCAACTGACCAGCTCCTGGGCACCCCAGGACAAGAGGCTGACAAGGCATTTGCCAGAGCGTTTTCTGTGCTACACAGCACTGTAGGTCACGGGTGCCTGTGGTGTAACAAAAGTGCAAATGTCTCTGGATATAAAGCATTTCAGCAGAAAGACTGCACAGATTCTTACCACCATTACTAGACTTCTAAAAGCAGAAACAGCCATGATGGTTGGAGTAACCCTTTAATGGTTTAATGAACCACTTTATGTTTTACCGGGCAAATAATTTTCTCCCTGAATGGTGAGAGACTATGAGTTTTAAAATATTAGAAAAAACACAGCCTAAAAAGATAAGGTGGGATAAGACCCATAATGCAATGCTTCAGCACACTCGTCCCTCTTTAGCCTCTCCTCCTCTCTATTCTCATTTCTACGTAGAGCGGTAGCCAGGCAGAGGAGAAGGAAAATAAGGAACAAAACAGCAAAGCACGCAGGGCAGTGGAAGCACATGCCTAGGCCCTCAGCACTCACGAGCTCTGAGCAAATCCGAAAATAAATTCATTTACCAGGAAACACAAAAATTTTTTTTCCCTCCTTAGCGACTTAGCTACCACCAGAGTAGAATGAGCAGTATCCTTTATCTGAGGCATAAGCCTTCTAGATCATGTGCTTTAGTAAAGTGGGAAGAGCGATGGCTGAAGTCTTTTTGTTGTTGAGTGGTTCAGAAAAATGAACAAACAAGTAAGAACACTTCCTAAAGGGCCTAATGGCTTCAACATAATAAAGTCTAAGGGAGCTTGGCTAAAACCGTTTTACCTTTTTTTGTAAAATTAAACCTGTTGTTTTTATGTTAGAAAACCCCCAGATATTAGAGGTGATATGCTCAGGCTTAGCAGGGAGACAACATGTTCCTGGATAGGGATAAATAAGGATTATGGGTGTTTCTATTTCCTCAGGTTAGGAGGCTGACTTTGGGATCTCACCATCGTTCAATAGAAGTGAAAAAATTTCTTTCTACAATAAACATTTTTATTAAGGATTAATATGAAAAAATAACATGAAAATAGATGATCAGATTATAATAAGAGATAACAGTAAAAACAATCCTGTGGGAGGTGAGTGTTACTGTTTTGTCACCTCTGCAATTTTTTCTTATTAAATTCATAGGTTTTTCCTAATAAAATATATAAGTTTGTAAGATATCAGAATTATTACATACGGACTAGTAACTCCATGAGATGTTTCTGTATGTGTGGTTACTTTCTTAATTGTTGATTTTATACACTCTCCTAAGCTGCTAACTTGGATCAAATGGAAGTTTAGCAGTTATGAAAATCATGTTTCTTACACCTTAAGTGTTTGGTGAGTTGAAAGCAAGTTCTAAGAGTTATGATGTTAGGGAGAGATTTATCAAAATATCAGATCAAGTGATGCAAAGTTCTAGTAGTGTACTAGTCATCATGGAAACCAATGGAATGCACCGATTGGTGATTGTGTCATTTTACAATTTGCACAACTCTTCTAATCACAACACCTTTACAGATATTCTCCTAAAATGTTATTGCTTTAAGAAACTATCTGGGTATTTAAATCCACATGGCTGTCTAATATGGTCATTTACTCTCCATCATGGTACTAGCATGGAGCGTTAATTTTCAGACACAGGCCAGCTGAGGAGCTGGGAAAGAACTTGTAACGTATGTACAAGTAGCAGCCTGTCAGGATAAACTAATGCCCAACATGCAGAACTTAAGAAGAAAATAAAGAAGACGTGTTACTGGGCCTTAGAACGTCTGGATTTAACGTATAAAAGGAAAAACCACAAGAGAGCCCGTGGACAAGAACACAGAAATCACGGAAACTATGAACAAGCCAGATGTCGAGAAATATAGAAGTCACAATAGTCAGGAGCCAAGCCAAAGGATACAGAGATCAGAATAGTCAGTAAGAAAGCCAAAGGTCAAAATACACAAGAAACAGTACCAGAAACGTGCTCTCAGATAACCAGAATGGAAACCACGACAGGGCACAGAGAAATGGACAAAAAAGGTTTAAATAGCCTAAGGTGCTCCTTGATTGGCTGCACGGAAGCGTGTGACAGTGAACGTGTGTGACGTCACACACACACACGTTTCAGATGGTTAGGTAATGGAAGGGTTAAATATGAACCTTAAAAGGTTCTAACTTGCAGCGGCCGGTGTCTCTAATGTTTACAGACCCGGCTGCTGTGTAATGGGAGGAATGTTTGTCAGTGAGGCCGGAGGGCGTCGCGGGAGGAGGTGAGTGATAGGTGACATTCCCATTACCACGTGCGAATGCCGCCATAACGAGATGCGCCCTCCAGGTCCCGGTCCGCGGACCCGGAGGGTGTCTGGAGGCAGGGTGAGTATTCTACGGCATTCCGCTTGCGATGTGGGAATGCTGCCGCACAGATATGCGCCTGCCGGGACCCATAATGCTCTCTGGCAGGAGGAGACCCGGCGGGCGGCGTGACACAGCCACTTGGTGGCATTAGATATGTGGATTAATAAAGGTAAATGCAGGTACAGTAACTCACTATGTAAAGTAATGTTCAATTTGTGTATGTTCATTGTTTTGTCTGGCTCATAGACATTTCTTAGTTCAGATTGATCATATGATCACATAGAAGATCCATTGCATGCAGTAACGTGGGCATTAAGCATCTTCCTTTAGATGCATCTAATAAATTATGTATATTATATTTTATATATAGATATGAAGACCCATGTCTGTCTAGACACAACTTTGCTTTAATCTGTTGATGGAAACACATGTTGACAAGGCTCTTCTTCCTTACCTGTATTCTTTATCGGCACCGCATGGCACACGGTTCATATTAGCAACTGATATGACCCTCTGGACGATGACGTGGTCACTATTACACTTTTCGGACAATGACAATCTCTCCGTGATCTCATTCATTCCCGTCAGTTTACCTGAGTCATAGGAATGCACTATTAGTCACTCCATGAAATACAATGTCTATTATCTACTGTAGGCAGATACCCATTATTACTGCCTTCTATTGCTCAGCATGAGTAACTTATCCCTCATTTAGTCCATTAATTATCATTAAGTGTATGCACCGGTGATGGCTACATGGTAGATAACCACCTGTTACATAATTACAACTCCCATCATGCTTTACCAGTGTTAAGGGAAGTAATGGGGATGGGAAATTAATTCTACCACAGTTGGGGATTTAACTTTCTGCCATATTTGGTGTACAGCTATTGTGAAGAAGAGAATGTGTCTGCTGATCTGCCCATCTTTCCCATGTTATATGTTCTCTCTATCATTATTTTCCCGTCTCCCTCTTTACTCACAGTGGGGATTCACCACATACACGACACACAACTTACCCTGCTCTCTCTTGAACTCATTTTCACTCATAAAGACAGGCTCCATCAATTCTCCCACAGGTGGCTGGATATTCACAAAGAATTTCCGTGTGTGTGTGCTGGAAAGGAACAGTCACAGTAAATAGGCCATAAAGACGTATGATCTTGTCCTATAACTGGGAACTTAACAAAACCCTAACAATCTTCAAATCACCATATTAACCTACCTTGCAGAGTCTGTATAGTGCCCAGGGACATTACTAGGTTTCAAAAGGTTGATGCTATCTGGCCCTTCACCCCACCCTTTAATGATTCTTACTTTCTCCAGAACCCATTCCTTTGATAACTACCTAGACTTAGGGCAGTGGCCTTTTCTTCCCACTTCCTATAAGCTGCATCAAGGAAATTGGATTAACTAAACGAATTAAAGCTAATTCAGTTGCCATTCAGTTGTGAATGGCTGAATCAGCCTAGATAGAAATAAGATTGACCTATTTTAACAGAACAGTCAAACGGATTTATAGCTTAAATAACTGAATGTTAACAAACTAGATGACGTTTGGCTGCCTTTCAGTACTCACTGTCTGAGGCTATTTCCCATTATATAAAAATATAAAAGCAGAAATACTACAATACAAGTAGAGGCAGACTATGGGTATAGCCACACATGAGAGGCTCATCATATCACCAAATCAGTACAGACTATGTACTTGGTATATATATTCTAGTAAGAGGGCAGAGAATCTACAGTAAATCCTGACAGTTTTCTGGTACTCAGATATCAGAGTGTTGAATCCTTACAGCCCAGACCTGCGTGAATGACATATTAAAAGGGGATTATGATATGGTCTCTTACCAAAGCTGGAAGTTGGCGGTCTGGGTGGAATCACAGAAGTCAATGCCCATTGTAACCGTGACGCAGTCTCCAGGAGCTAGGGATTCTGGAGGAAAAATTGTTGAGAGGAAGTAGAAACAAGTTGTTTTGAGAAGTCATGTTACATGAGGTATGATTAGAATATAACAAAACAAAACTATCACTCTACCGCTAACATAGAAACATAGACTGTGACGGCAGATAAGAACCATTCGGCCCATCTAGTCTGCCCAATTTTCTAAATACTTTCATTAGTCCCTAGTCTTATCTTATAGTTAGGATAGCCTTATGCCGATCCCACTCATGCTTAAACTCCTTTACTGTGTTAACCTCTACCACTTCAGCTGGAAGGCTATTCCATGCATCCACTACCCTCTCAGTAAAGTAATACTTCCTGATATTATTTTTAAACCTTTGTCCCTCTAATTTAAGACTATGTCCTCTTGTTGTGGTAGTTTTTCTTCTTTTAAATATAGTCTCCTCCTTTACTGTGTTGATTCCCTTTATGTATTTAAATGTTTCTATCATATCCCCCCTGTCTCGTCTAAGAACATTTAATACTACAATTATCTCTGTCCTCTATAGGAAAAAACTCATACATACAAAGACTTTGGAGTTTATTCAGTAAATACCAAAATGACGCGAACAAAAAAAACTAAATCTAGGCAATAAATAATTTGGAAAAACTGACTGATATATGGTCACAGCTAGGCTATTTTAGCCCACATTTTACAATTAGGTTAGCAGGTAACTAAACTGGCAGTTCAGCAAATAAACCCCTTTGTTAAAGATGTGTGTGTGAGTATAATTCCTGGTCTCTGAGAAGAAGCGCAGCAGAATCCAAGCCAAGCAATACATTCTAGGTTCTGTTTTACAACTGACAAAGAGGCCCTGGTCGTGCAATACTAGCTAACAGGGAACACATCTATCATATTGTTTATAAACAATCAAAATGTACTAAAGAATACCATACATTTATTCAACTTTCTTACCCTAGTTAAAACCACAATCGACACATTTTTTTAAGTAAATTTTCATGTAAGCCACGTAAAGCACGGGGAAGACAAACTAATCCTGCCAGTTCTGTTGTTGGACAGCACGAACAGTAAGCAAGCAAGCAACCAAGCGTTAGCGATCAGACAATTTGACATAGGTCTATACCTATTTCCGTAAACTCTTGGATCCGCATGCCAGACAGGAGCTTGGGATTGCTGATATGGATATTCTTCACCTCGCTCTCAGTATTGTTGGAGATCTTGATCTGCACACCCACCATGCGAGGGTCTTGTGCAAAGGGTTGGCGGCTGAACATATATTCCATGGACAAGCCCTCCCCAGTCATTCGGTGCAGCAGCTCAAAGGTACGCCCCGAGGAAAATATCGGACTGACAACCTGGTGCAACAGAGGGGTACAATGACAATGAGAGACAGAAACAGTCAGGGCTGGAGAAGAAAAGGAGGACTGGTCAAACATGCAAAGGATGAACGAAAAAGAAATAAACGGAATAACTTATAAATAGGATAAGCAACGAGAGGAATAGCTAAGGGAGGAATATGTAAACACACACAGAATCTTTGGGGTACACTGATCCCAATTTATAAAATTTGCCAGCAGGAGGTAATTTGTCATACTTGAACTGAGTATATTTTTAAAATGGTTTACTTCATATTTTTTTTATAACTCTTGATTTTAAATTTTAATATCTAACAAATAAGAAAAATGCACGCAAACTGAAAACAATTCTCATGTGTAAAATAGAAAATAGCACACAATAGTTTAGTGTCTTGCGCGGTTCTCCTGAAGGCAACTGCCTATTCTTCTTGCTAGCTGCATTTAGTTGCTCACCGTCGGGGTTAGAGATGTGTCTGTCATGGACAGTCCCTCCAGGTCAGACACCAAGCTTGCTGATACAACATTCCTTGTGGTCACTGCAGGGGCTGAGGGGAGTGAGACTGATACAGAGAGAAATTGTTAAAAACTGAGAGATTCTTTGAGAAAAGTTCAGAAGGGCATGCTGTTCATACTGCCAGAAAAAGTATTAGTGATTTTAGTAATTGATAAAAAAATAACATTCTAAGTTGAAGCTAGCAGCTTTATTCAAATTGAATTAGAATATATAATTCAGCAGTGTTGATCTTACTGAGCTCAATGCATACAATGCAACGTCAGAGTGCCTATTTAACCCCTTAAGGACACATGACATGTGTGACATGTCATGATTCCCTTTTATTCCAGAAGTTTGGTCCTAGAGGGGTTAAAGAAACATTATAGTGATATGAATACAAACATGTTCCTAACGGTACAGTGCTGGAGTTGCAGTTCAAGTCATCGGTCCCCCGCAGAGTCGAGTTAAATTCTTGTTTTACTCACCTTTTCTCCCACACTGGTCTCGCTGTGGCTGGCCCCGCCTCTATGGCTTAGATCATCAACCTTGATGATCTCAGCCAATCCAATAATTTGCCATAGGAAAGCATTGTGAGTCTATCGCGCATGCGCAGCAAAACGCAACACTGTATTGAATCAATGCATCCCTATGGGGAGCGCACAGCATCTCCATGCAGAGCATAAAGATGCTGAACGCAGGTGCTGCACACAATGCAGCATTGAGATAGGAAGCACCTTTAGTGGACATCTGAGTGATTGCACCTAGAGGTGTTTCTAGGCATCAATGTAAACACTGCCTTTTCTCTGAAAAAGCACTGTTTATATTGAAAAACCTAGAGGGACAGGCTATAGACACCAGAACAATACGTTAAGCTGTAATGGTTGTGGTGATTACAGGGTTCATTTAAACACTATCTCTCAAATAGTGGAAGTCAGTTTTTTGCCAATACCACAGCAAGTAACAATATTATTCAATAAAGTGTGAATTGTCAGGAATTCACATTTTAGGCTGAAATAGCCAAATTGAAAGAAATCTCCAAATAAGTATCTCCAGACTCTCCAAATAGGGTTATGTATTGAA
This sequence comes from Pelobates cultripes, assembly GCA_933207985.1. Lineage (NCBI taxonomy): Eukaryota > Metazoa > Chordata > Amphibia > Anura > Pelobatidae > Pelobates > Pelobates cultripes. Next base: position 48,025,942 of record OW240914.1, read on the forward strand.
GACCCCAGACCCCTATTGTAAAAAAACATTACCTGGCCCCAATATCAAAACAAAAAATAAATAAATGCAACTTACCCCATCCGTACTTCTTACAATATACTTCTATATTTGCCTGTATATCACTGTAAGGTTTTTCCACCTTCAGTACGATTGGCTGAGATTAATCCCAGCCAATCACAGTGCACACAAGGTTTCCTGAGATCCTGAGATATTCACTGGATGCAGAGTGAAATCAAATGTAAAATGAAATATAAAATACATTAAAATAGGTGTTGGGAATTTCCCCCAAAGTATTCGCTTTAATGTCACCAGAAACAAAGAAGACTCCAAGCTTTCACACTTTCTTTACGAATGACTAGAGAGGAAAAGTGCTTAGTGTTTACATATTTATTATTATTTATAAGGCGCCAACAAATTCTTCAGCGCAGTACAATGGGCATATGGCATGCATGTTTGTATGTATCTGTCTGTAGACTTACGCAGTGTATAGTCCTGCTTCTATGTACTGTACAGAGATTTGGAGAAGACCTGCAATTTCTATTGGAGCTAAGCAAACAGAGAATGACTTAACCCCCTAAGCGCCAAATGCTACACTTTGTCATCATCACAATCTTGTTCATGTAGACTTTAACCTAAGTAGATAGTTCCACTTACTTAGCTTCGACAGTTCTATATTACCCTTCAGTATTTCACTGAGTGGATCATTCACAATGTGGAATCAGATACTTAACGTTCACAGTAATGTGAATGCAACTTTAGACTGTAACTGACCCTTAAAGCGGCATTGTCACTTTGCAGGTTTTGATTTTAAATGATTTTTTTTTCTGTCCCTTTATTTCCTCTTTGGGTTTTTCTGTTTTAAATTTAGCTTAGAATTTTAGCTCAACATTTCACGTTTCGATTATTTTTTCTTGCAGCGAACATGATTGTTGAAGCACAATCCCTCAGTCAAATAAATCCTACAGAAAGGCAAACTGCAGATATCCTTTACTGAGAAGAACAAAATGGAGGCACCTAGATCTGGCGCAAGAAAGTAAAATGAATAAATCTAAATAAAAGCAGGTAGCACGGGAGAGCACAATCGTTAAGAAAGGTAAAAAAAAAAGCATGACAATGTGTATTTAAGGTTTTCGGCAAACTAGGTAATTGGACTAGAAAGTAATGTACAACAAACAGCCATTAAAGTGTAAGCTCCCCTACCAAGTCAAGGCAAAACATATTAATAAGTTACCGGTACTTTGCCCTACATTTTGCAAAAAAAAAAAAATACATTCACAAATTAGCAAATAAAATATATAAAAAAAAATTTAATTAGTTTTTGCCAATATCAACATTAGTAGAAAGGGAGGAACCTGGGAGATTTGACTAGCTAGACCTAAGCAAAACATGGGCTACGAAGACAGAAAGCCAATGGGGTCTCAGGTTACAGGAGAAAGATAGATAGATAGATTAGCAGTATAGAGATGCTGCTTTAAGGACTGACTGCAGGACCTCACCTAGTATAGTGCGTCCAGTTCTGGAGATCTTATCTTCAGGAAGCCAATAATTATAAATTAGAGACAATTCAATAATAAACAAAGTAAGATCTGTCTCATCGCATGTACTGAGAACGTCTGAACTGCAACAACTAAATCTGACTGGCTGTCAGAATATTTTCATGTCAAGGAATTATACGGAAATTATGAAAAATATATTACATAGGCCCCGGTTTAATATTCTTGGATAAGCCCTTCAAATTATTTAATATTTTTAGATAAAATGTTATTTAATATTTTGAACAATATTGGAATATTGTAATATTATTTGATATATTTACATTTTTTTGATACTTTTAAAAATCATGTTTTAAAAACTTATCCGGAAATATTAAAATCAGAGTCCCTACTTTTCCCTTCCATGTTGTTTTCTTTGTGATATCCATAACGTTATCATCTGCTTAGCGTGTCAAATACTCTAGTGACTTCAGACACAGTGTGATTTCATTAGCGGTTAGAATTTCCACCTTGAGCACACCATGGAGAAGCTGTTGTCACTAAATTACATCCCTTCTCCCAGTCTGAATTTATGGTTATTCACTTGAATCGATATTGTTGTGCAAACAGCAATTTAAAATCATTACAGTGCAAACTCCTAAATCATTTACATTTACAATTATTTATTCTTTAACCTCCCCGGCGGTATGATTATGTCAGTATTTTTTAATGTTAAAGCGGTACATTGTTTTTACAATGTATTGTGTGTATTTTTTTACACAAGGGGCTTGTAGGGACAAGGTAAGTGATACTACAGTGTAATCCCTAAAGTGGCTCTGGGTTACTGCTTTTCGTACTGAAAATTAACTCAGAGCCATGCTCGGGATTACCGTCAGGGAGGTTAAGTACTACACAATCTTTAATATGCCTTTCAAAAATAAAATACAATAATATATAACAGCACTATGTTCTCTTTTATATCTTAAAGGTATTTTAAAGGAAAACGATTGTATACTACACAAATTATTAAAACTATTTATCTTTTGCACTATAACGGTTTTACATAGTGTTTTGTGTACCGACATGTGTGTTTTACTGTAGTTGAATGGACTTTTTTGCTGCACTTTAATAATGCAAAAAGTCACTTGCCTAAAATAAAAACCAATTCTGCAGTCATTCATACAAGGCACTATTTACTTTAGTAACTCAAACCACATCTTTCTTTAAAGACTATACACCAATACGATCCAGAATTACCCAAACACAGGCCTCTAATTTTTGGAGAAGCTTTTCAAATAATTTCATATTTTTGGGTAAACTTTTACAATAATTTAATATTTTGATAAATATTTAGATTTTGTAATATTTTAAAATATGTATTTATTTTATACATGCGATATCTTGATATTTTAATATTTTGAAAAATGATTTTAAATGTTTATCCAAAAATATGAAATCATTTGAAAAGCTTATCCATATACATATAAATAGAGGCCATAGTTTAAAAAAACAAAACAAAAAAAAACTGTTTTCAGAACAGTTCTGGACCATATCATTCAGCAATTAAGGTGGATACAAATTACTTACAGTCATCTAGATCCAGCAGTGACATCTCCTTGGTCTCCTTGGCTGGTTTGGCTGCAGGCTTGCTCACCGGAGGCTGCACAGAAAGAGACAATATAGGTGACACTCCAAAAGGAGTTTAAGACGAAGCACAGTTTTGTCTAGTTACTTGATGCCAGTATTATACACAATGAGGAAGAGAAAAGGTGTCTTGCCTACATGTCTGCGAAACCATTACCCCTTTCATTCTGGGGTTGCTGTCACTGATGGAAGGATTCCTATACAGCTGTGTGAGGGTTCAGTCTGTAACAAGCATACTAATACGTAACCAGGTAGCTGTTTTTAGCGCTAATTCTCTCTATTATCTAACTAGGCTTCCTGCTTGGTGAAGAGTTTGCGATGGGATAAAAAGGACAAGACAGTGGTTGGATTCTGTCTACGCAAGGGAATTGGGGGAGAGGAAGCAGTCTGGTGCCCCATTGCAAATATCTCATCAGAAGCATTCTGTTTTCCCATTCAGTTTTCCTGACTACCCACAAAGTGTAAAGTGACATTTTCCAAGTTGTCATGTTTGTTTTTTGTCACAACGTTCTACCTGTTCTATAATTTTGAAAGCGCCCTACTTTACATAAAGGAATACGAAAAACTACCCAAGTCTCTTTGTAGTTTACATATTTATCCTTTATGTTTATATATTCCTAACAGGTAGCTAGATATTGTCAGTGAGCACCGTCAAATATACTTTATTGTGTGTATACAGTATATGCAAACTGTAAAAATGTAACATATCAGGCCTGATTCATTAGGGATTCATCTAGCTATAACAGCAATACAGAGAGAGACTAATACACTTACACTCTTCTTCTTTTTCGGTTCTGGTTGTGGCTCTTCCTTCTCTTCATCTTCCTCCGACGAGGACTCGCTCTCAGATTCACTGCTCTCCGAGCTGCTCCCCTCTTCAGATGCTGACTTTTGGGATGTCTTTGCAGAGGTCTTCTTCTCTTTGGTGGTCCCTCTCTGCTCTTGGTCACTTTCTTCACTGTTAAAACGATGGACAAAACAGTCCATTAACTGTTATTCATTTGGGCTCTAATTTTCTCCCCTATTACCCCTGTCATTCTTACTCAGTTTCAGACTCCCATTCTCCGTCCATAAAAACACATGTCCCCACTGATTGCTCACTTCCACTGTATAAATTCTGTGATTAACACCTTCATTCCCACACTTTTCAATTTTTTTTATTTTTTTTATTTTTTTTTTATAATTCTTTATTTTTGGTGCGTAGCGAATTATACAGGAGCTCGCCTTGTCACAACAACAAGGACGGGCACATTCGTGATAGTACTTTATAACATTTATCACACAGTGCATGAGGTTTGCAAGAAACTAGTACAACATTACGGACATTACACACATTTTTTATAAATGTAGTAGGGTTGTAGCCCCGGTTGAGGAGTCGGTGCATAGTAACGTATTTAGGTTGTGTGATGGTAATCCTCTACCAGGTCGATGTGAGGCAGTATGTGTGGGCTAGTTAGAGTGAGTGGATGCGGGGTTTTAACATACTGGGTGTTTGTTAGTAACGAGTGAGTGACGTGAGGGTGGTTGTAGAGTGTTGGTTTGTAGCTTCGTGGCTCATGAGGGTTGAGTGTGAGGTATTCGTTGGGTAGCCGGAGTAGTGGAGTAGGTAGTGTCAGGCGGGCTATGTGGTTCCCAAAAGAGGTACATGCCCCTAACCAAGGGGGCGTCGGGGGGGGTTGTACACCTCTGGTGGGTGTGCCTAGTGTGTATGTACCTTCGAGACAGGGCTTAAGCTGCTCCCAGTAGGGCCTGGCCATGGAAGGTATGAGTACCAAAAGGGTAACATGTTAGTATACACACTTTTCAAATTAGCATTTCATTGCTGGCCTGTTTAATAGCCCATTTCTACTCGAACCCCTGACATATCTAAATGTCTGAAAATATCAAAGAGGAGTCAGATGTATGTGTTAAAACTGGACGTGTCTTTAATAAGGGGCGCTTGATGACCTTGAAATATCCACTACATTTAACAGTATATTTTCTGGATTTTATTCTTCACAATAATATATCTCACAATCCATTTACCATACTTCTATTTCTTCTCAGCCACGACTATACTTCCTCCTCTCATTGTATTCTCTACGTCCCTGTATCTTCTATATCTCTGCTTGCCACCCAATTTCATGCATTTCTTTACCTGCCCTCGCTCGGTGGCGTTCTCTTCTTCCCCTTTTTCGTTTCCTCTTTCTCTGATTCTTCCTCTTCACTTTCTTCTTCCTCTTCACTTTCAGAGCCGGATGTATTTCCACTGCTGCTCTCGCCGCTCTCTGATTCACTCACTGACTCTGGTTCTGCATCAAATTGGTATTGGGATAATGCATTAGTGGAAACTGGTACATAGCTCAAATCAATCTATCTGGCACAGTGCATTACGGCATCACTAGTATTACTGTGTTCAGTGATCTCACTAGCATTACTGTGTTCAGAGATGGTTCACTAGTATTACTGTGTTCAGTGACTGTTCACTACCATTACTGTGTTCAGTGACCTCAATAGCATTGCTGTGTTCAGTGATGGTTCACTAGTATTACTGTGTTCAGTGATCTCATTAGCATTACTGTGTTCAGTCATGGTTCACTAGGAGCACTGGGGGCCTGATGTGCATGAACTGTGTGCACCACATGAGCATTCAATATTTCTCATAGGAAACAAATGAATCCAATGCTTTCTGTGTGTTGGCAGTCAGGAATACTGGAGGTGGATTTAACATAACCTGGTGGTCCTGAGAGGAACTTCCAGCTATTCCCACATCACATCAGGGCCACGGTGTGGGCAAAATAATAATAATGTTGGAAAGAACCCCTCACTCGTCTCCCAAACTCAAGGTGAGAATGGACAGTTCAACAATCAAAAGTATAGAAGGTTCCAGGATCTTCTAATTCTGAGTTTTGTTTGCTAACTTTGCTTAGTTTGCACCTGTAGTTAATACCAGGGGCGTTGATAGCTTCCAGAAACACCTGGGGCTGAGCCCAAAGTAAAACTTGATGAAGCCCTACACTAACAGAGAGTTGGGGATGTGTCATCACAGTAACACACCTTTCATTGTATGTTCCCTCCTCTCTATCCATGAACAGCGTGCTGCTGATACTCAATTAAAGGCAGGAATACAATGTAATTCCACCAAACTAGTAAGAGAGGGGTGTTCAGTACAGTTCTGATTTCTAGTCACCTGTGGGGCCCCACACCCTCCCTCTAACTAGCCTGGTAAAGCACTATACTACTGATCTTTATCTTAATAGTAGGTGGCAGCTGGAGTTGCTGCCTGATGTTAAATTAAACAACAAGCAAACAAACAAGAAAACCCCCACTAATATCGCCCCTCCACCACCTGTAGAGATTCCGGGCTAAACAGCTCCACTTCCGGGGCTTCAGCCCCCAAGGATCCCCTTCCCCCCAGGAACGTCTATGGTGAATATTCTCTGAATATAAGTCTCCAAATTGTTCCATCTGACCATAACCCTCACAGTGCCATGTTCACTGGCTGCATCAGGACAGCTCCCAGCCTCTTACCACTGTCTGCAGACTCTGTTGGACCCGATTCACCGTCTGAATCAGAGTAAAAAGGCTTCTCCTCTCTTTCCTTCCTTTTCTCCCTGCTTGGACACTTTGTCCATTCAGGTACCTGGGAGAAAAAACCAAGAATCAAGAAACGTAGAAACCCACAGGCTAGGGATAAATAGGATGTCAGAGGAACGCAGATAGCGAACGTAAGCCAAAGGTGAGAAGATTGCACAGCATTATCTGCTTACAGTAAATATGTAGCACGCAGGCCTAAGCAAAGTGTCTCTGAGTCCATCAAACCTGCCGTGAATACTGAATTACTAAGCAAAGTCTCTACGTGTCCATCAAACCTGCCGTGAATACTGAATTACTAAGCAAAGTGTCTCCGTGTCCATCAAACCTGCCGTGAATACTGAATTACTAAGCATAGTGTTTCCGTGTCCATCAAACCTGCCGTGAATACTGAATTACTAAGCAAAGTGTCTCCATGTCCATCAAACCTGCCGTGAATACTGAATTACTAAGCAAAGTGTCTCCGTGTCCATCAAACCTGCCGTGAATACTGAATTACTAAGCAAAGTCTCTACGTGTCCATCAAACCTGCCGTGAATACTGAATTACTAAGCAAAGTGTCTCCGTGTCCATCAAACCTGCCGTGAATACTGAATTACTAAGCAAAGTGTCTCCGTGTCCATCAAACCTGCCGTGAATACTGAATTACTAAGCAAAGTGTTTCCGTGTCCATCAAACCTGCCGTGAATACTGAATTACTAAGCAAAGTGTCTCCGTGTCCATCAAACCTGCCGTGAATACTGAATTACTAAGCAAAGTCTCTCCGTGTCCATCAAACCTGCCGTGAATACTGAATTACTAAGCAAAGTGTCTCCGTGTCCATCAAACCTGCCGTAAATACTGAATTACTAAGCAAAGTGTCTCCGTGTCCATCAAACCTGCCGTGAATTCTGAATTACTAAGCATTGTGTTTCTGTGTCCATCAAACCTGCCGTAAATACTGAATTACTAAGCAAAGTGTCTCTGTGTCCATCAAACCTGCCGTGAATACTGAATTACTAAGCAAAGTGTCTCCGTGTCCATCAAACCTGCCGTGAATACTGAATTACTAAGCAAAGTGTCTCCGTGTCCATCAAACCTGCCGTGAATACTGAATTACTAAGCAAGTGTTTCATGTCCATCAAAGCTGCCGTAAATGCTGAATTACTAAGCAAAGTGTCTCCGTGTCCAACAAACCTGCCGTGAATACTGAATTACTAAGCAAAGTGTCTCCGTGTCCATCAAACCTGCCGTGAATACTGAATTACTAAGCAAAGTGTCTCCGTGTCCATCAAACCTGCCGTGAATACTGAATTACTAAGCAAAGTGTCTCCATGTCCATCAAACCTGCCGTGAATACTGAATTACTAAACAAAGTGTCTCCGTGTCCATCAAAACTGCCGTGAATACTGAATTACTAAGCAAAGTCTCTACGTGTCCATCAAACCTGCCGTGAATACTGAATTACTAAGCAAAGTGTCTCCGTGTCCATCAAACCTGCCGTGAATACTGAATTACTAAGCAAAGTGTTTCCGTGTCCATCAAACCTGCCGTGAATACTGAATTACTAAGCAAAGTGTCTCCGTGTCCATCAAACCTGCCGTGAATACTGAATTACTAAGCAAAGTGTCTCCGTGTCCATCAAACCTGCCGTGAATACTGAATTACTAAGCAAAGTGTCTCCGTGTCCATCAAACCTGCCGTGAATACTGAATTACTAAGCAAAGTCTCTGCGTGTCCATCAAACCTGCCGTGAATACTGAATTACTAAGCAAAGTGTCTCCGTGTCCATCAAACCTGCCGTGAATACTGAAATACTAAGCAAAGTCTCTACGTGTCCATCAAACCTGCCGTAAATACTGAATTACTAAGCAAAGTGTCTCTGAGTCCATCAAACTTGCCGTGAATACTGAATTACTAAGCAAAGTGTTTCCGTGTCCATCAAACCTGCCGTGAATACTGAATTACTAAGCAAAGTGTCTCCGTGTCCATCAAACCTGCCGTGAATACTGAATTACTAAGCATTGTGTTTCTGTGTCCATCAAAGCTGCCGTAAATGCTGAATTACTAAGCAAAGTGTCTCCGTGTCCAACAAACCTGCCGTGAATACTGAATTACTAAGCAAAGTGTCTCCGTGTCCATCAAACCTGCCGTGAATACTGAATTACTAAGCAAAGTGTCTCCGTGTCCATCAAACCTGCCGTGAATACTGAATTACTAAGCAAAGTGTCTCCATGTCCATCAAACCTGCCGTGAATACTGAATTACTAAGCAAAGTGTCTCCGTGTCCATCAAAACTGCCGTGAATACTGAATTACTAAGCAAAGTCTCTACGTGTCCATCAAACCTGCCGTGAATACTGAATTACTAAGCAAAGTCTCTACGTGTCCATCAAACCTGCCGTGAATACTGAATTACTAAGCAAAGTGTTTCCGTGCCCATCAAACCTGCCGTGAATACTGAAATACTAAGCAAAGTGTCTCCGTGTCCATCAAACCTGCCGTGAATACTGAATTACTAAGCAAAGTGTTTCCGTGTCCATCAAACCTGCCGTGAATACTGAAATACTAAGCAAAGTCCGTGTCCATCAAACCTGCCGTGAATACTGAATTACTAAGCAAAGTCTCTACGTGTCCATCAAACCTGCCGTGAATACTGAATTACTAAGCAAAGTGTTTCCGTGTCCATCAAACCTGCCGTGAATACTGAATTACTAAGCAAGTGCTCCCCATGTCCATCAAACCTTGCCGTGAATGGAAATTGGCCAAGCAAAGTGTCTCCTCGCGGTTCATCAAAACTGCCGTGAATACTGAATTACTTGGCAAAGTTTCTAATGCGTCCATCAAACCTGCCGCGGAATACCTCGAATTACTAAGCAAAGTGTTCCTGCGTCCATCAAAATCCTGCCGTGAATTTCCGAATTACTAAGCATAGTGTGTTTCGCGGTCCATCAAACTCACGCGGAATACCGGAATTACTAAGCAAAGTGTCTCCGCGGTCCATCAAACCTGCCGTGAATACTGAATTACTAAGCAAAGTCTCTACGTGTCCATCAAACCTGCCGTGAATACTGAATTACTAAGCAAAGTCTCTACGTGTCCATCAAACCTGCCGTGAATACTGAATTACTAAGCAAAGTGTCTCCGTGTCCATCAAACCTGCCGTGAATACTGAATTACTAAGCAAAGTCTCTACGTGTCCATCAAACCTGCCGTGAATACTGAATTACTAAGCAAAGTGTCTCCGTGTCCATCAAACCTGCCGTGAATTCTGAATTACTAAGCATTGTGTTTCTGTGTCCATCAAACCTGCCGTAAATGCTGAATTACTAAGCAAAGTGTCTCCGTGTCCAACAAACCTGCCGTGAATACTGAATTACTAAGCAAAGTGTCTCCGTGTCCATCAAACCTGCCGTGAATACTGAATTACTAAGCAAAGTGTCTCCGTGTCCATCAAACCTGCCGTGAATACTGAATTACTAAGCAAAGTGTCTCCGTGTCCATCAAACCTGCCGTGAATACTGAATTACTAAGCAAAGTGTCTCCGTGTCCATCAAACCTGCCGTGAATACTGAATTACTAAACAAAGTGTCTCCGTGTCCATCAAACCTGCCGTGAATACTGAATTACTAAGCAAAGTCTCTACGTGTCCATCAAACCTGCCGTGAATACTGAATTACTAAGCAAAGTGTCTCCGTGTCCATCAAACCTGCCGTGAATACTGAATTACTAAGCAAAGTGTCTCCGTGTCCATCAAACCTGCCGTGAATACTGAATTACTAAGCAAAGTGTCTCCGTGTCCATCAAACCTGCCGTGAATTCTGAATTACTAAGCATTGTGTTTCTGTGTCCATCAAACCTGCCGTAAATGCTGAATTACTAAGCAAAGTGTCTCCGTGTCCAACAAACCTGCCGTGAATACTGAATTACTAAGCAAAGTGTCTCCGTGTCCATCAAACCTGCCGTGAATACTGAATTACTAAGCAAAGTGTCTCCGTGTCCATCAAACCTGCCGTGAATACTGAATTACTAAGCAAAGTGTCTCCATGTCCATCAAACCTGCCGTGAATACTGAATTACTAAGCAAAGTGTCTCCGTGTCCATCAAACCTGCCGTGAATACTGAATTACTAAGCAAAGTCTCTACGTGTCCATCAAACCTGCCGTGAATACTGAATTACTAAGCAAAGTGTCTCCGTGTCCATCAAACCTGCCGTGAATACTGAATTACTAAGCATAGTGTTTCCGTGTCCATCAAACCTGCCGTGAATACTGAATTACTAAGCAAAGTGTCTCCATGTCCATCAAACCTGCCGTGAATACTGAATTACTAAGCAAAGTGTCTACGTGTCCATCAAACCTGCCGTGAATACTGAATTCTAAAGCAAAGTCTCTCGTGTCCATCAAACTGCGTGATACTGAATTACTAAGCAAAGTGTCTCCGTGTGTCCATCAAACCTGCGTGAATACTGAGATTACTAAGCAAAGTGTCTCCGTGTCTATCAAACCTGCCGTGAATACTGAATTACTAAGCAAAGTCTCTACGTGTCCATCAAACCTGCCGTGAATACTAAATTACTAAGCAAAGTGTCTCCGTGTCCATCAAACCTGCCGTAAATGCTGAATTACTAAGCAAAGTGTCTCCGTGTCCATCAAACCTGCCGTGAATACTGAATTACTAAGCAAAGTGTCTCCGTGTCCATCAAACCTGCCGTGAATACTGAATTACTAAGCATTGTGTTTCTGTGTCCATCAAACCTGCCGTAAATGCTGAATTACTAAGCAAAGTGTCTCCGTGTCCAACAAACCTGCTGTGAATACTGAATTACTAAGCAAAGTGTCTCCGTGTCCATCAAACCTGCCGTGAATACTGAATTACTAAGCAAAGTGTCTCCGTGTCCATCAAACCTGCCGTGAATACTGAATTACTAAGCAAAGTGTCTCCATGTCCATCAAACCTGCCGTGAATACTGAATTACTAAGCAAAGTGTCTCCGTGTCCATCAAACCTGCCGTGAATACTGAATTACTAAGCAAAGTCTCTACGTGTCCATCAAACCTGCCATGAATACTGAATTACTAAGCAAAGTCTCTGCGTGTCCATCAAACCTGCCGTGAATACTGAATTACTAAGCAAAGTGTTTCCGTGCCCATCAAACCTGCCGTGAATACTGAAATACTAAGCAAAGTGTCTCCGTGTCCATCAAACCTGCCGTGAATACTGAATTACTAAGCAAAGTGTTTCCGTGTCCATCAAACCTGCCGTGAATACTGAAATACTAAGCAAAGTGTCTCCGTGTCTATCAAACCTGCCGTGAATACTGAATTACTAAGCAAAGTCTCTACGTGTCCATCAAACCTGCCGTGAATACTAAATTACTAAGCAAAGTGTCTCCGTGTCCATCAAACCTGCCGTAAATGCTGAATTACTAAGCAAAGTGTCTCCGTGTCCATCAAACCTGCCGTGAATACTGAATTACTAAGCAAAGTGTCTCCGTGTCCATCAAACCTGCCGTGGGGCCACTGAATTACTAAGCAGTGTCTCCGTGTCCATCAGGCACGTGAATACTGAATTACTAAGCAAAGTGTCTCGTGTCCATCAAACCTGCGGTGAATACTGAATTACTAAGCAAAGTGTCTCCGTGTCCATCAAACCTGCCGTGAATACTGAATTACTAAGCAAAGTCTCTCCGTGTCCATCAAACCTGCCGTGAATACTGAATTACTAAGCAAACTGTCTCCGTGTCCATCAAACCTGCCGTGAATACTGAATTACTAAGCAAAGTGTTTCCGTGTCCATCAAACCTGCCGTGAATACTGAAATACTAAGCAAAGTGTCTCCATGTCCATCAAACCTGCCGTGAATACTGAATTACTAAGCAAAGTGTTTCGTGTCCATCAAACTACAAAGTGAATACTGAAATACTAACAAGTGTCTCCATGTCTATCAAACCTGCATTGAAATATACTGAATTACTAAACAAAAAGTCTCGTGTCCATCAAACCTGCGTGAATACTAAATTACTATAAAGTGTCGTGTCCATCAAACCTGCCGTAAATACTGAATTACTAAGCAAAGTCTCTCCGTGTCCATCAAACCTGCCGTGAATACTGAATTACTAAGCAAAGTGTCTCCGTGTCCATCAAACCTGCCGTGAATACTGAATTACTAAGCAAAGTGTCTCCGTGTCCATCAAACCTGCCGTGAATACTGAATTACTAAGCAAAGTGTCTCCATGTCCATCAAACCTGCCGTGAATACTGAATTACTAAACAAAGTGTCTCCGTGTCCATCAAACCTGCCGTGAATACTGAATTACTAAGCAAAGTCTCTACGTGTCCATCAAACCTGCCGTGAATACTGAATTACTAAGCAAAGTGTCTCCGTGTCCATCAAACCTGCCGTGAATACTGAATTACTAAGCATAGTGTTTCCGTGTCCATCAAACCTGCCGTGAATACTGAATTACTAAGCAAAGTGTCTCCGTGTCCATCAAACCTGCCGTGAATACTGAATTACTAAGCAAAGTCTCTCCGTGTCCATCAAACCTGCCGTGAATACTGAATTACTAAGCAAAGTCTCTACGTGTCCATCAAACCTGCCGTGAATACTGAATTACTAAGCAAAGTGTCTCCGTGTCCATCAAACCTGCCGTGAATACTGAATTACTAAGCAAAGTGTTTCCGTGTCCATCAAACCTGCCTTGAATACTGAATTAAACGCTCATTTCCAGTTCTATTTCAGGTGAATATTTGCTGTTTGCAATGATCATTGTGATATTTTTACAAAAGAAAACAAAGTGGCACATTTGAGATATTGATCAGACTTTGTCGTTGTAGAAACAGCATTAAATAATTAGGGATTATTCTAGCCTCGGTGAGGGAATAATCTAAATTTTATTAAAGACAGGAGGCGAATATTTGCTTTACCTTCTTTACTGAAACCTCCAGCAGCAAAGAAACAGTTAACAGAACTTTTCAAAACAACCAATCAGAACAAAGCAACAGTAGTATAAAACCCCTAAGCAGGCTCTTCCACTTCCTCTTTCTTTGATGAGGTCGAGCAGGAGAGCAAGGAAACCAACGAATCCACCCTGTAGCAGATACGTCCAGAGAAACAATCGTCAAGCCCAGAGAGAAAACAGATTACACTGCAAGAAAACAGAAAACATCGTGAAAGTAAACTGTCAAGGCAAGATGTCATATCCATACAATATCACTTTCACATCATAATACCTGATGAATAAACAAAGTCTACAGATCTTATGAAGACCTAGTATGTACCTAAGCTAAAAGGCATTGACAAAACATAATTACAACACAAACATGATGAATAAAACGCACACGGACAACCATCACTGAATATTAGAAATAACCTTTATTATGTAAAACCATGCATTCACAAAACATAAACAATATCCCCAATTATTTATAATAGAATAAAACCCAGATCCAGGGAGGGAACGTAAAAAAAAAGGGGGGGAAATATTCGCCTCCTGTCTTTAATAAAATTTAGATTATTCCCTCACCGAGGCTAGAATAATCCCTAATTTTATGGCAGGACAGGAGGCTTCATATTTGCAATTTTAACGCCCAAATAGTAGAACCAGAAGCAATATGAGATAGAGGACTGAAATAAAGGAGAATGGAAAAACTTATTCCCTAAACCAAGCAGCGGTGTAGAGAAAATGCAGAAGGGACCCAACAGCTTCCAAAATTGTTGAGGTGACAGCACCCTGAACCAAAAGTGTCCCAGAGGAACTCAAGGTCAGTCAATGAGAGGATCCACCAAATCCAACGGGTGAGCGAAGATGCAGAAACAGTCCAAAACGGCTGTACGCAGAATTAAACAGCTGTCCATGAGTAGACGGACGAAAGAACCAGATCCTGGATCTACATGGTCGTGTACAATCTGTCAACAGAGCCGTGGCCTATCCGGAGAATAGGGGTACGACACAGAGGACGAATAAAAATGAAATGTGTGGAGCAGAAGCCGATGTACTGAACGGCAAGAAGGAAGAAGATACGTCGATACCATGACGTCAGAACGCGATGAAATAAAAGATGTACTGGGGGGAAACCGTAAGTGGAAAAAACTGGTGCACCTTGTCATCAGGTCATTCCTCAATGAAATCCAGAACACACGATACCACTAGACTTGAGGAATAGCGAGAGATAGGGCTCCCGTACGGTATACTCCTCTTGGTAGACTGCAGACCAAGAGATCCTTAGCAATGCCAGAATCTTGAGAAAACGCACATGAGTCGTCCACTAGCTGACATAGGACGTGAATGGCCCCATACAATCCTACCCTGAGAGGGCAACTCAGCCAGACAATGGGGACAGCCATGATAAGGACCGCCATTGGGACCCAAACACCATTCATGGCAGGCTACCCCTGTGGCATTAAGAGACAGGGAGTCGTAGATTGCCTTCCCATGGCAAACTCCAGCAAAAAGAGGAAAGCACGCAGGACTCCTCCGAAGTGGTTTGGCCAGGCGAAACGACACTTCCAGGAATTCGGTCTGAAGCAAAACCCAAAGTATCCTGTAGGTAAACGGGATGCGTACGCCCCGAAGGAGACCAAGCTTGGAAAACTCGTCCCTCGCCGAGGATCCGGCAGCCAGTTGGAGAACCGCTCCGTATGGCGGTTCGCACCGAATGTAATCATGCCAGTACTCGAGATCCTGGAGGGTGAGGCAACCAATCATCGGGGTCTCTCCATGGTCGGGTGAAGCCGTCCGCCACACGAGTGTCTCGTCCCGCATACATTCTGTCACAAATGACGAATACTTGTCCAGAAGCTATAGATAGCGATCCTATGTGAGATCCGACTGCAGTCCATAGTGGGCAACCGGTGAGAAGTCCATACCGGAAGGTAGCGAGCAATACTGTGAATGTTGAACAAACCTGCAGGTAGTTCCATGCAGTTGGCGTAAAGGAGTCCCTCCTCCGGAGTCATCAATTAAGTTTTAGATGAGCTTCATCCGAAGGTCACATGATTTGGTCATACAAGGCCAAAGACCCGAGAAAGCGCCATGTTGGAGCGGCTGATAGTACCGGATCCTGGAGGTATGGCTTCCATGGCGAATAGGCACCGGTCAATTAACCGGGTTGAGCCCCTAAGTGTAACCCGCGGGTTGCAGAGTATATACCTGGTATTTTCCTTGAAGACGGACATCTTGGTCCACGGGAGGCGGAGCACCGCCTGGACCGAATATTCCATGAAAGACCGGAAACTGGGTTGACTGGGAGTGAGTCGGATTCAATATGTCCATGTTGATGGCAAAATCCATGCGGGTTTCTCTCATGTGCATTTGAGGGAGAGAACCAATCGTCAACGCCGAGCAGCTCTCAGAGGGGATGAGTGCCCTCCATCTCAAAATGTGTCAACAGACGACATATGCACTGGGAGCATGTAGCGTGGGGATGGGGCGGGTGTCCACTCCACCGCACCCTTTGCCCAGCAGGGCAACTGCGGAATGAGTCGGAACGGATGCCTCTTTTGGTCATGCGTATTGCTCATGGAACGGTCCAAGGTTCCGCAACCTTGATCTGGAGTCCGGGCACGGTCCGAGAGACCTCTGTGATTAGCTAAGGTGGAACCCTATGAATAGAGATGTGTCAGCTCAATTTGTACATGAGGGTAACTCCGGAGAGCAGACCCAGCACTTGGATGCTAAATCCATCAGTTTGATGTCCAGCTTGGACAGGGGCCGTTTTGCGGTTCTCAGGGGTAGAAACCAACTAGGCGATACCTATAAGTCATATCGGTCCATTCCCAGTGGGAATTTAGTCTTCTCCGCTTTCCAAGCGGTAACGCGCCGTTCGTCCCGAGGAAACATCTGTGTCCGTATGTCACTGACATCCACTGGTTAGTCCCAGATAGAGTGCAAACCCCGTGTCAGGTGTTTGCGGTGTCCTTTCCGGACTCCGCCATGAAGACTGATCCTCTTGATGAATCCATCCGTTAGCCAACGAGTACCAGGGGTGCTTGGTGTAGCGTCTAGGATGGCCGGTGGAATGTTCCCGTAGGGTACCGATGGTTTCTGGCAGTGAGGTCAGCGGGGCGGCAAGAGGACAGGCCAAGTGACCTTCTGGGTACAGGAGATTTGTCCTTCAGCCGTGATTGCACAACTGCCATAGAGGTAACACTGTCGGAATGATACCTGGTGCGGCCAGCTGGGGGTCACCCAGCGTGCAAGAGGGGGTCACCCAACAAGCACAAGCATACCATGCAGTATAGGCCTGCAGGGGAGGGGGTCACCCTCAGTCTGAACATAATCGGACACTGTAGGTACAGTGGTGCGGCCAGCTGGGGGTCACCCAGCGTTCAAGAGGGGGTCACCCAACAAGCACAAGCATACCATGCAGTATAGGCCAGCAGGGGAGGGGGTCACCCTCAGTCTGAACATAATCGGACACTGTGGGTACAGTAGTGCCGAAGTGGTTAGCCGTATAATAAAGTAACCAGACATTGCCAGTCCAGCAGTGTAGACGGCAGGAGGGGGTCACCCTCATATAACCAGAACCGGGCATTGCAGATCCAGCAGTGCTGTAGGTAAGAGGGGGTCACCCTCAGTGTGGTATCATAGAGGTCTGTACACCCAGCAGTGTAGTCAGCTAGAGGGGGTCACCCTCATTATGGTTATAATGGGACCCTGTAGGTCCAGCAGAGTAGTCCACAGGAGGGGGTCACCCTCAGTATCTGCGTATTGCAGGGCACTGTAAGAACAGAAGCTCAATCAGTGGGAGGGGTACCCTCTTTTATGGGAATACCCGGATGCTGCAGGTCCAGCAGTGCAGACTGCAGGAGGGGTACCCCCTCGGTATGATAATAGCAGGACATTGCCGGAGCATTAATATAGGAAGCAGGAGGGGGTCACCCTCAGCATTAATCTTACAGGACGCCGTAGAGCCAGCAGGGTACTCATAGGTAGCCATGTTGCCAGAGGGAGGGGGTCACCCAGCCCACAATGGTGTCACACGTCCATTATTATGGTCCAGTAGCGGGTAGAGCCCCAGAAATATGGATGGGGGGGGGTTCACCCCCCAATAATAACAGGTCTGAATGTGGGGCCAGTAGCCCCCCTGAGGGGTAGGAGGGTCCATATAGCGAGAAGCTGACTCACAGACCACTCAGGTATTATATTAGGATTCACTTTTGAATTGTATGTGTAGTGGAAAATTTAAGTCCCTTGCAGGAAGGGCAGCAAATCCTAGGCAGGGGAGCTAGGTGCTGAAAAACAGGCCATTTAAATTTTTATGAGAAAAACACTGAACCTTAGAGAAAGACTTGATTAGCATATAACACATGTGGCATAGTCTTGTTAAACAAAGATTTTTATTTGAGCAGTAACGTGTCCCTTTAAATCTGAGATTCACATGTAATAGTAAAAAAGTGTGACAAGTCTACTGCTAAGATAGAGAACCTAGTCACATTGCATCAGACATAGTAAGCTGCAGTTGTGAGTGTGCCCTGGGACAGATCCTGCTATCCAGGATCTGTTACATATGCAGCATGTGAGACAGGCACAGTAAGTAGAGGGATAGCTGAAAAACTGGGCTATCTCCCCTGATATAGGGAGAGGGGAGGGTGGCCACATGGCCAGCAGGCCAGTTCTTGGGTGAGACCTGGCTGTTTGCAACGCACAGAGCCCATGTGGCTCTGAAAAATGGCCGCCGCGGCTCCAACAAAATGGCTGCTGTGGCTGCAAAAACAGAGCGCGGCCTACCGCGTGGTGATCGTGCGGCACTGCCACGGTAGAAAAGGCTGCTCAGCAAGCGGCCAGGGGCCACAGGGAGCAGGTGGGGAACAAGGGAGAAGGGTATGGGCGACAGAGCCCAGCAGGGGAACCTGGGGAGGGGGAACAGATTACAGGCAGAGCCAAAAGCATCATAGCAGGGGCACCCATTCCCCATACAGCAGAGTGAGAAAACAGAATAAAGTAACCCAGAATAACAATAAATCAATGAGCAGTATCCAGAATCTATCAGATAAATGGCCTAAATACAGCAACAGGTGTTAACAAGTGATACAGCAGCTACATAGCATGAAGTGGTATAGGAAATAACACAGAATAAACTGCCTAGCTAAACCCAGCAATAGACTGCCTAGATAAACACAGCAATAGACTGCCTAGCTAAACACAGCAATAGACTGCCTAGCTAAACACAGCAATAGACTGCTTAGCTAAATCCAGCAAGAACCCTGCCTAAATAAAACCAGCAATTAAGCTGCCTAAACAAACCTAACAAATAGACTGATTAAATAAACAAGCAGCATGTAGGATAAAAAAACAACCCAGAGCAGAGACAACTCTGAGTTGGTGAGTGCTCACCTGGAGGCAGCAGCAAAGAAAGAGGAAGTGGAAGAGCCTGCTTAGGGGTTTTATACTACTGTTGCTTTGTTCTGATTGGTTGTTTTGAAAAGTTCTGTTAACTGTTTCTTTGCTGCTGGAGGTTTCAGTAAAGAAGGTAAAGCAAATATGAAGCCTCCTGTCCTGCCATAAAATTAATTACTGGTAAGCCAACAAAATACAATTATCTTGCTATACCAGCATCAACGAGCCAACAATTAATATGCACTCAAACAAAAAATATCACAATTATCTTTAACACGTGAAAGAAAAAGGACCGAACACATCAAAACTTAGAGAATCAATTATAAGTACATCAAGTCAAACCATCCAATCTGCCCAGAAGATTGCTAAACACATAAAACAGAAACTGATCTATCTATCCGTCTGGTAATCACTTTCATGCCTTGAAGCGGTAGAGTAGAGGCTGAATAATGTAATTAGAATTGTGTGGTTTAGATTGTTTATTAGAGGGAAGGTAAGGAGTAATGAGAATTGGATTACAGGAACTGGTAACTGATGGATTAACAGAAAGCACATAGAAATAACAAGCAATTCGGGCCAGGAGCTTTCTAATAGAATCTATTGGACCAATAACGATAGGATTGAGAAACAGTAAATGGAGCAATAATCGAGACAAAGAAGAATAAAGGTTAAAGGAGGAGTGGGGAGGAGGATTATTAATGAGTAATAGTGGAGGTGTTATATGGGCAGTGAAATATGAGATCAGTAGTAGGGAGAGAAATAATGCAATATGGGGCGAGATTGATAAATATTACTCCGCGGCAAGATATACTCTGTCCACAGTGCAAAACCACCACTTCAAACCAAAACCAAGCTAAATGGACGTGCAAGAGTTTTAAAGAGACAGCACAGCAAACAGTGTGAGACAAGCCTGTAGCATTCCACAAACACCTGTTTCCACTCCCCCAGGAGTCCGATGTGACTTTCCCTGGGAACAATGTCCTCCTCCTCCTGAGAAGAACAGGAGACATGTCGGTGATGAGTATTTTCCACGTTCTCTAACATATGCTTTGACAAACTGGTAATCACTGACCGAAACCATGGCTATGACCCCTCCCCCTACGCCACAAAAATATCACGAAGAATTAAAAGAACCGTATCTGCAACTAGTCAAGTCTTGCATTTACTTCTTGAAATAATGAAACAGTACGAGGTATTGACGTATTACTGGGCTTAATCACTGCTAAGATCTGAGTAGACTCATTGCAATGATAACAGTGTTATTTGCATAGGATCAAATCCATTTCACAGTATAAATGAAAATTATTGCACCCATGTATGTCCAGCGGCAGAAATGCTATTTATTTTACCAATCAGTGAGTTTAGCTTTATGTGAACAGCTTGTAAAATTAAAATAAATAAATAAAAACCACTATGGAATATTGTTTAAATCTGGAAAGTGCATTAGAGAAGTCGCCATTTAAATGCAGTTGGCCATCTTAGATCCTACAGCCTCTTGGCCTGTGAGAGCCTATATTGGCCATTAGTGTATGCAGTCATGCCCTGGCATTGCCCACTGCACAGGCGGCCATCTTCCAGGATGAGGCAACTGATCAATTTGTGCTATTACAACTATATACACTAGGAAGCACAGTTTATCATTATAATCAGACATAGCAGGGGATTTCCACCTGCACATTAAGGGGTTAAGCCTTGCACATTAATAGCAGGAAGCAAAGCATGGTATAGATTGGTAGCTCTGCTTGGAAGAGGAGGAGGTGCAGCCTGGCACAGCAGGGAGTTTAGCCAAATACAGTAGGGGGTATTCCCCATGTCCCTATATACTCATGTTACAGCACGCACAGCTTCCTTCACCTCCACGTTCCGCACGGATGGGTCAGGGGCTTCCTCTGGCCAGTCAGGCAACTCCTGGTACCCGACAGCCTTGGCGTTCAGTAGGTGTGATAAGGAGCCCAGCTGAAAGTGATCCCGATCTGTGGAAGATAAAATAAATGATGACCATCTCTCTTTCGTTCCCATCACACTTTTCACTACCCGCCAATTCACGATTGTCTTGATTTCATTTGGCACAGTGTAGGTAGTTTCTTTTTTTTTAAATTCTTTATTTTTCACTCAATAGACATAGCAAGTGTACATCCACTTTTGGGCTTACACAGAAGCCAACTTGAATACAATTCTTGGAAACATAATGCAGTTCAACAAATACAATACATGCCCATTCCTTAAAAACCATTGGCACCTGCCGTCTACTGAGGGTTTTTATTTTAAACAAGGACAGGTATTTAGGTGATATAAGTAGCCCATTCTATTCAATAACTAATCTTACTCATGTGCTACCTTGTTCCACTGACAGTATGATCATGCCTGGAAAAATAAAAAAGGCCTCATTCCCGAGGAAAACCAGGGGAAGGGCCAAAAAGGAAAAAAGAAGAACAAAAACAGGTGAGACAGAAAAGGTATGAAATTCTAAGAAAAAGCAAGAGAAAGAAGATATATAGCCAAGAAAGGGTGAGCAAAGAGGTGAGAAAGAGGGGGGGAGGGAGGGCTGGGGGGAGGACGGAGACCCCCGCAATGACAGCACGATAATTGTGTCCCTCTTAAGGAGGGGTCTTTTCTAATTCGGGATGTATGTTCCTCGGGCTCCGCAACCCCTCCAACAGTCATCAGTGTCCATTTTGTGCATTCTGTATAGTTTTACTGGCGTGGTATACCACCTAAGCATGGTTTTCCATGCTTGCTCCTGGAGAGTGACACATATTGAAACTGTGGCATTCGCCTCCCATATCTCCTGCAACTCAACTCCCTCCAAGACATCCCCGAGGTCTGTCTCCCATTGATCTGTATATGTCAGTCTTCCTCATTCTCCATTTTCTGCACTAAGGTGGGCATTTAAAAGCGTGATCATACCCTTGGGGGCTGCCCCATCCAGGCAAAGCCTCTCATAGGAGGTTAGGTTTCCCAGGGCTGCTGTTTTAATGTGTGGTCTTCTAGCGAAATCGCAGATCTGAACATATCTAAAAAAATCCACAGGGGTTAAGTGACTGCCTTGTTGGAGTTCTGCAAATTGAACAACCTCTCCATTTTGGTATAACTGGTGGGGCCGTTGTAGTCCGGTTCTTTCTATATTACGAAATTCTCTGGGGGCCATTCCAGGTATTGGACTCAGAGGGGAGGGGGACGATGCCAGCCCATATTTGGTATTACATGAGTCCCATATTCGGATCGAGTTGAGTATGGCTGGACAAGTTATCCGTATCGCAGGTCTATGTTCCCTAGGAACCCACATTGTAAACTGGGGGACATCCACCCCCACCATCATAGACTCAATTTCCACCCACCTTCTCTTTTCCGGCGGGGAGTGCCACATGGCCACCTGCGTCAACTGTGCCGTGAGATAGTAGAAATATAGGTTCGGGAGGCCCAACCCCCCTCTGTCTTTACGTCTATACAGTATCTGTTTGGAGATTCTATGCCTCCTATTCTGCCAAATCAAATCCCCTATCGATCTTTGCAGAGGAATCAATTGAGTTTTTGTGACGCGGACGGGCAATGCCTGAAATAAGAATAATATGCGTGGAAGGATGTTCATTTTCACAGAATTAATCCGACCTATCCAAGAGAGAGGTTTATCCGTCCACTTGTCTAGGTCTTCTATCAACGCTCTAAGCATGGGAACGTAATTAGCAATGTATATACGTCCGGGATCTGCTGTCAGATGAATCCCTAAGTATTTTAGGGAGTCTATTTCCATGCGGATTTGGTAGGTCTCCCGAATCCGAGCTGTATCGGCCTCCGTGAGACAGACTGGAAGAGCACTGGATGTTTGCCTTGTATCCTGATACCGTACCGTATTCTGTTATTACCTCCTGTATAGCTGACATCGATTCCGTCGGGTTGGTAATGGTCAGGAGGACATCGTCCGCGTAGGCCGATACTGTAAATTCTTTGTCACCCACCCTAACACCACTAATGTTCGGATGCCGACGTATCGCTTGTAGCAAAGGCTCCAATGCCAATACAAAGAGGAGGGGGAAAGAGGGCACCCCTGTCTGGTTCCATTGTATAGCCTAAATGGGTTCAGTGGGGCTCCCGTTATCTGCACCTGTGCCCGCACATTATGGTACATCGCTCTCGTTATCGTTAAATATCCTTCCGGGAAGCCCATACTCCTCAATACTGGGAACAGAAATTGCCACCGGACCCTGTCGAAGGCCTTTTCTGCATCTATGGATACCACTAGAGTGGGCGTCCCAGTAGCCACTTGTTTCCAAATCAAATCTATATTCCTCCTGGTATTTTCAAACAATTGCCTGCCTTGGATAAAACCGACCTGGTCTGCATGGATGAGCGAGTTCAACAACGGGTTCAATCTGTCCGCTTGTATCCTCACCAGAATCTTCAGGTTATGGTTAATTAGCGATATGGGTCTATAATTTTCTGGATGAAGTGGATCCTTTCTTGGTTTGGTCAGTAACACGATGATAGCCAGAGACATGTCAGGGTCCAGTTGTCCTCCCCGCCGTAGGTGGAGATAGCTTTGTCCACTTCGTGTTCGGTAATATCTGCCGCCAGATTACTTACTGCCTCTCTGCTCAATCTGGTCATCCCTAGGTTGTCCAGGTATTGAAGTATATGATCCTCTTCATGCTCCCCGTGGGGACTTCCGTCCGGTGTGTGGTTGTACAACCTTTTATAAAAATCTTCAAAGACCCTAGCTATCTCAGCCGGTTTCGATTTTGTCGTACCGTCAGGATGTCTGATGGCTGTAATGTAGGACCGTTCCTGCCTGGGCTGAAGCGTCCTAGCCAGGAGAGTGTCCATTTTGTTAGCCTTTTCAAAGTATGTCCGTTTTGACCAAACCATGGATCTAGCTGTATCATCCAGTAATAGTGTACGGATGCCTCTTCTCACTGCGAGTGTAGGTAGTTTCTAGCTCTGTCTGCTGCACTGCGGAAGAGTCTGCATAATAAATTGTGTTTCGTACTTACAGGTTGTGTTAATACTGGTGACCAAAAAATATAATAAGGATATCATGCAATTTCTGTTTTGAATGGCCTTTAGTAGAAAAGTTTTTCTAATGTAAACCATGTAAATAGGATATAATTACCTTTAAATGAGGACTCGAGAATGGGGGCAGGTTTTAACGCCAGGAAGAGCTTCTTGGCATGCTTGCTCAGAGCGCCACTCTTCTCTGTAGGAACAATCAGCTGGCGGATAAAACGTGTGCGGTCTCGGATGTCATAGTTCTGGTCGTACTTGGCCAAGTTCAGCACATACTGAGTAAGGAGCTTTGTCTGATATTAAAAATGAGATAACTGCGTTATTAAGGAGGGAGATAATTAAGGAAGGACATAAACACAGAAGGAAATCTGGAGAGGCAGACTGTGTCTGCTAGTCCGCCATCATATTCAATAATGCCCATGTATACTACTACTGTATACTACTTGGTAATTATCTTAACAAGCAGGTATATGACTAGCACTGTCTACTCAGTTTATAGGTGGCCATGCCTTTGATTGCAGCTGAAAGGAGGTACAGGAGGTACAGATGTAGCAACATCTGCCATTGAATATATCCCTGCATCCGAGTTACCACCACCATGGTTAAATACAATACATACTGCTGTGATCCACTCTTTACGAACCTGCTTGGAGTTAGTCAAGTACAGCTTGGCAGCCAAGTTGATGGTCTGGAGTTTAACAATGTCTTCCTCATTAGTGAAGGATTTGGCCATCTTCCTCAGTACATCAGGAGCAATTTTTGGAACATGTTCACAATACTCACCAATGAGCCAAATTATGCTGGCGCGAGCCATGGGCACCTAGAAAACAACAAAGGAAGATTAAGTCACAGTAATGTCCAAACTAGAACCACCCATACCGCAGCACTCTGTAACTAAGAACCTGGACATTCCATCACAAATAAACATCCAGACATCAGGCAAACAAAGCACATGGACTCCATGAGTGCAGTCCCGCTTCTATTATTCTCTGATTTAAAGCTTAGCTCAACTTCGGACAATCTGACCTACCTGGATATTGTCAGTTAATTTGGCCATGTGTTTAATTATCTCGCTGTGCTGTGCTGGTTGCATCTGTAACAGCTTCTTTATCACCACCACAGACTCTGCCACCACTAGTTCTGCAAAACAACAATCATGTGTTTACGTGAAGGAGAAATAGTTTTCACATAAATCGGATTCATGCAAAATCGATCATTGTTCATTCTCAGTCTAGCTAATAATTATTTTTACCCATGTCATCTTTCTTACCATCCCGGTTGGACAGCAGTTGGACGAGCCCATTAAGGCAGGTGTCTCGCACTTTACCAATGTTGGTAGCACATCTGCCAATAGCCTGTATAGTAGCAGCCACGAAGTCTTTATCCATGCTACGGATGTATGTCTGAGGAATGTAAGACATTGAAGGTCATCATTGGTCCATTATTTTCATTAATAAATAGTGCTTTCTTAAAAGGTACTAAATTGTGGAATTAGTGTAAAGATGTGAAATCTGAAGATTTGCACCACAAATACCACGGAAAGATTCTGGAGACATCATAATCCACAATACTAAATGTTGATCAGTTTGAGAATGTCCCCAGAACATTGCAAATCCACATTTTATCTGAGAATGCTAATACTGAGGGACACTTAAATTTAAAATATATTCTATATTTGTATATTTATCAATAATTTACCTAATTCATTTTAAATGTATCCACACCTATTATATATTTTTTTGTTCAAGAGAAAAAGGGCTTTCATTTCACATTAAGTAAATGTTTTATAAATGAAACATAATTTTTTTATTTTATTTATTTATTATTTTTTTTTATTTAATTCTTTTTTATTACAGTTTTTCATGAAAGTATTAATAGACAAAGACAACATCCATAGAAGGGAATCTTACAGAAGAAAAAAAAATAAGGATTCCCATCCGTATTAGACATACATACATGAACAATTTTCTATTTCAAATTTCCTCACTAAGCCGTCTAGGACATAAACTGGGAATACGTACATCCCCTCAGCTGCATATCGTAGTCCAAAAACGGCCTGTACAGAACCTTATAAATATATTAAACAAAAAAAGAAACAAAGACAAAAGACAAGACAAAACTGGTCGTATGTGTTGCAGATCCAAAACCACCTTTTAAGGAAAAGAATAAACAATATAAGGCAAAGGCGACTAATAATAGAACCCCCTCTGAGAACACTCTACCAACCGCGGGGAAGTCGTAAAGGTACCCCACTAAATCATTTACCCTAAAGCCTCTTAATTTTTTGGACAAGGCTAGAATAGAACGTCAGGGCCTTCAAATTAGAAAATTCTCTCATAGACATTAATTCCTTTTCCATCTCAACTTGGAATAAAAGTTGTGCTTTAAGTTGATCTCTCGTGGGAATATCAGAACTTTTCCAAAATCTAGCAATTAAAATTTTAGTAGCCATTAAGCAATGTATGATCACAATATCAAAATTATCCTTTATCTCTGAGCCCAAAAGATGGAGTAAAGCAATTTCCGGTTTGAATTCCAAATAAGAACCTCCCAATCTATTTATAAATTCATATGTAATCATCCAGAGAGATTTGATTCGGTGGCAAGACCACCATATATGAACCATTGATCCATCAAGATGAAAACATCGCCAACAATTAGACGGGTTAGTAACAGAAATTTTAGCAAGTCTGATAGGAACCAAGTACCATCTATACAACACCTTTATAAAGGTCTCTAAAATATTCAAACAATGAATAATTTTTTTGGTCCTCACAAAGGATTTACACCAGTTATCAAAAGGAATAGAAATTGCTAACTCGGTTTCCCATTTAGTTAAAGCTTTAGGAATGAGAGGAGTCCCTAACATCTTTATTAGTTCGACTGCAATAGAGAAAACCCTTTTAACAGGATCCCCCGAAAAAAGTTTCCTGAAAATTATTCCAAGTCGGCCTTCTAAAACCAATATATTATCTTTCAGATAGCTCTTAATACGGAGGAAGTTAAATAGTTCTCTAGAGGGTAAATCTAGCCAATTTTTCAAAACATCAAAACTTTTTAGTTGATGGTCCTTATAGAGATCTTTTATCTTGTAGTTAAAATCTTTATACCAATTTGACAGGTTTATCTCTAGCATAAAACTTTCCAACGACCTCAAACTCAAATTCTCATATATTTTCCTGTTAATATTCAACTTCTTTTTTATAGACGTCCATTCTTTTAAAGTCTGTAATAAGGACATAATTTAATATGAAATTATGAAACATAATTTAATATTGATAAAACCTAAAATAGTGGGAGAAATTATGTAATTTTCCAAGTTCTGCATGCCATTTATTTTTTTTGTAAATATGATTTTTATTTTCATTTTTCAAATCAAGGCAGTCCTACTTCGTTTGGACTCGCAGGTCCATACTTGGTGAGGGCATAGAGTAAATCAGCAACATTGTAAGGTTGGGTAGCAGTGCGGGCTCGCAGGCCCCACAGACAATGTGGACTCTGCATGCCATTTTAATTGTGAATTTCATAATAGCTTTTGTGGAAATAAAACACAAATTTGTATGCTGTGATGTTTCACAAGTACAACGATGCCCCTCATGTACACGTTTTATTGGGTTTTGGAAAGTTATAGAGTCAAATATAAGGGTTTCAAATTAAATTACCTGGTATTTCTTAGAATTAAATTATATATATTTAATTCCAAGCATATTTTGATGTATATTATATCATACTAATGATTGTATATCGGAGGACCTGCCTGACACACCAGACAGTCCCCCTGCATTCAATCCAGCTGATCGGAGTCATGTGATCACAGTGTCAGCATGGTCACATGACTCAGATTGGCTAGACCGGCTGCCGTCCCGCGAATGCAATCACCACTGTAGGTAAGTATCCGGATGGTAGAGAGGGCCAAGTTGTTAAGGTGTGCTATGCTGCCCAAAGTCATTAAAGCCCTCCTTTCGTAGGATGGCAGAGCAGACTCTAACGTCGGGAAGGGGTTAAAGAAACAGTTATTCATCAGAAACCAGAATTAAATAGAAATACCGGATTTCTCCTCAGAAGAAAAAATAAAGTCTCAATCCATAAGAAGTAAAGAAAAAAGGAGAATGTTTACTGAAGCAACACCACGGTTAAGGCTTACAGTAGAAGGATTGAATCAATCTGACGCATTTCGTGACCACTGTAACACTTCTTCAGAAACCCTCATAATTATACCAACAAAGATTTCAAAGAATTACCTGGAATTCCCGCAAGATGGTGGAAATATTGGTTTCGTTAGCCAGGTTTGTTAAGACTTCCAGCTTTAAAATAAAAGGAAATAAGAAACGATAAAAGGTTATTATGATTACGTTGTCATTACCAGAAACACTGCATAGTCCATATAAAGGAAATGATTAGGAAGGGAAGCTAATATACTTTTATTCCAAGAATATACTAAATTCTGAACATTCAATCCATGATAACCATTCAACCATAAACAAAAGGATTGTGGATAAAAAAACAATTTCTAACATGCATTTTAAGACGACAACTCGACAACCGTGATAATAATGCTATTA
Organism: Pelobates cultripes; assembly: GCA_933207985.1. Taxonomy (NCBI): domain Eukaryota; kingdom Metazoa; phylum Chordata; class Amphibia; order Anura; family Pelobatidae; genus Pelobates; species Pelobates cultripes. The sequence continues at coordinate 48,054,514 of OW240914.1, forward strand.
TAAGTAAGTAATAAAAAAAAAATGCAAGACATATGCTTGGTGTTACCTTCAGAATCTTGATCTGGGTCGGGTCGGTGGATCTGATGTAGAAACTTTTTAAATATGGTTCAAACATCCCCTGTGGAGAAAAGTAAAATAAACAAATGTTTCAACCAGGATCTTCAAATTACTGGCCTGATTCAATGGCAACAATTGGGAGAATATAAATAAAATCGTCAAGGTATCCCTGTGTATACGTAATGTACAACTTAGGTACATTGATCACTGATGGCAAACTGGTCACAAAATGCAGGACTATTTATTTACTAGTGTGGTTTCAAAATTCAGGTCATAATAGAAGAACTGAAAACAACAGTTACTATTTTGGAGTAAAATCTAATATTAACTTTTAATGCTGAAAGTTGAGTGACTAATCCTGACAGTTAGGCAACAAGTGGACTGAGGTGAGCACACAAAGTGTGCAGACTGTTTGCTGTCCAAGCCAGCAGATCTATCTCTGGAGAGAGGTTTATGAAGCCCCTGTGGTGGGTTAACCACACCTGACGCATGTTCTTAGAATGTGAGAGCATCATTTCCCAGGTAAGTATAACAACACTGTAACAAGCCTCTCAAATCAATCTGTTGATCAGCTTGGCAGGGAAGCCAAAAAAATAAATCCCCAGCTGTTTTGGATTTCCCATGTTTTACCAGGCAATGGCTAGGGATTGTAGCAGTGGTTTAACTCGGGCCAGGTTTAAAGATCTCCCTTACCAGCCAGCCGATTTTCCTATTGTGGGGCCAGGAGAGCCAGCAGGGCTGACGCTCAATAACGTATCACGGCAACGCTTTGATACAATGCCCCGGCACTGGCCAGAAGGATCTGTCTGCAGACAGCAACATCTCCCACCAGACCACCAAGGATCGGATTCCCCCCTCCCTGGCCCAAGGTAAGGTAAGCATCAGAGAGAGGGTAAACATTTTTAAGTGGCTTTTCAGCTTCCCCATGCTACAATCCTAGTCCTCCCATTACAGGCCCCTGTCCTCCCAGTATAGCCACTATTACCCTTCCCCCACTACACCACTACAGCCCCTATCCAACCACGCCAGCAACTATCCCCCAACTACAGCACATATCCCTCACCACAGCCCTAGCCTCCCCCCCCCACTACAGCCCCTATCCCCAATGCATATATCAGATTCCATTAATAGATGGAGAAACCCCATGTCACTCGTATCAGACTTACCCTTCTCTTGATGGACATAGTGGCCACATTCTGAAGTACCACGTACTGTACCTCACTAGTGTAGGAGAAAAGTGAGAGAGACAAATCATAAATATTTTGACAATTCTAAACAAAACAAACAAGTGAAGAGTTGAGAAAGTAAATGAGAGACGTTTAACTGGGATTTGACCAGAATCTTACAACAAAATCAGCAGCCTGATCAGTTTGGCTGTATTGTCCTAAAATAATACATTCTCAGGTAGATTCACTTCAATTTAGTGAATAACCAGAATACATGATATTAGTGAAGGTGATATATTTTTGGCTAACTAATTATACTTCTATTTAAAGATCACTCAGGTCCCTTCATCAAGCAGACAGCGTTTCAGAGACAGACAGAGTTATTCATAAAGTGTGAACGGCTTGGAATTCATAGATAGTTTTACAACCAGCAAAACTGAAAACAGCCGCATTGGAGATATTTTTTTCCTGTTTGGCTATTGTGTAAAGTCACACTTTAGTAAATAGCCTTAGCAGACAGACAGCTCTGAACATTAACCGTACGGTGGTCAGTAACAAGGTTTTTTTTACGTACCATGACCATCTCTGCACTTAGAAGTGGTCATGGTGGTAGGAATCTGTGAGTGCAGCATTTCTACTTGAAGTGCTGCACATACAGAGAAATATGCACGTTTGTGTTGGGTTCTAGTTGCACACCCAGCAGCCCAGAACTCTATTCCATAATTGCATAATGTTAATTCTGTATAAAGAATTTGTCTGTCATCCGCGCAGACTGCGAGCAGACAACAAACATAATGCGTTACTAACCCCGCAGGCAGTCATGGGGCTGTGCCTGCAAGGGGAAGCTTACGTTTCCCTTCCCAATGTCCCTCCTTTCGTGAGATACATATCCGCATTTACAGTTATTAGTTTTTGATTTATTTTTTTTAAATGTATCTTGTCCACCACCTACTTCCTCCAAGCATTTGACTGGATCTTGCATGGAAACCAGTGTTGGTAGCTTTGCATAGTGCAGGAGGACAGCGTGTGAGGAATGGGTCCATCAAATGATTCTCTTTGAGAAGCATTTGACTAAACTTCATGAGGGAACAGTGAAGTCAGACGGGACATAGAAAGCAACGCTGGGAACTAGATCAGTTAGCTGCAGGCACAAGCCTGAACACTAACAGAATAACAGACAGCTTACAAGTGATTTCCAATGACGATATTGGCATTTTGGGTGCTGCTTCTCCTACCTGTGGCTGCGGAGTAAACGCACTAAAGCCTTTGCGATAACTCCAACTTCTGCTTTTGGAGCCAGGTGGAAATACAACTGAGCCACTGCCATAACCACCTAAAGAAAAGATAGTAATCAATATATTACTCCAACCCAGGTGGCAAAAATAACAATACAAATATGCAAACGCCTATTGTTTTGTTTTTTTAGGTTTCCAGTAAAAATAATAATGTAAAATAAAAAAATATCTCAAAAAGGCACCGAAGGCGGTGAAAACAACAATATCTTCTGCAGATACAGCAGGAACCCACAATTATAACAGAGAAAGGGGGCTAGAGAGGGGACAAGAGAATAGGAGAAAAAGAGACAAAGGCGGGGAGATTGGGAGGGACAGATCATTGTGGAACTGCAATGAAAGCAGATACAAAGGAGAGATTGATAAATAAATCTGAGAACCTGTACTTGGATATCTTTGGTTAAATATGCATAGCCTGCAAAATGGCTGAACCCTTGCCCTGCTCTCTGGACTGGACGTATAAAAATGCAGACTAACAAATAGCTATCAATATACTACTAAAAAATTTTCATCAACGGTGTAGTTTTCTAAAGCACATAAAAGATACAGGTGAGATAGCTTACTGCGGCATTGCGGCTTTGCAGGAGGGGTTTTGTGTTCCGAAGTAGAAGACGGTGATCGGGGTCCATGACGTATGGTTTGCGTTTCACTACTGGTTCTGATTTCTGCTCTTTACTTCCTTCATCATCATCTGATCCATAAAAAGCTTTCTCTGGGTTCTCTTCAAGTAGAGACTCCTGCCATAGATCCGGTAGAAACAGGTTAATGTTAAATCACCTTGTTTATGCAGCCCTAGCCACACCTCTCCTGGCTGTGAATCACATAGCCTCCATGAAATAAGTGGTTTCATTTTCAATCATTAGAAGTTCTTATCTAATGCTCTGCTAATTGAACTCTAATCACGCATGCATGTTGCAGGCTCTAGACGTCTATTAACAGAGCAGGAGATCTGAAATTCTAAATTAAACAGACTGTGCAATAAAGGAAGTTTAAACATTTCAATTCTTCTTCGTAAAGTGGTTAAGAAGGATGAGTGAGTCTTAGCCAGAGGAGTTGTGGCTAGGGCTGCATAAGTAAAAATATTTAACTTCTCAATGGCAGAGAACTGAGTAATAAGAGGGGCATGATCTATACACCAAAACAACTGTATTAAGCTAAAGTTTTTTTGGTGCTTAAAGTGTCCCTTTAGGGTCTTGCTGTTGACCACTCTGTTTGCTGTGTACAATATTTAAAAGTAGTTTTTATTTTTAATTTTAAATCTTTGGTTCTTTCTATCTCTGTAATGATGTATTAGATGTTGTATGTAATGATATACAGGTACTGTAGGAGTGTTGCCCCCCCTTTTTTATGATAATCATTAATTCTTTTCTATTTAACATTCAATTTCATTTTTACTTTTACTTCGCTATTCTTCATTGGTTAGTTTCTTTTTAGGGAGTTACATAAAATATATCTTTAACATATTTTGCACATTTTGTTATATATGCGATTGGATTTTACATGTAATGTTACGTAAGGAAAGAAAAACTGCCTTTTTTATATCCTACAATTCATCAACTAGATTTACATGTACAGTTGTGAATGGGATATAGGGGTGCTTCATAAAGAGCTGCATTTTATATTAGCCCCAAACTATTGAATAAGCAGCTTTGGTGAAAAGCTTAATATTTTTGGCTGTTCTTTATTACAAGTGAATTCAAATGTCATTGCTTTTAATTGAAGGGAAATAAAGCATGGAGTTTAAGTTTATTGATGAATTGATTTAACTTTGCCCATTTATATACTTTTCCTTTATTTAGCAATACTGTTTTTACACATCAGTTTCAGATTGACGGGATTATTCAATAGAATGGATGAATTCTGACCTCTTTGGCAATTCTCATATTCACTGAAGCCAAATGTGGTCGGAATACATTCGGTGCCTGGATTAAAATTGGTGCTTTTGCATCCGAATCCTATATAAAGTATGGGATTTGGAAGATTCACAAAGCACCAGTTTTAATAAAATTCGGGGCAGAATGCATTCAGCAGAAAGTACGTTCACAAATAATCATTCACTTGCAAGTCAATGATAATTGTAAGTACTATTTGCCTGTTGGCATTGCTAGCAGCGAGCGGGCAAATAGTTAAATAACCCTCGGCAGTGTGAGGGTTAATTATGTGGCGGCTGGCCAACGTTCTATACTTCTATTTCTTCTTTTCATCAGCCAAAAAAAGACAAATAACAATCCATCATAATCTACGCTAACTAATGAAAATTTAAAAAAAAAACGCTTATTTGCAAAAAACAAAACAAAAACGCTGGCAAAAATTTTAAAACAGACCGCAACAAAAATTAATCAATCTTCACCCCCTTTTTTTTTTTATTAAAATCTCCACCCGATGGACATAGGTGAGGTCAAGGGGGTCGACGGTAATCTGTCTACACCCCATTTCTTTTATTTAAATCTCCCTCACCCAATGCCCATAGGTGGGTACTGGGGGTTGAAATCCGTACCAAATTCAGACACATTTGGGGCCTGATTTACAAAATCCAAACATTATAGAACAGCATGAACAATATTTAGATTTTGCAGTGCGAATGGCTCCGTACACTTCCGGATGGTTTTGCCCCATTAGGTAAGCGGCCATTCGGACTTCAGTAAATTATCTTGTAAATTTATATTTTGCCTTTGAATAAGATAACAACATGAGCAATAAATAATAATAAAGCAAGATACGGGATGCTCTGTGTAACGCTTACATTTTGGTTGGGGTTTAAGAACTGGGTGCGTGCGTAGCGAGTCAGCATGTTGATAATCACCACCTGCCCCCATTCCTCTACATCAATGAGCAGGTTACAAAGCTTGCGGTAATTCTTATGGATCAGGTCAATTCGCTCCGGACAGACTTCTTCAAATGCCATGACGACGCTACCCGCGACCAGCTTTGGGGAGAAAACAAGGGGGATTCACATCTCTACAGGGCACTTAGACACAGTTCAAGCACAGTGCAATATGTGACCATGGAGGAAACTCACTGTAGTTTTATCAGACAGAAGCTTTTCTATCACTTCGATGAGCTGATCTTTTTGGTCTGAATCCAAGCTGCAAAGATAGGAGGGGAAAAAGGAGGATAACAAACTAAAGCAGAATGAGAGAGCGACAGGGATGTATAGTATCAGAGGAAGGCAGACATAATTGCCAGCACTCAGCAGGAAAATTCCCCCGGTTTCCAGTGACTATGACACGATGGAAATAATCTTTATAGCAATGAAATGTGCAACGAACATGATTTTGATTCCTGCACAACGTGATAACAGATAATTGGTTCTGATCACAATCTAGTGCCAATATGTGATCATTAACATTTTCTAAACATGATCACAATGTAAAAGTACCAGAGCTGATAACATTGAATTGTAATTCTCCCTCTCCGCTGGATTGGCACTCTACTTCCGCCAATGTCATCTGATAGGGTCACGGGGGGCTAATGCTCAGCAAGCGCCGCAAGTGCTTGAGGCACTCCCTACAGGAACGCATTGCTTCAATGCTTTCCTATGGAGATTTTACTGACATTGGATGTCCTCATGCAGAGCGTGAGGACGTCCAGCATCAGTTAGGCGACCAAAAGTTGATTAGCCACCAGGAAGTGCTGATTGACAGCCATTAGAGGCAGTCTTAGTTTTGCAATGTAAATATTGCAGCTTCTAAAAAACTGAAAGGATTTACATTGCAAAACTAAGAGGGACAGGGACCCTGCACCCAGACCACTTCAATGAGCTAAAGTGGTCTGGGTGCCTAGAGTGTCCCTTTAAAGGGAAACTCCAGTGCCACGAAAACAATCAGTTTTCCTGGCACGGCAGGTCCCCTCTCCCTCCCACCCCCCAATCCCCGGTTGCTGAAGGGGTGAAAACCCCTTCAGTCACTTACCAGAGGTAGCGACAATGTCCCATGTCAGTGCTTCTTCCTCCGCCGCCGCTCCTCCCAGTGATTGCGTCGGCCACAGGCCGGGGAGACCTAATGCGCATGCGCGGAAATGCTGCGCATGCGCATTAGAGCTCCCCATAGGAAAACATTGAAAATGCTTTTCAATGCTTTCCTATGGGGAATTGAGCAACGCTGGAGGTCCTCACACAGGATGAGGACATCCAGCGACGCTCTAGCACAGGTTTCCTGTGCTAGGGATACGGAAGTGCATTCTAGTGGCTGTCTAGCAGACAGCCACTAGAGGTGGAGTTAACCCTGAAAGGTAATTATTGCAGTTTAGAAAAAAACTGCAATAATTACACTTGCAGGGTTAAGAGTAGTGGGAGTTGGAACCCAGACCACTCCAATGGGCAGAAGTGGTCTGGGTGCCTGGAGTGTCCCTTTAACTTCATTCATCAGCTTTAACCCTACACTATTTCAAGATCGAAACTGCAAGATCGTGAGGTTATCAATAGACAAAATGGATGGAGTAATTGTGTTCACTTAAGGGGACACTCTAGACCCCTAAAGCGCTTCAGCTTGCTGAAAAGCTTTATGTGATAAAAGTGTGTCCTCTTTTTTCAATTTGCAAAAAAACATTTTTATAAATTTACCTGGCTACAAGCAGACAACCAGTTCTGTTATTTCCTGTTTTGGTTGTCTCAGTAGAGATAAACTCAAGAGGCAGCAATTGCCCAGAGTACCTGCAAATACCTGGGAAGTCTGTGATTGGACAGACACAGAGTCCAAGTCTGGGAGAGGTTATAAAGGGAGGGTTTGCAAAGGCAGCGGACAAGAGATCTGCAGCTTTTGCAAGCTGTTTTTAGATTTATCCCCAATGAAAATATGCATAATTAAATGCAGGAAAGTTTACATTTTGGGTACATCTACTAAACCGCTATTTTTATTTAATTTGTATTTGGGCAGATGAGTGTCCCTTTAAGCTAGAAAACTTAACATAAGGTAGAGGACACTTTTAAAAAAAATAAAATGTTAAAGGTGTCAAAAGCGCCAGAAAAGTGACATTGATAATCATAAGCAGTTGTTAGCAGGTTGACAATTATCAAACAGTTATGCTGGTTACCAGTCATTAGTATATGTGATACGGCAGAGAATGAGACACGTATTAAGCTGCCTGTGCTATTGTACAGAGTAACAGAAAACCTGCAATAGTGGAGGTACTTTCATTATTCATTACACTGATAGGAATAGAATAATTCATTAGATGTATCACCCACTTACATAACAAGGAATAGATTATGAGACAATATAAAATGACCCAGTCTGATTAGCTTACATACGTGGGCAGTTTAGATAGATTTTACACATGGCTGCAGCTTTGTTGACTTTTATGGCTTTTAATATGGGTCGTACCATGAGCTACATAGATGGGATATGCAGAGTGCTGCCTGTGAGTATTCAGAATTCACATGGTACAGTTAGGTACAGGAATAGTGTGGCCCAGTAGTTTGTAGAATTCACATAGTGTTGAGCGTGACACAAATAGTGCTGTCCAGCAGAACTTAAATTCCGATGTTACACAAGATACCAGTTAATGCCCCCATAGGAACCACCAGGATTACTAGAGTGATTTCCCAGGCAGAATGTGGAAATCATAGTTGTCCAGGAATATATGGCCAATCATAATCTCTCTAATGTCATTTTGAGATGGAAATCGTGTGTGTAGCTTTTACGATCTGTGAGCAGTGCTGTTACCTGTACAGTTTAGGGATAGCATGAGCTGCTGTTTTGCGCACATAGGGTGACATGTCTGAGGCCGCCTCCTTTATTGCCAACATCATGATTGGCACAATGATTGGCACCCGGATACTGGAAAGAACACGCAGGGCACTGGCACGGATCAGCTGATTGGGATCCTGAGAAAGCAAAGCACAGTCACTGAATAAACATATAATGGAGTATGGTATATACAGTCTGCATTAGCATTATTACAAACTGAGATGCTGGCTGTTGCCATTTGGTTATCAGAAAAATCATCTCATCTTTATGCTGGATAGCAGTGCATTGGAGGAAAAAGCAAAGCATTTCATATGATAATCTGATGCTAAAATGAAACATATATATCACCTATTGTCAGCCACAGGTAGTGAGATATAAGCAAAACGCAGCTTGAGAACAATGGTAATTAGGAACGCTTTGTGGATTGAATTAGAAGGTTACTTTGAGTTAAATGTCACTATTCTTTATTATTAGTGCTTCAGGATAAAGCCCTGAGGAGGACACATTGTAAAAACAGTGGTAACATCTGACCTTTAACCCTCGTTGAAAGGTGGAGATGGAGAGCAGTGCTAAATCCTGTTGTTCCTCAGCGTATCGGACCAAATAGACATAAACCAACTTCTTCACCTGGAATATAAAAGTACAGAACACTCCAGTACCCAAGGAAGGATTACAGATTCTCAGCTCATGACTATGAGAATAAATTCATAAATAACTTAAGTTATAAAAATCATCCTCCGCAATGCTCAATAAATGATACAATGTAGTGCACAACAGCTGACATCATTAAAGATGGACTACATTCCCCAAGGTCCTCAGCCAGTCATTGGGTTAGTTATCAGTGACGGGGTATGTAGAGTTGCATATCCCGCTAGAGGGGATATTTTGAAATATAGCTTGAAGTAATTTCCTTTTTGAATGAGATAACGCTACCTCACACCTTATTGAAGGCGATGAACTTGTGATATTATTTTCACCGTACCTCTATGTTCTTGCAAGCCACGTTTTTCACCACAGCTGGGAATAGGTCCGATGTGTTCTTTCCTCTTGCGATCATCTGAGGATGAAAGAGTATAGAAGAGGAATTATGGCATGACATGGAAGGGACAGCACAATGCATTGTATGTTCTGCAGGGCTATAGGGAAGGTGATAGGAGATTATACTCACGGCTACGATCCTTTTCATAGCTTCCAGCTTCAGAGAATCTTTATTACTGTCCAACATCTCTTTCAGGTCATCGTGTCTATAAATAAAAACATACATTGAAAAACGGGTTAAGTAAATCTAGAGTCCGCCACCATATTACTTCATGGTTTGCTAAGGAATCAAATTATAATTGTTTTTATTATTATATTTGTTCATTCATTAACCCCTTAAGGACACATGACGGAAATATTCTGTCATGATTCCCTTTTATTCCAGAAGGTGTGTCCTCAAAATTTAGGAAAATTGCTATCTCATATTTATAGACACGTTAAGAACTGCTGATGAGCTGTTAATGATGGTGACGCAATCTCAATCCCACATTTCCTCTATTTTCTGACACTCCTTTTGCCATTATCAGATTGGTGAAAAATGGTACTGTACCGCATGTAAAAAAAAAAAAAAAAAACACGTTTTGCAATCATAAAAATGCACAAGAGGCTGTTAGAATTCATCATTGCTGCTGTTAAAATAAATCAATTTGTATTGGTCTGAATGACTCATTCAGTTATGTAAAAGTTAGTCAGATCAGCAGATCTTGAAGTCAGATAAAATGTTGTAGGATAATGAACTATTTGGCCATACTCCAAGCGTCTTAGAACAAAAATATCTCTCTTTGGCCATTTTAAATATTGGGAGTAATGCAAAGTTTAGGTCCTCGCCCCAAAGTATTAGCATGTTTCCCTAACAGGACATTCCAAGTAGACTAAACATATATATAATATACGAAGTGCCCAATGCATACTTTTCCCAAGGTTAAGATGTGTAGCTCTTGCTCAACAGTGAGGGTGAATGTTTTTAATTTGCAATGAGGGGGAATGTTTTGAATTTGCAATCAGGGGGAATGTTTTGTCTAACCACAATTCTTTCTATTTTTATTCTTAGCTTCATGCTATAAGAAAGGCTCCTGACCAGAACCAGCACCCTGCTGATGAGACCCATACAGTTCATGGTTTGTCTCTGGTTTAGTTAGTGCTCCAAACATGATATCTCTTCTAATTTGCATATTGACCTGGGAATTCTGGGAGAATTCATAAACATGGTTTCTCTGTGCCCAACGTAACTTATGTGCAAATTTAAATTTTGAATTTGTATTATACATATAATCAATTGCAATATGTAGGCATAAAGTGCTTATTTGGAAAGATTTTTCTAACTCACCTATAGTTTACGCTCACCTATTTTAGCCTGAATGTTGCAATTTAGGCTACAACAGCCAAGCTGTAATGGTAGTTGTTACGTTGTTGAGTTTTTCCAGATTAGCTTTTTTTTAGCCTGAATTCTGCCTTTCAAATTTCCATTTTCTACAATTTAGGGTTTATAAAATTAACCCCTCAATATTTAACTTTGTAATGTTTGAAGTGTGAGTTACCATTAATCCACATGGCATATATTTGAAATGGATGGAAGAAATACATTTGAGTAAAAAACATTGAAAGTGCCCACCAAGCAAAGTGAATGATTGTACTTTTTATAAGAAAGTTAATGTTTGCTTTTCCAGATGCCACATAACCTGACACTGGACTGTGAAATATTTAGCAATGGTCTCAGGTTGCACTTCTGTGAAAGAAGATAGGAGGCTTCAGATGGTAAACTACGTTCCCTGTAAGTCACACTGCAATAACACTGGCTAAATATCTTTTTACATGGGATAAGTGAGAAGCAGCTCTTTCATTCATTGACAATATAATAAAAGTTCAAAATAAAAAGTATTCAAACAAACAAAAAAAATACTTAAGGAAAAAAGATCTTTTTATACTGATAATTAAATTAATCAAGATGGCTCAAAATACCCCTACATGACCCTTTTACATAAAAATAGCAGTTTATATAAACAATTTCCAATTTTAAGATTCTCTCTCTCTTTTTTTTTTTTTAATTAGTGACAGCAAATTTACTGACATTATAAGATTAGGGAGAAAAGAGAGAGGCGAGACTGGGAATTCTACCAGCATTTTTGAAAATTACCAGAAAATTGCAAATTCTAGGCTGAAATAGATCGAATTAAGAATTTTTCCAGCTATAAGTAGCAATCTTCTGTCCGATTTACAAAGCAAAGGAAATGTGCAATGCCCCCTGACGCAAACTCGGGTACTTTGGCGAAACCCATTCACACACTCTCTGGTTTAAAAGGATTGCAGTTCTGTGGTTCTAACTGTGATTCTTGTGTTTAATGGCACTGTGTACCTTGCATACTTTTTTATTTATCTACGATACGTCAGGGAACTTTCCTTGCTTGTATGCATATCTTGAACCTACTGTATTACCGATATTTATAGCCTATTCTTTGTAAATCAAGCATTTCAAACTCTAAGGCTTACACAGGCCAAATAAACAAGATTTAAAGGACCACTCTAGGCACTCAGACCACTTCAGCTTAATGAAGTGGTCTTGGTGCCAGGTCCAGCTAGGCTTAACCCATTCTTTTATAAACATAGCAGTTTCAGAGAAACTGCTATGTTTATCAATGGGTTAAGCCTTCCCCCAAAGCCTCTAGTGGCTGTCTCATTGACAGCCGCTAGAGGCGCTTGCGTGCTTCTCACTGTGATTTTCATTGATAATGCTTTCCTATGCGACCGGCTGAATGCGCGCGCAGCTCTTGCCGCGTGTGCGCATTCAGCCGACGGGGCGGATCGGAGGCGGAGAGGAGGAGGAGAGCTCCCCGCCCAGCACTGGAAAAAGGTAAGTTTTTACCCCTTTCTCCCTTCCAGAGCCGGGCGGGAGTGGGACCCTGAGGGTGAGGGCACCCTCAGGGCACTATAGTTTATGTGGGCCGCAAAAAAACTTCAGTTTTCATAGAAACATAGGTTTATGTAGAAGAGTACAGTATAAAAAAAGTTGCCTAACTAACACTGGACGTCGTCACACTCTTAGGTTTTCAAAGGAAACGAAAGAGCAAATTTATTTTAAGCAGATGCGCATTTGCATATAACCAATGTTTCAGTCCAACTACCTTGACATAATAAGAAAAGTTTGGTAATGGTACTGAAATGGTGAATGTATTCCAGTTTACAGCTGTAAAAAAAAATTGCGTTATCTTATGATCTATATGGCGTTATCTATATGATTTTGAAGTTCTATGAGTGTGATGATCCTTAGGAAAGCATTGGGAGGCTGTAGCGGAGTAGAGGTATCATCCACGATATCTCTGCTGGTAGTCGTAGTCAGCATACAAAATACAAGTAGCGTGATAAGTACAATCCTTTTTTCCCAAGAACTGGACGACACACAGTTTGGGAGTCAACTGAGCTTTTATTGCACCACAGCCAGTTTTATACATATCCCCATGCAAGGGGTTTCCTTAATGACATTCCAGGGGCTTTCCCCTGGTGGACTCTGTGGAAAACTTAGTGTACAATAATATCTCCCATCATGCTTTTCTGTACTGGAGAGATAATTGCGTAAGAGTACACCTTTAATTACATTATCTCTCCGTACAGAAAATTATACAATATAACATAAAAATAAATAGAATAGAAATATGCCTCTGAACTTCACGAAAGTTCCCGTTCGTTGGAATAGAAAAGCCATTCGAATGAAGTTATGGACCGGACAGCCACGAGACGCGAGCCCCAAAATAGTTCCAGGTAATTGTAGGCTTTTACCGGTCTTCTTTCGGGAGTTCCTGTGAATGAACAGTCGAACATATACGGGAATGCACGGGCTAGTTGGGTATGGGAACCGAACGCCGCTCTAGTTCGACGAATGGATATATCCAATACGAACGGCATGGAAGTCCAGCAGTGTTCGTGAGGTCGAGCAGCCGATTCTAGTTCCATGCACTCGACGACCAAACACCGCTGGGCGTCTGTGAGCAAAGATAGCCGCCGCCACGTGTTCGGTTATACGAATGGCGGCTACCGATTAAAGAGTTCTGCGGTTTCCCCAATGTTGCTAGTTGTTAATTGGAGACACACGACTGCATCCTATAGGGACTATCTTCCAATAAGAGACACTGCATTCTATAGGGACCATCTTCCAATAAGTGAGACTGCATCCTATCGGGACCATCTTCCAATAAGTGACACTGCATCCTATAGGGACCATCTTCCAATAAGTGACACTGCATCCTATAGGGACTATCTTCCAACGAGTGGGACTGTATCCCATAGGGACTATCTTCCAGTGAAGGAGACTGCATCCCATACGGCCTACCCTCCAATGAGTGGGACTGCATCCTACAGGGACTATCTTCCAATAAGTGAGACTGCATCATATAGGGACAATATTCCAATAAGTGTTGACTGCATCCCATATGGACTATCTTCCAATGAGTGTTGACTGAATCCCATAGGGACTATCTTCCAATAAATGGGACTGCATCCCCTAGGCACTATCTTCCAATGAGTGTTGACTGAATCCCATAGGGACTATCTTCCAATGGGTGGGACTGCTTACCATAGGGACTATCTTCCAATGAGTGGGATTGCATCCCATAGGGACTATCTTCCAATGAGTGGAATTCCATCCCATAGGGACTATATTCCAATGAGTGGGATTGCATCCCATTGGCAATATCTTCCAAAGAGTGGGACTGCATCCCACAGGCAATATCATTCAATGAGGGGGACTGCATCCCCTAGGGACTTTCTTCCAGTGAGGGGGACTGCATCCCATAAAAACTAACCTCCAAAAAATGGGACTGCATCCTATAGGGACAATCTTCCAATGGGTGGGACTGCATCCCATGGGCACTATCTTTCAATAAGGGGGACTGCATCCCATAGGGACTATCTTCCAATGATTGTCCCATATAGAACTTCAGTTTTCATAGAAACGTAGATTTATTTAGAAGAGTACAGTATAAAAAAAGTTGCCTAACTAACACTGGACGTTGTCACACTCTTAGGGTTTCAAAGTAAACAAAAGAGCAAATTTATTTTAGGGAGACATGCATTTGCACGAGTGGAACTGCATCCTATAGGGACTATGTTCCAATGAGTGGGATTGCATCCCATGTGCACTACTCTTACAATGCAGTGGTTTTCAAACCAGTCCTCAAGGCACGCCCACCAATCCAGGATTTAGGGATTGCCCAGTTGTGTAAAGGTGTTTTGTGTTTATCTTTCTGAAAACATCTTGGACATTACTGGATAATCCCTAAATCCTGGACTGGAAGGCGTGCCCTGAGGACTGGTTTGGCAACCACTGCTCTAATGAATGAGACTGTATCCAATAGAGACTATATTCCAATGGGTGGGACTGCTTCTCATAGGGGCTATCTTGCAATGAGTGGGAAGGCCACCCAAAGGGACAACCCTCTAATGAGGAGGGTTTCCCACACAGACTGCCTCTCCTAACAGTCACACAATGAGTGTGACTGTTAGAATCTACCGTAGAATAAGTTAGATTTTCTCTCATAGGTCCAATGGATAATGCTACATACCATCAGGACTGTCCTGAAGTGAGTGAGACCGCCTGACACCCAAAAATATACCTCCAAATGAGATTGTCATAAAATTGTTTTGGATTCTTCTCTGCCAATCAGCTGCCACTCTAGAAATATCTCCGACACTCCAAATATGAATCAACTGCTTATTTGTTTACACTATGGCGAGTGATGTTGCTTTCCTGGTGAGTGTATAATTTTTCTGCGCACAGAATGTGTTCAATTTTCAGGGCAAAAACAACTTTGTGCACATATGTGTATCACTTCTCTTCAACATCGAGTCAAAAATCTCTGCTCTGTATATTGTTAGAATATAATCTAAAAATCCTACTTTAGGGAACTCCTTGGCATGTAGGTGATGGGTTGTGACTGATCTGGAGGGCTTTGTTTGTGGACCAACACTGTCATCACCTCTATTTACTTTCCAAGTCACTCCCCATATAGTCTATGTGTCCTGTACACACATCATCTACACTACTCCAGACGTGAACAAAAAACAGGCACCCAGTTTTGTAAAGTTTTCCTAACCCCTGGCAAAAAGGGGCTTATTCCTACAAAAATAAACAATATATAT
Organism: Pelobates cultripes; assembly: GCA_933207985.1. Lineage (NCBI taxonomy): Eukaryota > Metazoa > Chordata > Amphibia > Anura > Pelobatidae > Pelobates > Pelobates cultripes. Next base: position 48,069,883 of record OW240914.1, read on the forward strand.
TTTTTTATTTTTTAAAAGGGGGCTTATTCGATAAACTTAAACATAAAAATGTCATTTATTTAGAGGGGTAGGGGGGATTTCTTAACAATGCTAGAATAAGACATATTTTCTCACACAAAAGACACAGGTTATTTTAAAAACTGACAGGCATCTTCACTAAAGTGAATTTCAAATTTAAGGCCAAAATAGTGAAATTGGAAAAATTCTTTGAATCAGCTATGCTTCCAGTTCAGATACGTTGGTGTAAAATTTGAAATTTCCTCTGAATTCATTATGAATTCTCACATTGGTGAATAACCCTGTAAATTGCAAAATTTTGCCAAAAGGAGCTGAAATTGAAAATGAAATGCTATCTACATTCACAGTTTGACTGTTCAAGTTTCAAAACAATTCAGAGTCCAGCTAATTTAAATTCTAACGAAAATATCTACATTTTATGTTAAAACCGATCCGGTATACACCTGCTCTAAACATCTGTTTACCTATCACATTGCTTAACTCTCTGCTTTTAGCATCGTGTTACTAATTACACTCATGTTTAGATATGCTACTGTGCATTATACATTTTTAAACATACACCTATAGCCATGCACACTTCATACCGAATAGGTTGACTGACAGTACTGGATCCATTGCTTTCCACTGTGGGCTCCAACTCCGGAGATTTGAGTAGCCGCAGTTCGTCTGCTTGCAGGGCATTGTAGAAGGTCTGGCCTCCACTATCTGGACTAAAAACAGGGCTCTTGGCCTCTTCAGATCTGTGGTTTTTCACCATATTTACAGCAGTCATTGGCAGCTGCATGAGCCTCTGCATGGGTTTCATGCTGTGGTGTATTGTCTGGGCACAATATTAAATATACTTGGGGATGTATAGTTAAGGTAGTTTACAGAATGCTCAGTGCTAGTAAACTTAGTGCACACCGCTAGTGATGCATGTGTTATTGGATACTAGCAGATGGGATAAGGGGCAGGTATTGAGTACCTGCACGTCTTCAAGCACGTCTTCAAGCCCCCTCCCGGGTAGTGATGCTCAGTGTATTCAGAGGCAGAGCATAGAGAATCGCAGGCGACAGGTACTTCGTATTTTTGTCTTTAGTGTGTTTTCCAGTGTGATCAGTGGGCTTGGTATGATGTGATCAGTAGTTGTTACATCGAGTGACTCCAGGACTGCTCATTGGGACTAGAAGATGATGGCACCCCCTGTGGTCAAGGTGAGTACTGCATGTGATGCCCAGTGTGCAAAGTAGTAGGCATTTAAGCTGATGTGCAATGTGAGATAATAGATCCTTGGAGTGATGCTTTTGCTAATAAATTTAAGGTTTCCAGACAGATGCCAATAATAAAAAAATTTCAATAATCAGGGTGATCTGTTTTAGGCATTTGATATGATGCTTATATGATCAGTAACAAATCCTGGCAGTGACAATTATTATATCCATCCGTAGATCCATACAGCGATGATGTGGGTCAATATAAGCCTCTCGTCTGTGATACCTATGGTAAAAAATGCAATTCCTGGTAACGGCCCCAGGTAAGAAACAATTCTTGATGGTGATTTCAAATTTCCAAAGTCCATATGGCGGGGGTTCAGGGGATGTCTTGACGCAAACCGCAAACTTCCTTCATACCGATCACTGGGGCTAATCAATAGGGTTTATATAGTGATACTCTGTATCTCCTCCTGAGTAATCCCCTTCCCCGCGTTAATACAGAGCCATGGAAACTCCAGAGACATTAGTAGCTCCACTCTGATGTGGGGTGTTTGTGTGCGCAGGGGGTTAATGATTTACAGGTGTTAAGGTCCTTCTCTCCTTCTCTCCAAGCATGTAAAACAGCTGCAGCCACCTTTATAAGGGAGCCTCCTGTCTTCACTATCTCCCACACCTCCTCCTGTCCTCACTATGTCCAACACCCCTTCCTGTCTTTACTATGTCCCACTCCCCCTCCTGTCCTCACTATGTCCCACACCCCCTCCTGTCCTCACTATGTTCCACACTCCCTCCTTTCTTCACCATGTCCCCCCCTTTCACTTTTCCCACCCCCCTTTCACTATGTCCCACACCCCCTCCCGTCTTCACCTAACCTTTTCTCTTATTTACTCCTTTAAATGTATCCAACTCTAAATTTCAATGCTTACTGCCTCTCCCTTATTCTTTATTTCATTCATTTATTTATCTCCCACTAGTTCTTTTCTTCTTTAATCTCTCCCAATTAGCTTTCATCTCCTACTTTTCACGGTGTTGCTAATTTTCTTCAATTATTTATTTTTTTCTTCATTCATTCCCATCCTCCGCTCTCCTCTCTCTCACAAGCAGGTCCTCTTTGCTGGCAGACTCCCTGCTCAGCCACGTTTGCAATCCTTCCTCCCCCCCCCCCAACCCAGCTTGTCTCACCCCTCCCACATACACATATTACTGTGAACATGACTCAGCCTACACCAAAATGGTACACAAGCTGCATTCTCCACCCCGCCTCCCATCATACACACACCTTCTTCACTGACCCAAACATCGCACCCAACTCATTCACTACACACTTAGCAGCAGTGTTATTCAATACCGTGCAAATATTTGTGTATTTCAAACCTGGGGCCAAATTCGCTGAATTGAAAATATAATTTGAATGTTTTGACTAAAAAATTTTAATTTTGAATCCTCAACAATTTGTACTTTAGAAAAAAACTATGACGGATACTTTTTGGTTTTTCTACTAAACACTGAACTGCAGTGAATTGAAAACCAAAATTAAAAATGTATTCCAAATTGGAAAAAAAAATCTTTAATGACTATTATCACAGGGAGGCAATTCTAACCTGAATTGTGCAATTTTTATTTATTTATAAATATTTTACCAGGAAGGATACATTGAGATTTCTCTCGTTTTCAAGTATGTCCTGGGTCCACAATACATTGCATTGTTACAATAGGATACAATATGACAAACAATATATACACACATACACACATATATAAATGTGACACGTAACAGGTAATAAATATAGTTAACCACGACAGGTGCATTCTGTATTGTAGTAAAGAAACCCAGTATTATGGCTCCCCCATAAGAAAAAAATTCATCACAATCATATATTATGAAAATTTTAGGCAACAAGAGGTGAGCTGGAAAATGTCTGTTAGAGAAAGACATCTAGGCTAAAAAATATTTTAGGCAGATTCATAGCACTGTACAGGGACTGATCACCACATCAGTAATGGGTGCCTTTACTGTAAACAGGCCCCCCAAACAATTTCTGCAGGACCATCCAGATATTATAATCCTGTCCCACCATCCTGGTTTTGTTCCCTGGAAATGTCACAAAACAAAAGCTGGGGGGGAGTACGCTGCAAGTTTATCCTAGATTAGGACAATAATTACTCCTGGATTAGGACAATAATTACTCCTAGATTAGGACAATAATAACTCCTGGATTAGGACACTGCTTACTCCTAGATTACGACAATAATTACTCCTGGATTAGGGCAATAATTACTCCTGGATTAGGACACTGCTTACTCCTAGATTACGACAATAATTACTCCTAGATTAGGGCAATAATTACTCCTGGATTAGGACACTGCTTACTCCTAGATTACGACAATAATTACTCCTGGATTAGGGCAATAATTACTCCTGGATTAGGACACTGCTAACTCCTGGATTAGGGCAATAATTACTCCTAGATTAGGACAATAATTACTCCTGGTTTAGGACAATAATTACTCCTAGATTAGGGCAATAATTACTCCTAGATGAGGACAATAATTACACCTGGATTAGGACAATAATTACTCCTAGATTAGGACAATAATAACTCCTGGATTAGGACACTGCTTACTCCTGTATTAGGACAATAATTACTCCTAGATTAGGACAATAATAACTCCTGGATTAGGACACTGCTTACTCCTAGATTACGACAATAATTACTCCTGGATTAGGGCAATAATTACTCCTAGATTAGGACAATAATTACTCCTGGTTTAGGACAATAATTACTCCTAGATTAGGGCAATAATTACTCCTGGATTAGGGCAATAATTACTCCTAGATGAGGACAATAATTACTCCTGGATTAGGGCAATAATTACTCCTAGATGAGGACAATAATTACTCCTGGATTAGGACACTGCTTACTCCTGTATTAGGACAATAATTACTCCTAGATTAGGACAATAATAACTCCTGGATTAGGACACTGCTTACTCCTAGATTACGACAATAATTACTCCTGGATTAGGGCAATAATTACTCCTGGATTAGGACAATAATTACTCCTAGATTAGGACAATAATTACTCCTAGATTAGGACAATAATTACTCCTGGTTTAGGACAATAATTACTCCTAGATTAGGGCAATAATTACTCCTGGATTAGGGCAATAATTACTCCTAGATGAGGACAATAATTACTCCTGGATTAGGGCAATAATTACTCCTAGATGAGGACAATAATTACTCCTGGTTTAGGACAATAATTACTCCTAGATTAGGGCAATAATTACTCCTGGATTAGGGCAATAATTACTCCTAGATGAGGACAATAATTACTCCTAGATTAGGACAATAATTACTCCTAGATTAGGACAATAATTACTCCTGGTTTAGGACAATAATTACTCCTAGATTAGGGCAATAATTACTCCTGGATTAGGGCAATAATTACTCCTAGATGAGGACAATAATTACTCCTGGATTAGGGCAATAATTACTCCTAGATGAGGACAATAATTACTCCTGGATTAGGACAATAATTACTCCTAGATTAGGACAATAATAACTCCTGGATTAGGACACTGCTTACTCCTGGATTAGGACACTGCTTACTCCTGGATTAGGACACTGTTTACTCCTGTATTAGGACAATAATTACTCATAGATTAGGACAATAATTACTCCTGGATTAGGGCAATAGTTACTCCTAGATTAGGACAATAATTACTCCTGGATTAGGGCAATAATTACTCCTAGATTAGGACACTGCTTACTCCTAGATTAGGGCAATAATTACTCCTGGATTAGGGAAATAATTACTCCTGGATTAGGACAATAATTACTCCTGGATTAGGGCAATAATTACTCCTGGATTAGGACACTGTTTACTCCTAGATTACGACAATAATTACTCCTGGATTAGGGCAATAATTACTCCTGGATTAGGACACTGCTAACTCCTGGATTAGGGCAATAATTACTCCTAGATTAGGACAATAATTACTCCTGGTTTAGGACAATAATTACTCCAATAATTACTCCTGGATTAGGGCAATAATTACTCCTAGATGAGGACAATAATTACACCTGGATTAGGACAATAATTACTCCTAGATTAGGACAATAATAACTCCTGGATTAGGACACTGCTTACTCCTGTATTAGGACAATAATTACTCCTAGATTAGGACAATAATAACTCCTGGATTAGGACAATAATTACTCCTGGATTAGGACACTGCTTACTCCTGTATTAGGACAATAATTACTCCTAGATTAGGACAATAATAACTCCTGGATTAGGACAATGCTTACTCCTAGATTACGACAATAATTACTCCTGGATTAGGGCAATAATTACTCCATTAGGGCAATAGTTACTCCTAGATTAGGACAATAATTACTCCTGGATTAGGGCAATAATTACTCCTAGATTAGGACACTGCTTACTCCTAGATTAGGGCAATAATTACTCCTGGATTAGGGAAATAATTACTCCTGGATTAGGACAATAATTACTCCTGGATTAGGGCAATAATTACTCCTGGATTAGGACACTGTTTACTCCTAGATTACGACAATAATTACTCCTGGATTAGGGCAATAATTACTCCTGGATTAGGACACTGCTAACTCCTGGATTAGGGCAATAATTACTCCTAGATTAGGACAATAATTACTCCTGGTTTAGGACAATAATTACTCCTAGATTAGGGCAATAATTACTCCTGGATTAGGGCAATAATTACTCCTAGATGAGGACAATAATTACTCCTGGATTAGGGCAATAATTACTCCTAGATGAGGACAATAATTACTCCTGGATTAGGACAATAATTACTCCTAGATTAGGACAATAATAACTCCTGGATTAGGACACTGCTTACTCCTGGATTAGGACACTGCTTACTCCTGGATTAGGACACTGTTTACTCCTGTATTAGGACAATAATTACTCATAGATTAGGACAATAATTACTCCTGGATTAGGGCAATAATTACTCCTAGATTAGGACAATAATTACTCCTGGATTAGGGCAATAATTACTCCTAGATTAGGACACTGCTTACTCCTAGATTAGGGCAATAATTACTCCTGGATTAGGGAAATAATTACTCCTGGATTAGGACAATAATTACTCCTGGATTAGGGCAATAATTACTCCTGGATTAGGACACTGCTAACTCCTGGATTAGGGCAATAATTACTCCTAGATTAGGACAATAATTACTCCTGGATTAGGACAATAATTACTCCTGGATTAGGGCAATAATTACTCCTAGATTAGGACAATAATTACTCCTGGATTAGGACAATAATTACTCCTAGATTAGGACAATAATTACTCCTGGATTAGGGCAATAATTACTCCTGGATTAGGACACTGTTTACTCCTGGATTAGGGCAATAATTACTCCTACATTAGGACAATAATTACTCCTAGATTAGGACAATAATTACTCCTGATTTAGGACAATAATTACTCCTGGATTAGGACACTGCTTACTCCTAGATTAGAAAAGTAAATCACTCCAAGATCAGGAAAATCTGCTTCACAAAAACATTGTGGTTTATTCACTAAACAGAAAATTGTTGTAAAGTGACAATCTGGTTGCAAAATTCAGGCTACAACGGCTAAACTGTGACTATATAATTTTTCCCAAATTTTCCATTTTGGTGTAAATTGCAATTCCCCAAAGCTCACAGTTTAGTGATTACGCCTCTCACAGCTCTCGCAGTTTGCCTCTGTCACAATGGCTGTCAGATTAGTATTGTATCTAAGGGCACAGAAATTGTTGGGGCTATATATAAAACCATTATAAACAGATTATTCACTAAAGGGAGGAATGTTGAGAATTTCATTATGAATTCAAAGTTAATTTCAAACCTGAATTTCTAACGCTTTAGTGTCCCTGTCCCTAGTTAAATAGGTCCCTTTAAATTTGTAATTGTAATTTCCAGGTAAAAAAAAAAAAAAAATCAAACTGTAACCTAAACTAGTTGATTTGGAAGAGATCTCCTTTCCAGCTATAGTCACCGCTTGGTTATTTTTAAATTGATTTCTAATTCACTACATTTCTGTGTTTAGAAAATGAAACCCTGTCTCTTACTTGGCAAATATAGATATTCTATGGTGAGCTGAAAAACAAATCTCAAAATTTAGAGCAAAATTGCAGATTAAGACAAATGCCCCAATTCGTTAATAGTGAAAGAAACACTATACAGTATATAAATATTTTACCGTGTTTCCCCGAAAATAAACCCTACCCCGAAAATAAGCCCTAGTCGGATTTTCGGGGTGGGCTGCAATATAAGCCCTACCCCGAAAATAAGACCTAGGCATTGCACCTTTGCGGCGAGACTTCCTTCTTCTACTGTAGGAGGAGCGTTGCGGGCCGCGGCATCGCGCAACGTGATGACGACATTTCGCAGCGCCGTCAGTCTGCCTTCACGGATCTTCAGCGGAAGGATCCATTTCCGGGCGGTGAGGCACCCAGTGGTCGGACTCGGCAAGGAATCTTTGAAATGTGAGTACCGGTAGATATTTTATGTCTGGGACTGAATTAATTAAAGGGGGCGGGGGGTGAATTAATTAAAGGGGGGTGAATTAATTAAAGGGTGGGCTGGATTAATTAGAGGGGGGTGAATTAATTAAAGGGGTGGTGAATTAATTAAAGGGTGGGCTGGATTAATTAGAGGGGGGTGAATTAATTAAAGGGGGTGGATTAATTAAAGGGGGGTGGATTTATTAAAGAGGGGGTGGATTAATTAAAGGGGGTGGATTAATTAAAGGGGGGTGGATTAATTAGAGGGGGGTGGATTAATTAGAGGGGGTGGATTTATTAAAGGGGGGGTGGATTAATTAGACAGTATGGTATTTTGATCCCCAGATAAGATGAGTGCAAAGAGAAAGAGCTGTACATACTGGTAACGTAAATAAATAAGCCCTAACCTGAAAATAAGCCCTAGTGTGTTTTTTGTGACTAAAATTAATATAAGACCCGGTCTTATTTTCGGAGAAAAACGGTAGCTGTGCATGAAGCTCCCTCCAGTGGACATTCTGAGTAAACACAAGTGGTAGCACGCAGTTACAGGGGGAGACACCAATTACTGACTTTACATTATTTTTCCCAGTCGACAGGACATTTGCATATGCTCATTGCAGATTATAGCTTCCAGGTCTCACAGCCATGTAGCAAGAAATAGACAAACACAGCTAAAAGTATACATAAGGAAACGTAAAGACTACTTTTCCTTTTGTAGAACCAGCAGGCTTAGAAAAGTTGACAAAGGGTTGATCTTTAATCAAGCGCCACTGATTTTGTCAACTTTGTCATTGGCCATATGTGTGTGTATATACTCACTTCCCTTCAGTGCTGCGTCACTTCCTGAAGCATTGCGTCGCTGATCCTCAGTGTTGACTCTCACACAATTGCGAGAGTAAACAAGGAGGGTCAGTGGAGGATGCCAGTGTACTGGGCATGCTTGTGATTTAAGTTAACGCTAGCCCAAGTAAGGGCAGAAGTTCTGATGTCTGAGCGGTACCCAGTTAAACTGTTCCCAGGCAAAACTAATGTTGGGGTTGTGATGTTGATGGCTTCATTCATTTTTCGGAATTAAGTTGTTATTGTGTCAGTTCGTCCTTGGCATTGGCTTACATTCAGGGATTCAACCAGAAAACGGCTTGAGAAAGGTAAATTTCTCGAGCCATTTTGTAAATGGGTAGCTACTGATCTGGACCTAAACAGATAAAGAGGGGGCAGAGCTGACTGGTGCCAGACACAAGACTTTGGTGTTAAATATTTTGTTCACTGTTATTGGGCAGACTAGATGGGCCGAATAGTTCTTATCTGCCGTCACATTCTATGTTTCCCTCTTCCACTGACATGCAAGAGTTTCGAGGCCAGAAAAGCTTGCTGGATCTTCTGCAGTCTTTGAAAGCACTTTATTTAAAGAAGTTGCCACCTGAACAATTCTTTAGATAAATAAAAACATAAATAATGGAAGTTGTGGGGCACCTATCAAAACAACTTTAGCTTAGTGAAGCAGTTTTGGTGTCTAGATCAACCCCAGCAGTTTCACTGCTCACTTCTCTGCAATTTAGGGCTTAAATCACCTTTGTTTCTGTTTTTGCAGCCCTAGCCACGTCTTCCCTGTCCGTGACTCCACAGTCTGCATGGAAAAATAGGTTTTTATTTTCAATCAGCCATTAACTTGCTTTAGACGTTTTTGTCTCCTGCTCTGTAATTTGAACTTTAATTAAACACAGGAGGCTCCTGCAGGGTCTAGAACATGGGTGTCCAACTTTTTGGCTTCCCCTGGCCACATTGAGCGAAGAGGAAATGTCTTGGGCAGCACATATATATAATGTATAATATAATTAATTAATTTATTAATTAATTTATACAATGAAACTTCAAAAGCCCTTTTCTTAATTTTGATATTTAATTTGTTTGGTAGATGTTACGTATTCATCCGTTTATAAAAACGTGGTTAATGACATTTACTGTCACACAGGAAAAGTTGTGCCGAGCAGCAACCTAATCCACAGAAGGGTTAATGCTGAGCAGCAATTATGCAAATGAAACCTGGTAACTGACTTTGGGGTCAAAGGCCGGTTACAGCCTATCAGATCTAGAGGAGGGGTATTTAGGCCCAGTTCTCATCCTTCTCAGTGCCCTGTCTTGGTTTGCAGTGGTGTATCCTGGTTTTGTGCTGCCCTAGGCAGGACAAAACCCAGGCGCCCCCCAACCCCCCCCCCACCCATCCCTTCCCCCCGCCCGCCTTCTAAATACACACACACACACAAATACTCACTGACAGATACGCATACACTAGCTAACAGAAACACAAACTCACTGACACACACAGACACTCACTCACTAGCAGACACACACACACTCACTGACACACACACTCACAGGCAAACATACACACACAATGAGACACACACACACACAAACACACTCACTCACTAGCAGACACACTCACTCACTAACAGACACAAACACTCACTGATACACACACTCACAGGCAAACACACTCACACTAACAGTCGGACACACACACACTAACAGACACACACACTCACTCACTAACAGACACACACACTAACAGACACACTCACAGACACACACACACACACTAACAGACACACTAACACACACACACTAACAGACACACACACTAACAGACACACACACTAACAGACACACTCACACACACACACACACTAACAGACACACACACTTTTTTTTAACCCCCCCCCCGCCTCCTTACCTTTGGGAATGTTGGGGGGGGGTTCCCTCTCTCCCTGGTGGTCCAGTGGCTGCTGGGCGGCGCTAGCTGATGGTCGGGCAGGCGGCTGGCGAGGGAGCTCTTCCTCTGAGCACTCTGCTCAGCTCCCTCGCGCGTCGCAGAGTGAGGCTGGGAGCCGGAATATGACATCATCTTCCGGCTCCCAGCCTCACTCTGCGGCGCGTGAGGGAGCTGAGCAGACCGCTCAGAGGAAGAGCTCCCTCGCCAGCCGCCTGCACAGCAGCCAGCGCCGCCCGCCCAGCCCGACCGGCATGTCTGTTAGCCGCAAGGCTAACAAGACATTTGCCCTGGGCATTTGGGGGCAGCGTTTTTTGCCGCCCCCTGAAAAATGCCACCCAAGGCAAATGCCTTGTTTGCCTCGCGGCTAAAACGCCCCTGGTGGTTTCCCTTGTGGTTGTCCGAGAGTGCACTCCTGTTTATAGTTTTCTACCTGGTTTTTTACTTTGGCTTTGTTTATTGACTTCTCTATATTCTGGTATCCTGACTCCTGGCTTTCCTCATCGCTGCGTCCCTTTCTGTGTTCCCTGACCTCGGCTAGTATTTTTGACTATTCTATGTACGTTAAATCCGGCCATTCTAAGGACCGGTAATACGTTACTTATTTGTCATCCGTGCTATACAGTTCTACGTGCTGGATCAAACAGTAATCCTGACAGTAGATAACTGTAAAATTCGGAAGCTATCTTCTAAACACATAAACATGCATATACATATACACATAACCAAAGATATACGCATACACAGACAATCAAAGATCTATACACATATACAATCACAGACCTATACACACACACACAATCACAGACCTATACACACACAATCACACACAGACATACACACAATCCTAGACATACACAAACATACACATTATCACTGTCCTATTTTTTTGGAGTTTAAGCAAGTGTGGGATAAACATAAGGCTATCCTAGACTTAAGATAAGGCCAGGGACTAATGAAAGTATTTAGAACATTGGGCAGACTAGATGGGCTGAATGGTTCTTATCTGCCGCCACATTCTATGTTTCTATACACACACACAATATATATATATATATATATCACAATAATAATAATAACTTCTGACCTCGTACATATAGTAGGATTTGCTGGATTGTTTCAACCAATCATATTTTTTTCTACGATTTTGAGCGAGTTTATGTATATACTTTCTTTATTTTCATGTATGCTATATTGATTTATGTACATATTGCTTTTGTCCTCTTTTTTAATAGAAAGGCTATTTTTAATAAATAAAGATTAAATGTTGAGTTTTATTTAATAATCAAATATCTTTTGGTCCAAGCAATTTTTCACTATCTATATAACGTTAAGCTTAGGGTTTATCCCCTTAAATGCCTTGTGACCATTGATTACTGAGCTCCTCTTTGAATTTATACTACAATCAGATTCCTCCTTTTATTTCTCATTATAAATGTAATTGGAAATTATTTTATTAGTGCACCCCAAAAAAAATTCTTTGAAAACTCACTTCTTCAGGAAAGAGTATCAATTAAACTGTTAGCAGGTTTTCATCCTCTCCCCACGGCTCCTCTCTGTCAAAAATAACCCAAGTTCTCAGTGAATACTTTTCTAGCAACATATTTCATTACCCCAATTTATACCCTTTGTGTCATTATACCCCACTCCCTCTAGCATGTAAGCTCATTGAGCAGGGCCCTCAACCCCTCTGTTCCTGTGTGTCCAACTTGTCTGGTTACAATTACGTGTCTGTTAGTCCACCCATTGTAAAGCGCTATGGAATTTGCTGGCGCTATATAAATGATAAAATAACAATAATACCGGAAAATAAACATAAAAAATAGCCTATTCAGCCTACAAAGTGCAAATTCCACTGCACAAAAATCACTGCAGTTATAATAATGCCACCAGTTCACTAAGTGAAGATGTGCACATGTAAGACACACACCACACACATATGTGCGCAACCATTGCGACCTGTCCATAGAAAGCGTCCAGGCATGCGCAGAGGTGCCAATACTAATGTGGTGGAGAGTCCTGGGAATTTTCTGTAGTTTTCAGTATTCCTTTCCCCGTCGATAAGGGAACATGAAGAAAATTTTCAAAATTATAATATGATAACCGCTGATATAATATAAATGATATCGGCTGAATTTATTTATTTTCCACAAAATCCGGACAAACACTAATCTAAGTTGTTTAACCCTAAGAATAACTGCCGGTATAAGCGCTGACTTATGATCTGACCTCATGTATTTTTTAAGTCTCATTTTACTTTTTATTGAAAAGTTATAAATTGGACATTTTCTGGAAAACTCACAGGGTGTGCATATTCTGTAATCTTTGACATGTGATAATGATGAGGTCCCAGCAGCCTGTCCTCTGTAGTGATTGGGGACAGAGGAGACCTTTGATGATTTACCCCCTGGGGGGACACTTACCTTCAGTAAAGCAGAGCCAGCTCCTGTGTGAATAGAGGGATGTGTAATCCTCCCCCTCTAAACCCACCTCCCCCCTCCCTTTATTCCAGCTGCTGCTTTATTAGCCCAGCACCAGACCCCACTGTATCTGAGGGCAGCACACAGACAGGGCTATAATAATAATAATAATACAAATTATTATTAATAATAATAATAATAATTAAAAAAATAATACAGATATAACATGGAGATGGAGAATTCTCTCCCCCCCTCTCCCTCCCCCCTGAGCTGGGCCCTGGGTAACCCCATACATATATAATAATAATATTAATAATACAGATATACTATGGGGATGGATAGTTGCCTCCTTGGATGGATAGTTGCCCCCCCTCTCCCCTCCCCCACAGACAGGGCTGAGCTGGGCCCTGGGTAACCCCATACATATATAATAATAATAATACAGATATACCATGGAGATGGATGGTTGCCCCCCTGGATGGATGGTTGCCCCCCCTGGATGGATAGTTGCCCCCCTGGATGGATGGTTGCCCCCCTCTCCCCTCCCCCCAGCCAGGGATGCTGGGGATGCAGTCACCCTCTGGGTACCTACCTCTTGTAGTCACTGCTGAAGATGCCCCCGCTGGCCGGGTCCTGCCCATACTCGGGCTCCCCCAGGCTGCCCCCCTTCTCCTCGCTGTACCCCGGGCTGGCAGACATGGCTCAGCACCCTGTGTGTGCGGACAGCGCTCTACTGCCCCCTGGTGACGTCATCCGCCGGGGGAGGAGCCCCGAGCCCCGCCCACCCCGCTCACTAACACGTGCATTGCCGTGAGGGGGGGGAGGGGAGGGGCTCTATAGACTGAATGTGGGGACTCTAGCACTGTAACAGCGGGGGTTACAGTGTTAATGAACACCCACATTGATGTGAACTATATTTCCCACAATGCTAACCCAGCTTCTCAGCTGGCCGAGCATCATGGGAAATGGAGTTCAGGAGCCCCAGGTCCCTTTTACCAGCCATCAGAGAGACACAGACTGTCTATAGTACACAGTATTAATAATATTATTAGTATTATTGGTATTATTGATATTATTATTAGCGTTATTAATATTATTAGTATTATTATTATTGATATTATTATTGGTATTATTATTATTATTGGTAATTATATAGCGCCAACTAATTCCGCAGCGCCTTACAATATTATGAAAGGGGGGGTAATTTACAATAAATTAGACAATTACACAGTGACATAGGAACAATAGGTAAAAGGAGCTTACTGTCTAGAGGAGGTTGGGTACAAATACACAACTCGGCAGCAAAGGGCAACAGCCACCAAACAAGGTGGAGACGTAGCGTACAGTGGCGTACACATGACCCATGGGGCCCCGGTGCAAAAATTGATCCGTGGGCCCCCCCCACCCCCGCGCTTACTCGGTGCGGGTCGGGGTCACAACACATGGTGGCGGGCACCTGGTCGCAGGGGTTACAGGGCTGCGACCCCGCGACCGCGGTATGCACACACACTTAAAGGACCACTACAGACACCCAGATCACATCAGCTCAATGAAGTGGTCTGGGTGCCAGGTCCCTCTAGTTTTAACCCTGCAGCTGAAAACATAGCCGTTTCAGAGAAACGGCTATGTTTCACTGAGGGTTAATCCAGCCTCTGGTGGCTGTCTCATTGACAGCTGCTAGAGGAGCTTCCGCGATTCTCACTGTGAAAATCACAGTGAGAAGACACTGAACGTCCATAGGAAAGCATTGAGTAATGCTTTCCTATGGGCGGTTTAAATGCGCGCGCGCGCCTCTTGCCCGCATGTGCATTTCGGAGCTGAGTGTGACACTGGGAGTCCGACGCTGAGAAAGGTAAATGCTGAAGACACACACACACACTCTCACGAACAGACGCATACACACTAGCTAACAGACACACATTTACTGACAGAGACACACTCAGCGACAGACATACATACTCACTTACAAAACATACACTCACTGACACACACTCACTAACAGACATCAAACACTCAGTAACAGACACACACACAAACACCCCACTAGCAGACACACACCCAATAACAGACACATCCACCGACACACACACTAACACAAACACACACACACAAACACACACATACACCAACACACACCAACACACACACACCAACACACATACACACACACACACACCACACACAAACACACAACACAAACACACACACACTAACACACATACACCAACACACACAAACACAAACACACACCAACACACATACACCAACACACACATACACTAACACACACAAACACACATACCCCAACACACACATACACCAACACACACACACCAACACACACACACCAACACACACACACAAACCCCCACCTTTGGAGTGCTGGGGGGATTCCCTGGGTCCAGTGGTGCTGCTGGGCTCCTGGGCGGGTGGCCGGTCGGGCAGGAAGGCGGGCGCGCGAGGGAGCACTCACTGCTTCCTCTTCAGCTCCCTCGCGCGCCGCGTAGGGATGCCGGCGCCGGAAGATGACGCCATCTTCCGGCTCCGGCATCAGTGCGGTGCGCGAGGGAGCTGAAGAGGAAGCACTGAGTGCTCCCTCGCGCGCCCGCCTGCCCGACCGGCCACCTGCCCGCTGGGGTCAGCAGGGCCAGCCTCGGGGGGACCTGAGGTGGCCGCTGCCTGGGCCCCCCAGGAGAAGAGGCTGGCCCTGTGGGTACATATCGGGTCGCAGGGGCGGCCGGGCCCCCTAGTGGGCCGGGCCCGGTCGCAGCCGCGACCCCTGCGACCCTGGTATGTACGCCACTGGTAGCGTAGCTGGAGGTGAGAGTGGAGTGTCGCTCTTTTAGGAGAGCAAGACAGGTATGGATTAGTTACTCCGGGAGACCATAAGCATTTCTGAACAGATGGGTTTTGAGGCAGGTCTTTCTAGAAGCTTTGAGGAATAAGGAATCAGGGATATGGGACCATAATTGAAAGCAGGGCCAGATTAAAGGACCACTATAGTGCCAGGAAAACATACTCAGGGACCGCCTCCCGCCTGGCTCTGGAAGGGGGAAAAACTTACCTTTTTCCAGCGCTGGGCGGGGAGCTCTGCTCCTCCGATCCTCCTCCGTTCCTCCCCGTCGGCTGAATGCGCACGCACGGCAACAGCTGCGCGCGCATTCAGCCGGTCACATAGGAAAGCATTCATAATGCTTTCCTACGGACGCTGGCGTGCTCTCACTGTGAAAATCACAGTGAGAAGCACGCAAGCGCCTCTAGCGGCTGTCAATGAGACAGCCGCTAGAGGCTTTGGGGGAAGGCTTAACCCATTCATAAACATAGCAGTTTCTCTGAAACTGCTATGTTTATAAAAGAATGGGTTAATCCTAGCTGGACCTGGCACCCAGACCACTTCATTAAGATGAAGTGGTCTGGGTGCCTAGAGTGGTCCTTTAAGAGCCCAGTGGGCCTGGAGCTGACAATTATAATGGGCCTAATTACAGAATCTTATCGACCAAAAACACTAAAACAACCATACCTCCCAAGCGTCATGTATCTGATGGAGATGGTGTTGGAGGGAAAGGATGCAGCTATACGAAAATACATACTCTATGTTAATCTCTCTCTAATGTATGCTTTCATCTTTCAAGTAAATCCATACCCCCTAATAGCAGTGTCCTGTGAAGCAGGAAGTCAATGGGCGGGGTAAAAGGGTGGGCCACTGGCACAAATCACGTGACCAGACCTGCCAAAAGGGGTGAACATGCCCAAAAAGGGGGCATGTTTGTCCAAAGAATGGGAAGGCCAGCCTGGCACGAATGCATGTCAGACTGCCTGCCAATCATGCAGGCTGTCCAACTAAGGGCATACTATGCAGGCCGCACCCTGAGCTTGGCATAAATGCATCAAATGATGTGCATACTCCACGCTTTCTAAGGACTGTCCCCTAGTACTCGCTGGTCCACTAGTCTCCTTACCTTCTTACTAGCAGGCAGAAGTTCCTGGTATATAGTCTGAGACAGAGAAAAGGTGTATGTAGTGAGTGTAGTATATGTAGTGAGTGTAGAAGAAAGGGGACATGCCACAGTGTTAGAGAAACCAAAGTCTGCATTACCTAAACTAATTTTATTGTCAGCCAGTCCACACAAGTTTTGTTGCCATACATCCCTCTTAAGCTTCCAAACTTAAAGGGACACTATAGTCACCAGAACAACTACAGCTTATTGTATTTGTTTGATAAGTAGAATCATCCCTTCAGGCTTTTTGCATTATACACTGTCTTTTCGGAGAAAATAACTCCACTAGCCACTCCTTAGATGGCTGCTAGAGGTGCTTCCTGGGGCAGTACTGCCTAGTGTGCAGCACTGCCATTCAGTGTCTCCACCCGCTGCATGCAGACACTGAACTTTCCTCATAGAGATGCATTGATTCAATTTATCTTTATGAGGAGATGCTGATTGGCAAGGGCTATGTTTGACTTGTGCTGACTCTGCCCCTGATCTGCCTAGTTGACAGTCTCAGCCAATCTTATGGGGAAGCATTGTAATTTGCGCAGACCACCACTTCTGATGATGTCAGTTCAGAGGTAGAGCCAGCATCTGCAGACTTGATTACAAGTAAGATTTTACTATATTTAGGGAGGCAAGATGGTGGCAGGGGGGCTAGATGGTGGTTTTTACATAATAGGGTCAGACATACATGATTGTGTTCCTGACCCTATAGTGTTCCTTTAAGCAAGAGTATGTGAAGAGTAGTTAGGGTTGCCACCTTTCTTGGAAAAAAAATACCAGCCTTAATGTATTGTATAATTAATTAGTTATGCATGACATCACATGATTTAAATCACAAGGAGTGACATAAGAGAAAATTCTGTAAAATCACCAACAAACTGCTCACAATTTGATTCCCCTGTATAGATGAATTTCTCCCAGGGTCTCCCTGTCTCCCAGTATCTCAGTCTCGCAAGTCACCCAGTGTCTCAGTGTCCCTATGTATCACAGTGTCAGTGTCCCCATGTCGCCCAGTCCCACAGTCTCCAGTGTCCCCATTTCTCCCAGTGTCCCGGGACACTGGGAGACATGGGGGCACTGAGACACTTGGGGATATTGGGAGACATGGGGGCACTTGTGAATACAGACATGGGGACACTGGGAGACATGGGGACACAGACATTTGGGGACACTGGGAGAAATGGGGACACTGAGACACTAGGGACACAGAGACATGGGGACACAGACACTGGGAGACATGGGGACACAAACATTTGGGGACACTAAGACACTGAGAGACATGGGAACACAGACACTGGGAGACTGGGGGACACTGGGAGACTGGGGGACACTGGGGACACTGGGAGACATGGGGACACTGAGACACTAGGGACTCTTGTGGACATAGACATGGGGACACGGGGAGACATGGGGACACAGACATTTGGGGGACACTGGGAGACATGGGGACACTGAGAGACATGGGGACACACACTGGGAGACTTGGGGACACTGGGAGACATGAGGACACTGGCTGGGAGACATAGTGACACTGGGATAACCAGGCCTTCATAGTCGGAAGACATATGTTGTATTCGATGAACATGATTGGTTGTAAGGTCATCTAATAATGCTGGTTCTTAATCAATATCAACTGTTGACTGTGATACTGGTTTTCTCTTGCAATATGTTGAATATTTTGCTGTGGTGTCTGATCTTGTTATAAATATAGAATTAAAAAAAAATAGTGACACTGGGAGACATGGGGACTCTGAGTCACTAGGGACACTGAGAGACATGGGGACACAGACACTGGGAGACTAGGGGAAACTGGGAGCCATGTGGACACTGAGCCACTAGGGACACTGGCTGAGGGACATGGGGAGACATGGGGACACTGTGTCCATAGTGTCTCCATGTCCCAATGTCTCAGTGTCTCCCAATGTCCCTATGTCTCACAGCGTCCACATGTGTCTCAGCGTCCCCATGTCTCACAGTGTCACCATGTTTTCCAGTGTCCACAAGTATCTCAGTGTCCCCAGGTCTCCCTTAGTGATTGTGTCCCCATGTGTCCCCTAGTGTCTCAGTGTCCCCATGTCTTCATGCTGCCTTTCCCCCCATCCATCACTTACTTGAGCTGCTATTTGGACTCTCTGTGCTGTGTATCTGCTCCCCTATACATCAATGAGTAGTAGAGAGAGGCAGGGAGGGATATGCTGTAACTTCATATCGCTGCCTCTCTCCACACACAGTGACCCCTACTGGCCGGTGCTGGTATTGCAGAGTAATCTCCAAAAATACCTGCATTTGTATTGCCAGTATTACTGCAATACCTACACAGCCAGGCAGCCTCAAATACCGGCTGTGCCAGTAAAATACCAGTCAGGTGGCAAACCTAAGAGTAGTGTGTAAAAAAAAAAAAAAAAAAAAAAATTTTTTTTTTTTTTTTTTGGGTCTAGGAAGGGCCGGTGCAAGGATTTTTTCCACCATAGGCAAAAAAAATTTGACGCCACCCCATATGTCCTGCCCACCATGTGACATCACAATGCCCCACCCATATGCTCTGCCATATGGGCCATCGTCAGTCTGCACAAAGTGTCTTTTATCCGAAAAGACAGTGTGTTTACATAAAAAAGCCTACAGGCACAGGCTATAGACACCAGAACCACTACATTATGCTGTAGTGCTTCTGGTGACTATAGTATCCATTTAATGTGAGGTAAATTAGAGATTAGTGCTACTAATAATATATTGGATTGCCTACTTACCACCAGATGAGGACAAGAGGCTGATGATGGGCTCAGTCTGGCTCCACAGGTCTGGTGTAGAACAGGAAGCAGCGCCATTTTTTGGGGCCCCTTACACAGCTCAAGGTCTGGGCCCCCAGGGCTTGACCGTGAGTATGCCTACAATGCCCACACATAAATCCACCTACATGGCCCACCCATGAGTTCTCTCACAGGTAGTGGAGTGTACGTGTGTAGGGGATGTTTTATGTGTTATTGTAGAGGATGTAATGTGTGTGTGTTCTTATAAAATGTAGTGTATAGGGATACCAATTTGTGTAAGGGATGTAGTGTGTGTATAGTGGATGCAGTGTGTGTTTGCATGTAAGGAATGCATTGTATGTTTCTGGGTGTGTGTGTAAGGGATGCAAGGTGTGTTTCTGTATATGTAATTGAATGCAGTGTGTGTCTATAAGGGGTGCATTGAGTGTGTAAGAGATGCATTTTGTTTCTGTGTGTAAGAGAATGAGTGTTTGTGTGAGCGTAAGGGATGCATTGTGTGTTTCGGGTGTGTCTGTGTGTGAGTAAGGATGCATTGTATGTTTCTGTGTGTGTGTGTGGGGGGGATGCATTGTGTATGTGTGTAGAGTAAAAGAGAGGGTTTGTGGGGTAGGATAGGGACTGAGAGGGGAGCAGCTCTTTATTTTTAAAAAATTCATAGTGCTCTCCCCTCCTGTCAATTAGTGATTTCCCCTTCCCTCCTGTCCCTCAGTGTTCTCCCTTTCTGTCCCTTAGTGCTCTCCCTTGGCCCCTTGTCCCTCTACAGTCCCCCCTTGGTGGTCTTCTCACTCCCCCCTCTCCCCCTTAGTGGTTCTCCCTCCCTCCCCCCCTTTGGTGGTCCTTCCCCTCTTCCCCCCCTTAGTGGTCCTCCCTCTGGCAAACCCCTAGTGGACCTTCCCCCATCCTCCCTCAGTGGTCCTTACTCCCCCCTCCCTCCCTCTCCTCAGTGGTCTTTACTTCCCCCTCCTTCCCAGTGGTCCTTACTCCTCCTTCCCCAGTGGTCCCAGTGTCCCCCTCCTCCCCCAGTGGTCCTAGTCCCCCTCCTCCCCCCAGTGGTCCTTACTCCCCCCCTCCCCCAGTGGTCCTTAGTGTCCCCCTCTCCTCCCCCAGTGGTCCTTACCCTCCTCTTCCCTGCTGCCTATGTAGCGTGGCCGGGCGGCGCGGAACGCGGGACAGGAACCTCTGTTTCCTGTACCCGGCCGCCGGCGGACTGAATCGCTCACTCAGCACTTCCTATCAGTCCGCCGGCGGCCGGGTACAGGAAACAGAGGTTCCTGTCCTGTGTTCCTTGCCGCACAGCCACGCTACATTGAGAGACCGGCAGGAGGGAGCACTCTGCGCCTTACAGGTAGCGCTGGCCCTGGGTCTAGGGATGGCTTTTTAAAGGATGGGTACGACAGTAGCATGCTTAAGGAGAGCAGGAACCCACACTGCCAACTCTCATCTGCAAGATTTTTCAAAGGCTGCCCCGTTCCTTCGGAATTCCCTTCCCAGAACCATCAGACTCTGCCCTAGCCTCCAGTCCTTTAGGAAGTCACTGAAAACACACCTCATTATTAATACAAAACGATAAGTCCTGCACTCACTCCCATCACTCCTGGGCAGCAGCAACAACCATAGTACACATCAGCCCCAATACATACAGTAAAAACCAAACCAAACAAAGTTACCTGTGCTCTCTCCTAAATCCCTATGTATATTTAAACAAATGGAGGACATTTACTTACTCCAATGGAGGCCATTGGAGGGAATCCCGCCTGCCAACGTCACTGACCTGTCACCTTGCTTCCTTGAGCTTCTGGCAAAGATATCTCTAATGAGACAGAGAGGGGTTATTTTTTATATTTTTTATTAAAGGACCACTATAGTGCCAGGAAAACATACTCGTTTTCCTGGCACTATAGTGCCCTGAGAGTGCCCCCACCCTCAGGGTCCCCCTCCCGCCAGGCTGGATGTGAGGAAGGGGTTAAACTTACCTCTTTTTCCAGCGCCAAGCGGGGAACTCTCGTCCGACTCTCCTCCTCCTTGGCTGAATGCGCATGCGCGGCAGGAGCCACGCGCGCATTCAGCCAGTCCATAGGAAAGCACATTGAGAAGCGCGTAAGCCCTCTAGCGGCTGTCAATGAGACAGCCACTAGAGGCTGGATTAACCCCATTATAAACATAGCAGTTTCTCTGAAACTGCTATGTTTATAGAAAAAAGGGTTAATCCTAGCTGGACCAGGCACCTAGACCACTTCATTAAGCTGAAGTGGTCTGGGTGCCTATAGTGGTCCTTTAAATACAACCATCTTCCTGGGTGACGCTTATCTAATTTCACTGCCCTCATCATTTCCCACCACTTTTACTGACTTATTTCGATACCAGCATCTTATCCATCAATCACTACCCCCTCTGACATGCAATTATTTCTCTTGTGTGTCTTTACCCCTTCCTCTTAGATTGTAAACTCGTTGGGCAGGACCTCCTTCATCCCTTTTCTCTCTTAATATTTTGTATGTCAATTACCTGTTGTTATTGTCAATTATCCCCATTCTATAATTATAAAGTACCACTGAATATATCGGCGCAGTATAAGAATTAATAGGTAAGAAAACAGCATTTTGAAAATCCTGGCAAGTGACAATTCCCCTTTCAAATTTCAAAATATAAAAAAATTAAAAATCGTACATTGTAGAAAGGAGTACTGGTAACTGAGTCAAAAATTTAAAATTAAAAAAAAAATTATTATAACTTTTACTAACCTTTAAAAACATGTATCCCAACATCATATTGACACTCTTACAAAGTAAATCCATTTACTACAACATATTTTCTTTTTACAAAACATGTGTTCATACAGGAAGTGGAGTATCAGAGGGCTCTATAGTGTACTTTGTATTCCTTATACTGTAGAATCCCTTTAAACCTGCAATGTAAAACGTAATTTTTGAGAAACTGCAATATTAACATTTCAGAGTTAAGTCCACCTTTAGTGGTTGTCACTTGTCAGTATGACAGCTATTCCTTAAGGACACATGACATGCGTGACATGTCATGACATGCTATTCCTTAAGGACACATGACATGCGTGACATGTCATGATTCCTTTTTATTCCAGAAGTCTGGTCCTTAAGGGGTTAAAGGTACTTCCACTGCTCTGACTTGGATGTGAAAGCCCCATAGGAAAGCAATAATTCAATACTTTCTATGGGGAATTTTTAATGTGCTCGTGGCACACACTGTGCATGTGCATTAGGGCCCCAATGCTCCTGGATTGGACCATCAAGGACAAGGCTGTGTATCCTCCGTGACGTCGCTGGAGGGGGAGAGGTGAGCAGCACGGAGGGAGCCTCCGCGCTGGAACACGTATAGCAAATCTTTAATTTATTAAATTTTTATTGCACCAGTCAGTAGGGGGGACCTGGAAAGTAGCAGGGATGTGGTTATTATAGCTTCAGTTATAACTATAGTGTTCCTTACCCTCTATACTCATGTCGTTCTTTTTAGTCACTAGTAAACTTCTTTATGTACTGGGTGCGTGCCGAGGTTATTGCGATTACCCCTATATCTCTCTTCCAGATGCTAAATGTATACATGTATCTCGGCTGACTAATGACACACTCATGTAGAGCCACTATCCTAAATAGCATTTCTTATTAGCCTTCCTTCTATTTTTAGTGTGTATTGACATGTGGAAATACAAATAGTTTTAGAGATGATTTCTTTTTATTATGCTTGTTTAATAATGTGAAGTTATTTTTTTCCATTGTGATTGTTTTTGTAATGATTACATCACTCTTACTTTCTCCAGCTCATCACACGAACCAGTGGTTTTCCTGCAATATAAAACATTACCGTTTACATTTGCTGAAAGCTTCTAACAGCTTTCAGCCAGACCGCCACTTGAGCCACTTCCTGCTTACACCTTTCAATTTTTGCAAGACTTCACATTTAGCGTTATCACTCACAGCATGATGGTATAAAACGTGGCTAATGATTCTTTATGAGAAGCCCTGGATATTGGTGGGATGATTCTCTAAGAGCTGGAGGATCAGATGCAGTGCGAACCCTGTCCACCAGTGGAATAAAGGTAATATTTATGGCAATTAAAAACCCTCCCAAAAAACCAATAAACAAGGGGGCTGAGTACTTTAATTAGAGTCTTCCTCTAAAGATCTAGCTCGATGGAAGGAAAGCATATCTCTAGCAGACTTGTGCATCCACTTTCAAATTAATCGCAATTCATCTGACTCTTGGGTGATCGACAACTTTTCCAAATTTTACAGCTCTGAATTATCATATGGCTAAATCATGAAACTAATTAAATGTACAATGGGCAAGCCATTTTGTGATTTGGAATTCTGTCCATGGCAGAAGATGATTGATGGTAAAGGCCTGGACTGGTAGGCGTGCCTTGTTTGAAAACCACTGCATTATAAGGGTAGTGCCCATGGGATGCAATCCCACTCATTGGAATATAGGATGCAGTCCCATTTATTGGAGGGTAGTCCATATGGGATGCAGTCCCCCTCATTGAAAGATAGTGCCCATGGGATGCCGTCCCACTCTTTGGAAGATAGAACCTATGTGAGGCAGTCCCACTCATTGAAATATAGTCCCAATGGGATGCAATTCAACTCATTGGAAGATAGTCCATTTGGGATACAGTCACCTTCATTAAAAGATAGTGCCCATGGGATGCAGTCCCACCCATTGGAAGATAGTCCCTATGGGATGCAGTCCCACCCATTGGAAGATAGTATAAGTATTTCTGCCAAAATCGCCCTTTCCCAGGAGCAGGATACTAGAGGTGACTATAGCAGTGTCCCCAAAAATCAGCCAAGGCTTGATGAAGGGGTAAAACAGGCCTACTTTATTGTCACAACTGACACTTATTTATAACATTTCCAATAGTTCGTCATCAGCAGGAACAATGTAATCCCACCCTGACGCCTCGGTGTCTGAGACATAACTCAATATGACTAAATACCAGACACCAGGGCGACATATAAAAGTACAACCAAAACACATAGTCTCTCGAGACCCGTGATAGGTGGCTACATTTAGTTGGAGTGTTCTTTGATGGCTCCTCACCTGCTCTACCTCCCATCCAATTAGCGCTCTGCCGAGAGTCCATGTAGTTGGACGGTGTGGGATGGACCTTGTACGGGCCACCGGCTTCAGCCCTCTCTAAGTTAGAGTTTCAGACAGATGGTTATCATCCCCGCTGGTGGGCCTGCTCTGTCACATAGTCAGATCAGAAAAGCTTTTCAACTCTTCTCTTTTAAAAAATAAATCTATTTATCTATTTTGGCTCTTTATTGAAGTTGCCTGGTCAGTTCTCCTGAATTCCCCATTCAGTGCATAGACCCCTTATTGTTCCATATGCAAGCATGACCATGTGAAAATACTGCAGTCTGTAACATTTAAACCAAGGTCTGCCATATTAATGTTATGCAGTGTGTGAAGATACTCTATGAAATCACCTAAAAAGAACCATTAATCACCCAGCTATGGCTCATTATTCCTTCAGCAGACACTTTAAGCCCTCAAATTGGACCACCCGGAAGCTCAGTCACAGCCAGTCAATTGTATGTCCAGGTGGCAATTCTACCATGGATATTGGACCAGGGTGTTGTTTTGTCAGATAGGGAGTTCGGGGACAAGCCGATCCAAGGATACCAAATGTGTGAGGGTTATTACTATTTTTCTCTGTTTTGGGTGGAAGCCTGACCCTGAGCGAGGGACATCAGCTCTGGATTCAAATAAATGACTAAAGGGTTTCTAACTCCTTCAGCACGGCGGACGGGTGGGGGAGGGACCTTTTAAACCTATAGAAACCCTTTAACAACCCTCTGCCTGGGTTCTGGGTATAACAGTGTGTGGAAAACCTAATAAGGTGTTTGTGTTTTCAACCTTCATCAAGTCTGTTTGGGTGGGCTGCTATAATTCACAAATTACTTTTAGGGAATAGAGAGGTGGCGGAGATAATCTGGTCAAGTAGTGGAGCTTGATCACACAATGCAACTCTGATACATGCATTATTATTATTATTTATAGAGCACCAACAATTTCCGCAGCAAGGTACAATAGGAGGACTAACACACACATATTTGTAACCAGACAAGTTGGACACACAGGAACAGAAGGATTGAGGGCCCTCCTCAATGAGCTTCCATGCTAGAGGGAGTGGGGTTTGGTGACACAAAAGGAAAAGGCAGGGTAGAAAAGTAGGTTGCTACACTAGTATTCAATGAGGGCTCAGTGTCCTGTATTTTTTATTTTTTTGTATCCACATTAAAATCAATAATTTAACAAGTTTAAATTTCCACTTGCAGTTTGATGAAGGGGTAAAACAGGCCTACTTTATTGTAGTGAAATAACCTCATGCACCCATTTGGTTGATGGAGTTGTGTCCCTTGTTCATTCATTTTAAAACATATTGCAATTGGACAAAAAATGTATTTATTCGAGTTCCGGGTTACTAAGCCCCACAATTTGTTCATTCTGATGTTACATCACACAAAGTGGAGGAAAGGTGGGGGAGGAGCAAGCTGATTTAATTGGACAAATCAGCTCACTCCTGTGACATGATCTGCAATTGGCACATGCTTTGGGCTACCTCCCTTGTATTAAAAGAAAAAGGGAGGGTGAGCAAAGTGTGACGGGAACTACTGTGGGCTGGAAACACGGGGTTCCAGATTTATTGATGGAATGTCCCGGTAACCCCCTGAGAATGGGGACATATGGGGATAAGTTTGAGTTTGGGAGCGGGGCCATGGCAGATTCATGGGGAACTTGGTTTCTTAGCTTCCCAGTCCCCCCCTTATGCTTATTAGGTGCATAGTAACCTAGTCTGACCTGCCGAAACCAGATTTCCACAGACTAATCAGCTTTGCAGGCTCCATGCGCCAGATTGGGACAAACCTAGAAATTGTGAAACTGCCAAGCAGATAGGAAGTTTGGAACAACCCGCTGCAACTATAACCGGATGTAGCTTGGACCCCCTGCGACAGATCACATGCTTTTTGGACAGTAAACAGAGAAGTTCTGGAGCTTTTAAATGACACTTTACTTGTGGAAAAGCTCCACAGGGAACCTCGTTAATTAAACATTTTTCATTCCAGGGGCAAACCATTCCAATGTCATGAAACTCCTCACTGGGTACTTCTCCAGCAACACCCTGTAAATCTTTAAAGAGGTATCACTCAGGGGCCCAATGCCTGATTGGGACAGTATTTGGACTTAAGACAGTGGGAAACCCGAGCTATCCAACGACACCGTTTTACAGCAGTCTATTTCTAAGTAGGACCTAAGAGTAGTGCATGAAAGAATATTGTTTCTTGTACGATTCCTTCATTACTCTATTTTCATCAGAATTTGTGATTTGTCTACAAACAAATGCATAACTATAGTGTCCTTCTATCTCTGTGTCCACCCAGTGGTTCCTGCATGAAGCAACATATTTTCGCTAACAGCAGCAGAACCAAAAGTTCACATTACTTTACGTCCATAAAAATAAAGTCATACAAGTTTAGATATTTGAGTAGTTGTTCTGCTCTTTTAGGAAACAAAAAACGACTTCCCATTAAAGGAAAAGCGCTTTCCAATTCTGAATGCATTAAACATGCAAGACCAATCACATTTAAATATACAGTTCCAAAGCTGCAGCGAGACCCGCCATCTGGGGGTGGGTGGGATGGGGGGCAGGACATGTGTATAAGGCACAGCCCGAGCAGTTTTGCAGATGGCCTTCCTTCCACCAGTAGCAGGTGCAAGGAGCTGTAGCAGCCAGTATCGCAGCCACAGATTTGGGACAAGGGGATAACACCAATCCAGTTCCTGTATCTGTGAGCTGGACTTGCCTGCTCACAAAGACTAGATCCTTCACAGTGTGGCAGAAATTAAGCTACTGATAGAGTGAGAAGGGGGCGCTGACCCAGCACCAAGGGAGAGCGTACCTGGAATCAAGTAAAGGGTTTTTAACTCTTTATTGGCCAGGAGGGGCAGGATGGAAGGGGGAAGCAAAGGGTACAATAGCGTTAGGAATGCAGCTTTGTATTCCTAATACTGTAGTATACCTTTATCATCTGATCGAAAATTAAACCACTTTTTACTTTGTAAACAGCAGACAGCAGACATAGCTCGCACATGCAGTTTCAAAAGCCAGGTAAGGGAGTGGGGAGAGAGCTATACAGTGGTTGGGCTAACTGGGCGGCAGGGGCAGAGCTAAATAAAGCTGATCCCGCAGCCAGGTTTCTGCTGGACACTGAGTGATAAGCAGGAAGGAGTACCAGCTTACCCCACAACTAGACTCCAGAGGCTACAGTGCCGCCATAATGGAAAGAGATGACTGTGTGTGTGTGTGTGACTGTCTGTCTGCCTGTAAATGTGTGCCACTACCTGCTTGTGATTGTGTATGTGTGACTGTCTGTAACTGTGTGCATATGAAACTGCAGAAATACACACCTGCATCCACACATGGGCCTATATGCATTTAAAAAAACAAAAAACAAATCTGAATTAAATACCCCTCACAAATATAACATACAGTCAATATACTCAAAACAAATATCACACACGGACGTGCTGACCAGATTCCTGGCACACTGGGCCTTCAGAGTTTAGGAAGGGGCGCTGCAATGATTTAGTGCTTGTAAGATGCTGGTGGCTGTTTTGTTTGTTTTCCACCCTTTTATCACATATTTATAGTTCAAGCCAGAGCTGCATATGTTCCTTATTACATAGGCTAACTGCGGAATGTAGTAAAATACTGGTAATGGAGTCAAGCTAAAGGTAGGGAGGGGATAGATGAACACCGTGCACATGAATGCACCTTAGACAGAAAAATGGAAAGTAAAAACTCTCTCTATGACCTCAATAATCTGTAGGTTTGTATAGTTGCGGTGATATTTTCTTTTTGTGCCAGTTTTTCTCAAGGGTGTTGAGAAAAGCAGTCAGGAGGTGCCGAAACGTTGGGGTTTGTAGCGGCTTGTGTAAGTTGTGGCTAGTACCACTTTTTAAAGTATTTGCCTTATTTGTTTTGTCACTTCAAATTTGTTGTGGTGCTCCATTTAATTTTTATGCTTTTTGTTTATTAATAAAACATTAATGTGTATATCTTTGGAGTAGTCTAATGTGCAATCTCTTTTTTATTATGTATTTGTTGGGCATTTAAAGGGACATTCCAGGCACCCAGACCACTTCTGCCCATTGGAGTGGTCTGGGTGCCATCTCCCACTACCCTTAAAAGACCACTATAGTGCCAGGAAAACAGTCGTTTTCCTGGCACTATAGTGCCCTGAGGGTGCCCCCACCCTCAGGGACCCCCTCTATGGACACTGGTGTCTTGTGATTTTCACAGTGAGAAGCACGCAAACGCCTCTAGCGGCTGTCAATGAGACAGCCACTAGAGGCTTTAGAGGCTGGATTAACCCTATTCTAAACATAGCAGTTTCTCTGAAACTGCTATGTTTATAAAAGAAAGGGTTAATCCTAGAGGGACCTGGCACCCAGACCACTTCATTAAGCTGAAGTGGTCTGGGTGCCTAGAGTGGTCCTTTAATCCTGCGACTGTAATTATTGCAGTTTTCATAAACTGCAATAATTACATTGCAGGGTTAACACCTCCTTTAGTGGTGGTCTACTAGACAACCACTAGAGGGCACTTCCTGGTTTCTAGCTCAGGTTTTCATGCTGTGTGAGGACCTCCAGCGTAGCTCAATTCCCCATAGGAAAGCATTTTCAATGCTTTCCTATGGAGAGGTCTAATGCGCGCACGTGAGGTCTCCATCGCCGGCGGCTGCACATGCGCGATCAGTCTCCCCCGCCGGATGACGTAAGTGGGGGAGGAGCGTAGGCGGACCCGAAAACCACCGCCGAGGGAGAGTCTTAGGTAAGTCACTGAAGGGGTTTTCACCCCTTCAGCAATATGGGGTGGGTGGTGGGAGGGAAAGGGTACCTGCAGTGCCAGGAGAACGGTTTGTTTTCCTGGCACTGAAGTGTCCCTTTAAGGGAATGCTGTGGAGTATTGGCACCTAGTTATTGTTTATATTGTCTCTCCCTACAGCTAGGTTATAGTTTCTACACTTACTCCACAGCAATGAGACATGGAGTAGATATCTGCACACATCTCTGCCTAAGCCCCACAGTAAAGAAACTGATTGTACAACAAAGACTCATGCCAGTCATTGAATATGGTGATGTAATGTACGCACCAGCACTGCAAACCCACCTTCATAAACATATTATATCGTATAAAACTTGTTCTGCTTTGTGCTACAATGTAATTACAAGACCGACCATTGTGACATGTTAAAAGATCTAAACAGGTCATCACTGGAGTCCAGACGCACCCCTCATCTTTCCAGCATTGTATTTAAAAGCTCTTCTGGGAAGCTCCCACCCTACCTGAGCAGAACGCTCTCCCCAGCTGTTCCCACCTCTTTATAACCTCTGATCCAATATCAGCAATTTACTTAATATACCACAATACAAAAATGAAGTTGCTTGACCCTCATTTTCTTACAGAACACTGCAAATATAGAATTACCTCACAAATACAATATAATCTTCCTCCAGTCTAAAATTCTTACAGCGATCTTGGTCAACATATCTCAATATAGAAAGCACCTGTAATCAGGATTAGATTTCTTAACTGTTCTGTGTTAAATTTATATGTGTATTTTTATATTGCTTCCTATCTTAACAATGCAATGTTTTATTGATAAAGAGATCTCTTTTACTGGCATGTAATGAAGCTAAGTGATCTCAATGAATCAAAGACGCTGGTCATGTGACTGACACTTGGCAATTGAACCGGATATGTAAGTAATTCCGCTTCGGCAGTGTTTGATTCATTGAGATCATTTAGCTTCATTACATGCCATTAAAAAGAGATCTCTTTATCAATAAAACTATTTAATAATTAGGTATTCTAGTGGCTGGATTATCCTGTCATGTGTGACACTCCCAGTATGTGGAACAATGATTGGAGAGATGATTATGTTTGACAGTTGTTTAACTATTATTAATTAATTAATTGTAATGGTTCACATGTTTTATCACTTGTTAATTATTTTATGCACCTATATAATGTTTGTAAAAAGATGTGTTCAGTAGCATGACAAAGGATCTAAGGGGTCAAAACGTTGTTTGGTTCTTGGGTCCAATAAAAATTGCCTATTGTTCGGAACAATTTGGAGTGCCTGGATTACTTTCTATAATTATATTTTACATTTGGTCTTTTTGGTATTGGGGCCGATCCAGTAGCACCCTGGGATTCCTGAGCGAAGGGTTGAGTGCAGTTCCACCACCTATATATCAACTCCTTTAAGGGGCAGTCTAAGCAGCAGAAGCACTACAGTGGTAATGGTGCCAGGTGTGTCATAGAGCCATCTCATGGTAAGCAAATCAAATAGTTTTATAACAAATTTGTACAAAAATTACATCAATAAAGCAGAATGGGAACTGCGCCAGGGAACTCCTTGCATGAAAACATCTATAGCACATGGTAGTACTTATGGTGCTTAGAGAATGCCCCCTTTTTTTCCCCAATACATTTTGTAAAGCATTTCAAGTTGACACAGTGCTGCATTAACCACGTAGATGTATGAAAGAAGCATACTTGAAAGCTGGAGGAACCTGTCTTGCCAAGAATTGTCATTGAGGGAGGGAAGGAGGGACAGACAGACAGACAGACAGACGAGAAAAAAAAAGTGATGAGATGTGATTGCAAAACAAGCATTTTTCCGTTGCACCTGAGCTGAATATGAGAGAGTTGTAGACTAGACGGAACACTCCAAGCACCATAATCACTACAGCCTGCTGTAGTGATTATGGTGCCAACGGTGCTGTCCCAATGTAACTTGTCAGAACGGTTTCACAACTAGCCTAGGTTCCAGCACCTGCTTCCAGATTCTCTTTGCTGAAGAATCTTGTTAGATCTACCAAGCTCCTAATGCATAACAGGTCAACTTTAAATTTGATCAACTGTTTCCAACCCAACATTTTTTTTTCCTTTCTAAACACAGTTGAAAAACTGGGGTGTCAAAACAGTAACAGTTGTTTGGGAATACCGGTTATGCAAAGAGTCAGGTGCAGTTTGGCATGGAAGAAGCTTATATTTTTATCCAGGGTCTAACTGCATAGGACAGAACTAGCTGGCACAGGTGGACAAAGAAGGACCACACTAGATACATTTTCAACATTACTGTTCCATTGTTTAATGATTTTCCAACTCTAGATTCAAGCCATATTTCTGTTTCAGAAACACTAGAGGAAAGTTAAATTATAGTTTGAGCGATTTGGGTGCTTGCATGGACACAAGCAATCTGGATGGTCCACTTGCAGTATTTATAAGGAGATATGTAGTGTCAGGGGTCAAATTTGGGTAAAAAAGATAAATGGTGTAAAACAAACAAAAAACAAAAAAACTAAAGGAATAATAGGCTGTGTGTAAATAGGTCAACCAAGGTTTAGAATTTGAAGTCCTATAGCAATAGCCGGATTTTAAAAAGTTGCTCGCCACTACAAGCCATAGCATACTCACCAATAGCGAGTACATGAGCCACATATAAGATCTCTTTAGCACTAGTTTATCCTAATTTAACGTTCTCCATGCCAAGAAAGTAAAGTGATAAATTACATAGGAAAAAAAAAAAAAAAAAAAAGTATGGTTAACAAGAAGTAAAACACAAGTGCATGGCATTTAAAAGGTAACTTTTTTCCATATGCCGCTTTACGGACTACATTCTCATTACATTTGTGATCACAGACTGCAAGGTGCTTGAAGTTGATGCCTTGGAACAATATTGCAAAGGAAAAAAAAATCCAAATAAAAACAAACATACATCTTATAAACCAGAAAGAAAGGCCAAAAAGGTCAGTCCATCGCATGATCATGCGCGCTTAATCATCTCAGCCCCAGAAGAAGAAAAAAAAAAAAAAAAAGGTGCTAAAAATTCCCCACTCACTACTCCAACACAAACAAACAAATGGAGCGCCAGGAACGACACGTCCAGTGTGCCTCATTCCTCGTCTGAAGAGTTCTGCTCCAGCGTGTACACCATAAACAGCACTTCAGGACGCGCAGGAACGCATGGGTGACCAGGGCGTACCACCTCGAATCCCAAGAAGCTGAACGTCTTGAGGAGAGGACCTAGGTAATATGAAGCAGAGTCAATTATTCAATAGAGACAGTTAGCAGGATGAAACTGGATTTAAATGGAAGCCTGTCAGTTTACTTTAAACGTTATCAATGGGCACAGTGCTAGTTTACGTCAATGCAAATAAATAGCATAAAACGTTTTGTTAACAAAATATTTAAATAGTGGAAGGGAGTGTAAAAAGTTGTATCGACTGCATGTTAAAAATAACACATAGGAATACAATTTTTCGTCACATAAAATGTTCAAATACCCGGTTAATGTGAGTAAAGAACCTTTTGGGATTAAGGGAATGCAGCTTTATAAAACTGCCAAAAAAATTAAAAGACCTGAAATCCATAGCTAGATTTCTAGCCTCCAAAACAAAAAAGGAGCTGACCCCTGACTGTCCTGTTAAACCCGCTTGTGTCTTTCCAATCAAGCTCCACGTGGGATTTATTTTCAGCAATAATCCATCTGATCCTCCTGCTATCTAAAGCAGTCACATCATTTAAGACACCTGTATCCAGGCAATGACATGGAGGGTAAATCAGACTAGCAGAGTGCACATTTTTATATTGGGTAGCTTAGGTGTGTAGGACAAAAGGGACATCCTCAGAAATCAGCTTAGAGAAAAAGCTTCCAATGCTAGAGCAAACATCTAGTTTTGATTTTAAATGCTACAGTAAAAATCTTTATTAGAATACAACCCTAAACTATAATTGCACTACTGATTGTTTAGCATACCTCGGTCTTCTCTGCTCTTCCTAAAGCATATGAAGACATAGCTCACTTTCATCTTCTCCTCTGCATATTCTAGTAAGGCCAGTAACCTGTCAAGAACAGATTAAATTCAAATGGGTGTGATAGAGGAACAAATTTATAATCCATAGATCAGCAACTGGAAGTGTCGGGGATTTAAAACAATGCACAGCAAGGACACAAACTGAAAATAGAGAATCTTCCCATAAACCACCTTTCGGAAATAAACAGAATGACAGGATATGCATGAATTATACAGTGTACTGCTGCACAACTGGTTTACCTGATAATGCAAGGTTATTCCTCAGGTGTTTTCTTTATATAGAAAAGTAAAATTAATTTTCATTCTTTTAACTCATTAGGTGTAGAGGTTTCATTTAAGGCCAGATTAAAAAGCACTGTTGTCTTAGTCTCCCCTCTTACTGGTTTGTCCGTCCTATTATCAGTTAGAATACAACATTTTCCTACAGAATATCACATGAGATGACAAATATCACCAGCATCCTTTACGTGAACGATAAATTAAATGTGTGTTAAGATCTGAGGGCTAATATATCACTGCATAAGGCAGTTAGCAACAAATAAACCCATAAAACGGATTCTATGCCTTTTAGGAACCGAAACATTGCACCTTATAGCTCAATAAACTTGCCAGGGATCATATTTTGTTTCTACCTACTCGTCTTCTG
Source organism: Pelobates cultripes (assembly GCA_933207985.1). NCBI lineage: Eukaryota > Metazoa > Chordata > Amphibia > Anura > Pelobatidae > Pelobates > Pelobates cultripes. The sequence goes on from OW240914.1 coordinate 48,104,166, forward strand.
TTTTGTGAATTGCCTTGGACCGCCAGCCGTTCTTGGTAAACACTGATTTTGTTTACATTTAAAGCGCCTTCTCACCTTTCCATAGCATTAAGGCATGTAAAACTGCACGAAGTTACAGTGAGTAGATAGCAGCACTAAAAGAAAAGTGCATCTGTCGGCTACTTTGTGGTTAAAAAAATATATATACTTACCTCTGTTCTAACACCGCCATGTTCTAAGCTTTAAGGGTGTTACGCTTTGTGTAACATGTTCTTTCCCTTTGGTGTTGTGCTCTGCTTGGGGAAACCTCTTCAAGCAGGGCAAACCTATGTGACAGACTCACTCATTCTGTTGGAAGTGTGCTGGCGTCTGAAAGGAGGGGCTCACTCTGTTCTTATACTACACTACACACTGCTAGCTCTGGCTATGGAGTTTTCAGCGTACACTGTGGTTGCTTTGTGTAGAAAACAGGACGACTCCTTTGTCAGTCAATTCTTCGGCATATAGAGTCTAGAACACCGGCTAGCACAATGTATAAATTAAGGCACTTTCAAAAAAGCATATGTTATCAACATGAGAGGTACGCTTTAAAAATGATCTTCGTAAACAGAGAAAAGACTAAGGCCAAGCAACATACCCTTCTTTGCTCCCATCAGCCAGGATGCCTTCTGGGATCTCCACAAAGAGACTCTGGTTCGATAGCATGGCATTCCATGACGACTCTTTCACCTCGGTGATCTTGTAATGGAAATAGAGGAGGCTGGGGTGCTCATCATTCACAGGAAGATCTTGAGAAACAGTGAGCTTCTCGTCCTTCATTAAGAGACAGAAGACAACATAACAGATAAACCATTATTTCAGAATGCACACTTTCTCAATAGCAACTTGCACTGTATAAGAAAACCATTCAAAAGATATTAACTACATCAGGTTTACTTATGACAATTATATATTCTTTTCACAATCATTTTTATTGTTTGTCAAAACTGCACACAAAACACGTGAATGCACAACAGTGAGGAAAAAGTAAAAAAATTGTACACATGCAATAAATTTCTTGGCCCTTCATTTTAGAAGCATTTCATAATGAAAAGGGAATGCAAATTAAAGTATATATTTTGTCTCTTCCTTATCAGACACTGTTCTTTATAGAATTCAAATTATACGGTTTGCCTATTAAATGTCGTCTTACATTAAAGAATAGCAATTTTGGGCAATTTTAAAATACGTTTTGTGGTGAGTGCGTGTCTATGGCCGGCTTGGTTTGGGAATACCACCTGTAAATGAAAGATTGGATGGATCCTGTGGATTCAAGAGTGAGTTTGGAATTGGACAACCACTCCTTACTGTCTAAATACCACATAACAATGAACATATCAATAAAGTTCTATACCATTAGTTTTTCTAAATCATCAGATGGGGAAAAATAAAAATAAGTGTGGCACTGGGTGTGGTTCTGGTTGTTGTATTGAATGGCAATGAATAGCAAGTCACAATTATATCAAGACTATAGGGGGAGCTCCAGCTTTCTTCACAAGGTTAATGGAAAATGATGCAATCATAAACATAAAACTTAAAGAACAGCAATCATGTAGGTTCTACATAGCACACGGTAAAACAAGATCTTCTAGTGTCAGCCTGAGCAGATTTTAAATACATCCATTTACAAATCATGCTGAAGCAATTTATAGCCAACCCACGAATAGGTCTTTGTAAGTTTCTGCTGAACAGAAAATAATCAAGACTTGATGTTGGGAAGAAAAATCAAATTACTATTGGTTGAAAAGCATGTATTTGTACATACTCAGAACTACCATGTCACCCTTTTGGGCTGCGCATCACACTGTTTTAGCTCAATTCTCCTGATCCTAACAGACCAGCTCTTTCACGTGGTGTCCAGAGAATTAACCATAAGACTACCATAGGCATCCGCCTAGGGCCCGGAACTATTAATATGAGTAGCCCCGTTAGAACGAAGGGGAGCCCAAACTGGTAACCTGCCTAGGGCCCCATCATAATCCTTCTCTGGGATTTATGGAATGTGCAGTGCAATCACATATTTATCTGTGCTTGTAGTTACATTCTGGGCATCCTACGCTACAGTAGCACTTGGTCTGTGGGCAGCCAATCATTTAGTCGCATATGTGTGCTATGGGCAGGAAGAGCTGGGATATGGCTTTGTTACAACGATACTTTCTATTGCAGCATCATTGAGACACAACACCTCCCTAATGAAAATAGGCCAACCAGGATAACTAACTGGGCTACGTGGTGGGAGTGACCTTTTACATATTTTGCAGGTACTTTTCACTATCACAAAATTGCACATTTTCAATCTAGAAAAAGAAAAAGAATCAATACACAGCTTGTTCATTTTAGTTGCCATGTTTCTACAATCACTTTCAGAGGCACTTATGGCTGTACTGTGAAGCTGTAAATTAATTCCCCATAAAGGTTACATTCTCAACACGGTCAAGAAGTGGATAAACAAACGTCAGTTAGCTACAGGCCAAAAGTTATTCCTTCAGTTTAATCCACTTTAGGGATATCTTTCCAATGTCAGGAATAAGTCCTTGACAGTATTGAGACACTATTTTCTACACATGTATCTTATTTTAACCTTACTCTGATCAGAAAGAGAAATTCAGGTTTCTTGTGGTCCTAAGGGGGTAAAACTATTCTCATTTAAAAAGATAAATGTTCGAAAGCACAACATAAATAGTAGTCCTATTTTTAGCCTGCTACTTGGGAATTAAAAGCTCATCTCTCCATGTCAAATTATGCTCAGCTCCTTAAGTCACACCCCAAACATGGCCCCTCAGAACAACCCTAGCCAAAGAAATACTATTCTTGTTATGCCCAAGAATGAAAGGAGTCTGTGTCGTATTGCCAAATTATGAGCCATGATACATGTCCGAATATAACCCAGCAGGGGGTTTAGATTACACTCAGAGAAAGAAGACAAACAGTTCTGACATACATGTCACAGCCTGTTGTGGATGGAGTGGACACATTTTCAGGAAGGTTAGAGATGATTAGAATATCATTTTAGGGCACTAGAGTCAAAAACTCAATGCAACAGGTTTTTTTCCTCTAAATTTATTTTTTAAAAGGGACAAAAGCTCTCAACACATTGCTAAAGACATGCAGTAGAAAATGATTTGCAATTTTATGGATCTAGAGTGATTTTATGTCTGGATAAATGCTGCTATAAAATAGCTGGGCTGTACAGTGACAGAGTGGGTGAGATTGAGAGATTCGAATATAAACAGAAGAATGGCCAGCTCGGATTAAAAACAAGTTTATTTTCAGGACCTGTCAGCATGCAGTTTCATTTGTGAAGAAATACCATGTATAAAGCTTGATGGCATGTTATCAGTAACCACCATGTGGAATTAATAACTGTGGCTAGTGGGGGGTGTAGCTATGGTTGTCATTTTAACAGAAAAGGTTTTGAACATGGCTTTTGGAAAGAATATTGCAGGAAAACGTTTAAAAGGTAGGCAATGGACTGTGCAACAAGCGTTAATCCTGAACATTATAAACACATGCGTTTGCATAAAAAAAAAAAAAAAAAAAAGGTTAACTATTACAGCAAAAACACAATGAATACACTGTACCTTATAGATCACAGGTGGCAGTGCAGGATCCCTGCCATCCCCTCGCCCACCGGGGATCTTCAACAGTGGGTGAGGGGCATCAGGAGCACCACAGAGGCCCTGGAATGAGGTGCCTGCAGCACTGAAGCTGGGAACAGCTACTCAAAGGCAAGATACTACTGCAAAACAAAGGGGACACAGGTTAGAGAATGTAATGAATACTTTTAGAATGGGGGTGAAGGGGGTTCACTGGAGTGCATATTAATAATAAATAAAATGCTACAATGAAGGTGGCATTATAAACAAAAGGTCACTGTTTGCAAGTTTTTCACTATACTCAAAACTACATACCAAGGGAGATAAGAGGTCAAAATGTCTGTATTCACATTTGCTGTATAGTGTAAATCATAGGAGCAGTTTCTAACCAGGGTTATAAAAATTATATAATCTATCAATCGGTGAAACCAGATAGCTAGCCTGAAGGAGGAGCCATATTTGAGTTTGTTACATTTCGGTTGACATTTATCCCAACAACTGCATTATACTACACCTTCCTCTGCAGCACTTCTAGGTACTGGCAGTAACAGTTACCAAGATGACTGAATGAACCCTACCACAATGCCACGCACACCAGCCATCCAAATTCTGCTGTGCCCACACAATTTTAAGTTCGAGTTCTACATTCATGGCCTGAAATATAGTTACAGCACGTGCAAAGCTATTCCTTGACAGCATTACAAAGGATAGATGAGGAGACAGTCCCAGAACAGTGCAAGAAATGAATATGAGAGCATTATCCCCTGACAAGTGGCTAAGGCACACTCATTTCAATGACGTCCAAATACAAAGCTTCAATACCAGAAGGTGACATATACAGGAGATGGAATTAGAATGGAGGGCAAAATAAAGAACGAGGAGGATAGAAGGAACATAAATACAAGGAGAAAAAATAAATTAAAAAAACTACAAAAAAATAAAAATAATAATGCAGTACTGTAGCGGTCATATACAGACTCTGCAAATTATACATTGAAACTTGGGTTAATCTTTATGGTCTGTGCCATTCTCTTTTAAAATGAATATTTAGCAATAGACATCATAACCCAGTTCAGACCTACATACATTGCAGTGGATACAGAAAAACAAACACTACTTTTAAAGACTCGCTAGTAGAGCAGGACTTGAAATTTTAAAGGACCACTATAGGTCACCCAGACTACTTCAGCTCAATGAAGTGGTCTGGGTGCCAGGTCCCCCAGGTTTTAACCCTGCAGCTGTAACCATATTCACTAGGTTTACATTACAGGGTTAATCCAGCCTCTAGTGGCTGTCTTCTTGACAGCCGCTAGAGGCGCTTCTGCGACGCTCAATGCCCCCCCTCAAAAAAAAAAAAAAAAATTAAATAAAATCGCAGAGAGTAATGCTTTCCTATGGGCGGTTTGAATCCGCGCGCAGCTCTGGCATCGGAGAGGGAGGAGAGGTCACCGGCGCCGAGGGAGCCCAGTGCTGGATTAAGGTAAATTGCTGAAGGGGTTTTAACCCCTTCAGCCCAGTGGGAGGGGGGCCCTGAGAGTGGAGGGGACCGAAGGACTATATAGTGCCAGAAAAACAAGTTTGTTTTCCTGGCACTATAGTGGTCCTTTAACCTAGATATATAATCCTGAGGAAGGGCAGTAGTGCCTTTTAGGTTTGCCAAAAGGAATAAACACACATTCTGCCTACATACTACTTTATATTAAAAAAAAACCATACAAGCCAGGTTGAGAGATTCCTGAGAAACATTCAAACACAATAATAATAATAATAATAATAATAATAATAATAATTTTTTAAAAAAGGATTCACGGGAAGATAATCTTCAATTAATTGATGAACTAGTGATCCATTAGAGACTCTAAACCTTTCACTTGGACTGAACAAGTTCCTCTCTTTACCTCATTGTTTTTAAAAGCTTAGATCGCCGCAGGGTGAAATTAAAACATCTGCAGCGGCCATCACAGAATGAATAGAAACTGGCTAGTCAGCAAAACCTAGGGGTGAGGTGATGTGGGAGGTATTTATGATCTGTGTAAACAGTAGCTTGCGAGCCTCATGTACCAACCATAACATTAACACTAAACAACCCTGCTTTAGCAGTGTGCGTGACACTAACTTCACTTCTAGACTGTTCAGTTTCTTCTCATTTATACCCAGTCAGGTTAACACTTTAATGAAAGTTGGTTTTAACTATAACCAGTAGAACCAGGTTGCTTTAGAGGAGACCACTGTTTCCCAAACCAGACCTCAAGACCCACCAATAGTCCAGGTTTTGGGAGTATCGCCACTAGAACAAAAACAGGGAAATACATAAAGTGTTGGTGGGCTATGAGGACTGGTTTAGGAAGCACTGCTTTAGACTGTCTGTATGAAGGGCAAGTCATACATAAACAGATCATTTATTAAACTAATCCTGGAATCACATGAATCTCATTAAAGAAAATGGCATTGAAGGGACACTATAGGCACCCAGACCAGTTTCAGAGAAACTACAATGTTTACATTGCAGAGTTCTGACATCCTTGAGTGGCCGTCTACCAGACAGCCACAAGAAGTGCTTCCTGGCTGTTCATGGAGTTTGACGCTGCTGGACGTCTTTATGCTTTGCATGAGGATGTCCAGCGTCCTCTAAATCCCCATAGGAAAGCAAAGTATGCAGTCAATGCTTTCCTGTGGGGAAGGCCTAATGCCCATGCATGTGCATAAGGTGCTCCCATCGGCTGACATCAAGGTCAGTCTCTTGCCATAAATTTATTTTTGCAGCAGTTTGTGAAATTACTGCAGCTATAAGCCAACCCCCTTCACTAGAAGTGCTTCCTGGTACTTTGAGTTACAAGTAGTTTGTACAGTGCATGCGTGCAAATATATTCATATCTCTAACATGTTCTAAAAATAAACCACAATATGACAGCGCGTGAAAACAAAAATATTAGAAGCGGATTCCAATTGCGGCCATCAGCCGTAAACTTTGAGAACGGTCTCACTCATGTATTTTCTTAAACAAACTGCAGAAGAAGGTTTAGTATTTAAAGGGACACTATAGTCTCCAGAACAACTACAGCTTAATGTAGTTGTTCTGATGAGTATAGTCAGTCCGTGAAGGTGTTTTAATGAAAAAGGCATAAAAAAGGCAGTGTTTACATTACAGGCTAGGGACCCCTCCGTTGACAGTCACTCAGACAGTCACTAGAGGTCGTTCCTGGGGCAGTGATGCAGTGTGCAGCACCGACGTTCAGCATCTCCACGCTTTTACGGGAAAGCCCTGTGATTGACTGAGATCAATTCTGATTATGTCAGCCAAGGATGCAGAGCCAGCACCGGCAAAACTGCAGTTTTTGAAATTAGGTAATGTTTTTACAATATTTTAGGCTGGCAAAGGGCGGCTAAATTGTGTTTTTAGCACTATAGGGTCAGGAATATATACGTATTTATTCCTGACCCTATAGTGTCCCTTTAATATTTCAGGCTTATCTGTAATTCATTATCACTATTGAGGCAGGTCAAACCCAACGTGAAACATATATTCGGAGCCAAGTGGGTTACTTAATGGATGTGTGCAAACAAGTAAAGGACTCTAAGTTCCTTTAAAAGTGAACATGCCACAAAAGGTTCAGTTTAAGCAATTAACCTCTCCTTACTGCAATGAATATATAATCGAATCTAGGATACAAAAAAAAAAAAAAAGGGGGGGAGAAAGAGTATCCCAAGTGTTTGTAGAGGTTATGGTAGCTCTGACATAAGTTGCACTACTGTATTAGCATCTCTCCCAACTCTTGAGGGGAAACAACTATTTTGTGCCCAATTCACTCTATTCTACACCAATGTCCCTCTTTTCTAGGAGTTTTATAGTGGTCTGAGTGTTTAAATGGGCTCCACAGCAATAACTGACAGTAACCGGTCTTTAAAGAATAAATGCGTTTAGAAATTTGTCTGTGTAAATAAGATACATTATTTTTGAAAGTCTCCTGAAATTTCTCATACCAGCCTGCTGCTCACCACACCGCTAAAATGAAAAGGATCCCTCTTTGTCCACTTGCAATGTTAGGGGGCATGTTTTAGCAACTTTGATTGGCTGCCAATGAATGCCATTCAAATTTGATAATGCAGAACTTTCACGTTATTTTCCGTTTTGACAAACTGGTCGGGAGGGGGGGTGCAGTTTTAAAGTTGCTTCGGCTTCCTTGTGACAAGTCAAGGCAAGTAGCAGGCTGAATATAGGGGTAGAAGGGGCAGCATGTTCTTACCTTATATTGATTATCATTGTCTGTAACCGTCATCACAGATTAAGCAAGCTAAGGCACAATGAGGGGAAAAGAAAATACTTATCCACGACAAGTGCTGCCCAGATTGAAAAAGATCAACTTTCTCTCAGTGGTTATTTTGACTTTAAAATGCCCTGTAACGTCTACTCCACTGCCAGCTAAGAGAATAAATATCACTGAATGAGAATGCTACTGGAATAATTGAACAAGCATATTTTACGAAAGATATTCAAAACATTATTATGATTTCTCTAAGGAACATTACAGAAGTCACAGGATTGAATGAGAGGGGAGTTCAAATAAATGAATGATACCCAAGTATCGAGTAAAAAAAATAAAATACTTTCCATGACATACATGGGGCAGCTAACTTTCAGAAGATGTAAAACAAAACCCATCTCAGTATTACAGTGGCATAACTCGAGAAGGTGAAGGACCTGCAGTCTTATTAAAGAAACATAGCTACTACAGAATGGCTCTGTATCTGCAACGGAATACATGTCACTCGCATTGGAAAAAATGTGTCAAGAAGATTGTAATCTAGGGAGATAAACTATCGGGAACCTGACCTAAAAATCGACCAGATTAGCTCGCTGTGACTTTATGATTAGTGTAAAAGTAATGTTGTCTAATAGAGACAACATAGGAGGGCATAATGGTAGGCAATGCTTCTTAGATGTATAAGTTCAGCATAAATATATCTAGTCTAGATTCCAGGCATGACACTGCCAAATAAAAGTTTTAGTTTTTTTAAGGGACACAAGGCATAATTACAGCGCAAAGTTCTATGAAATGTCGCAACAGAGGGGTAGGGAGTTAAATGCCCCTAAGGTTCTGTTTTTTGTCAAATTGTTTACATGTGATTTGTCAAAAAAACACATAGAGCTGACATTTGGCACCAATATAACGAGTTGTAGTGCTTATGGTACTTTGATTTTTTTCATAATGAAAACAATACCAAAAAAGATACTATGGACAAGGTCTATAGGTTTAGCTGAAAGAGTCACACTAAGCACCATAACAACTTGATCTTACAGCAATGGTTATGGTGTAAAGAACCAGTCACTGCAGCCTCTTCATAATTAAAACAAAAATATTAATACTAGAGATGAACACTTTTTTTTATTCGGTGTCTACAGAATTATTCATTGGCTCTCATTCAGCCTGCTGGAATACTCTCTTCCTGGCTGGCAATATCAGTTTTGCGCAACTTTTGCCTCTTGTGTCAGCACACACAGCATGTTAACCCCAAATGCCTGGGATAAGCGGCACTGGTATTGCACAGGGTGGCATTATTAGAGTCTGAATGGAAGGACAAGAATTTCATACATATGATCTGTATTCTAAATCTTGATAAAACCACTCCTCTCTGTGGGGAGGTTTTGATTGAAGATACATGCTCAATGTTTCGCTAAGCAGTATTTGATAGTTCAATATCCAGCACTAACAAAGAATTGCTGGGCAAACAGGGGTGGATATTCAAACACTGCAAAGACCAGCTACGCAGCCAATAAAAATATTTAAGGCTTAGAAATACTTGTGTATGTTTTCAATTATATGAAAATGTTCAAGTAGAATATTTGGATGTATAGTTCCCCTTTTCGGTATTTAGTTCAGGGCTACTGAACAGATCGTGAGTGATTCAGCCACATTGGAACTTTCAAGTCCAAGATGTGTGTGGCAATCATCCTAAAAGTAAGAAATGGCTGAAAACCACAAAAGAAGTTGCTTTCAAAAAGAACGGGAGAGCTATTCGTTCCATACTAGTGAAATGCACAATTTCAAAGAATTAAAGCTTGCAGTCCACAAACAAACAAAACCCACAAGAAAAGTGAGCACAGCTAAGAGCCAAATGGTTTAAGAAAATAGGGAGCGTAACTATTATTATTACTAATGAACAACTGATGTTAAGTTTCACAGACCAGATGATGAAATATACTCCAAATTGATTTTCCTGGATAGTATATATATTTTGCAAGGATTACTGGCTGAGAGTTCTGTGTGCTGCTTAGCCTAGTACTAAAAATATTCTACAGTACCCCTTCTAGATTTAAAGGGACACTACAGGCACCCAGACCACTTCAGGTCATTGAAGTGGTCTGGGTGCAATGTCCCTTTCCCTTTTAGTCCTACAATGCATTCCTAGGTGAAGGACCTACTGAGCTTGTCACGCATGCACGTTTGAAAGAGGTGGAGTGCCGACCTAGAGCTAGAATTGGGTAAGAGTTAAAAGGGTTTTTTTGTTTTTTTAAACCCTTTCTGTGCTAGGAGACAGTTGGCCAGAGGGAAGTATAGTGTAAGAAGTAAAACTTTGTATTCCTTACACTATAGACTCCCTATAACCACGCAATGTAAGCCACTGGAGTTTTGTAGAAAGATGACAGAAGGGATGATACTTCCCTGGAAGAATGAGGTAGAGAGTGCAGAACTTACCAGTGCAGCATCCAACCTTGCGGGACAGTTATCGTTAAAAGCCATTTTCTACATTTAACCTTATTAAGTCTTTTTTTCCTTCTCATGGCTACCTCTGACCTTATCTCTGACATGTGATCCATTTATGTAAGGACTTTGACTTTATTTAAAAACAGGGAACCGTTTACCAAAAAAAGAAAAAAAGAAAATAAACTAACACCTTTGTACACAAAACCTTATAGCAGTTCTATACTGATAAGCAGCATAATTCACTTAAAAAATTTATGATTATTACAAGTCAGAATGAAAACAGAAGATTAGAAAATGTAAATACTTCAGACAAAAAAAAAACAGCAATACATTCCTTAAATCAGAAACAAATGGTTTTGTCAGTAATGTTTTATTTGCCAGGTCATTCTTTTCATTATTGATCTACTATGAGAATAGATTGGATCGACTTACAGTAAAAACAAAACAAAAAAAAAAAACGTTAACACAGAGATATTCATAAAGTGAATATACAGGGGAGATTAGCTAGTGAATTCAATAAACACCAATAACACTGTGCACGCACATCCTATTCAAGCACACAAAGAGGAAGACAAAACAGAAGAAGTCTCTTTATAAATGCACAATTGACAGTGCACGGAAGTAGCCAATGTTTAGTTGGGCAAACTTTTCACATACATAAATGATAAAGAGGAAACTACATGCATCTGTGAAGAAAGAGATGCGCGTCTCATTATGGTGATTTTAATTAAAATTACTGAATAATGGACATCTGGAGCTGTATTCTCTATTATGCACAGGCAGTAGAATGGGTAGCATTACATTAGTATAATCCCAGCTAGGTGTCTCAGTTTTATATCTTACTCTGTCCCATTTATCCAATTCTGACAGTCATGTCAACCACATGTTTTCTGCTAAAAAGACTGCCACTTTACAAAATTGTTCCTTGTATTCTCATCTGTTCAGCATTCAAACAATTGTCAAAAAACAAACGCTTACCACAGACCACACACACACACATTCACAATGTTGTTCCCGCATACTATCTGCTCATATCCACTGTAAAGCACTATGGAATTTGTTGGCGCTATATAAATATAATATCAAATTTTGAACATTAAGACGCTTTTCCTGAGCTGATCTACATCACTGGAAGGCACTAACAGATTCTACAGTAGTTACAAAGTCTACCAAAAGACTAACAAAACATTCCACAGACGACAATATTCATAATATAAGGTTCTCATAACAGGTATCCGTTTTTCTACCATTTACCGGTTATACATCCTTGCAGTGACCTTCCGGCTCACCTATCCCATTCCCCTTTAGATTGCAAGCTTAATTACAAAAGCTACCACGGTCTACTGAACCGGCTTATTTCTCTATTCAAATAGGTTTTGGTATTATCTCTCCTTTTAGTGTGATTATGTTCATGTTTAATGTTGTATGCATTAAACTGACTCTTTACATAATCAAACGAAATATAGGAAAATAACAAGAGGCATATAGACTACAGAATTTTACAGAACCCTGCCCACAAAATACAAAGATTTCCCAAATGTTTGATAAAAACAACATCTGCCTTTCTCCAGTCACCTGAAACACTGCACCACACAAAAACACAGGCCTCCCAAAGGATCATGTTGCATTCCTGTAGCTTTGCCAAGATGCAAACATATCCCTAATGGTTCCTTGGCCTTTTGAGTAGATTGGGTTTTTGCAGTTATTTGGGTGTTCTACAGACTGTCAAATCTGCTAATAACCCTCTAAAGACAAAAATAAATAATTAGAACTGGTTCCATCTACTTGGCATAAAATTACGGCCAATTTCAGAGAAGTTTTTTTACATTGCTTTAACACAGGATTAGACAATACAAAATGTTAAACCCATGATGTACCAGAAACCAAAATTGGGTCAGCATGCTATCAAGATCTATCTAAAGGAGTGGAGCAGGCACTTTCAATTCATCAAGCCCCGGGCAACTGTCCTAAAAAATACCTGTGACTTTAACAGTTATCTATTTTCAATATATATATTTAATACAATGCTAAACAAAAATCTGCACACCAGTCAAGCCATAAGACTTGCTTTTCCCACAGAAATCCCAAATCAGCAGTGATGTTACAGCCGCAAAGGATTCTGGGTGGGCATATGCAAATTAGTTTAACAAAGAATCACATTTTTGTCTCATTCCATTTTAAACATGGATTCCTTTTAATTTGTGTTTGCAGTATACAACTGCTTGGAACACAACTTAGGATAAGATGCAAATCCAGTGAACCACTCATGGACAGCTGTTGCGTTGTTAATGCAACTCTTCAGCATGAGGTTGGTTTAGCATTGTATTAACTATCCACATACTTCAGGTGGAAGTGGTTTTCAATCACAATTTTTCCCCACCATAACCTATTTGGATGGATAGATAGATAGATAGATATAACATTTCACCTGAAGGTTTGCTCACTAAGCCAATTTACCAGTTATATAATGGGTTTAGGTTGTGTACATACATTGGATTTAAAAACCAAGAATGAAGGGACAGATGAAGACAAGCCCTGTTAGAGGAAGATGTACACAGTTATACCTTGCACCCCAGATGCTACGGATCGTCATGGGAAAGTAGTTCAGATTCAGAGAGCTTAGAATTATGCTACCCAATGCATGCCCTTGGTCAACTTCCTGCAGCCAGGTTCAGCTCCCCAAATAGAACCGGCACAAACTTATGCCCAGACAGAGCCTGCAGTGTGCTCAGCACATCTCACTGCCCAGCCAGGGCCTGCAGTGTGCACGGCACATCTCGCTGCCCAGCCAGGGCCTGCCTGCCTGCAGTGTGCTCGGCACATCTCGCTGCCCAGCCAGGGCCTGCCTGCCTGCAGTGTGCTCAGCACATCTCGCTGCCCAGCCAGGGCCTGCCTGCCTGCAGTGTGGGCAGGCTGGGCACAGTGCCCACCCTGCCCACACTGTGCCCAGCCTCCACCCTCCCCACACTGTGCCCAGCCTGCCCGCACTGTGCCCAGCCTCCATCCTGCCCGCACTGTGCCCAGCCTCCATCCTGCCCGCACTGTGCCCAGCCTCCCCACACTGTGCCCAGCCTCCCCACACTGTGCCCAGCC
>OW240914.1:48117676-48306680 GCA_933207985.1 Pelobates cultripes
CCAGCCTCCCCCCACTGCGCCCAGCCTCCAGCCTGCCCCCACTGCGCCCAGCCTCCATCCTGCCCCCACTGCGCCCAGCCTCCATCCTGCCCCCACTGCGCCCAGCCTCCATCCTGCCCCCACTGCGCCCAGCCTCCAGCCTGCCCGCACTGCGCCCAGCCTCCAGCCTGCCCGCACTGCGCCCAGCCTCCATCCTGCCCGCACTGTGCCCAACCTCCCCATACTGTGCCCAACCTCCCCATACTGTGCCCAACCTCCCCATACTGCGCCCAGCCTCCACGCACTGCGCCCAGCCTCCATCCTGCCCGCACTGCGCCCAGCCTCCATCCTGCCCGCACTGTGCCCAACCTCCCCATACTGTGCCCAACCTCCCCATACTGTGCCCAACCTCCATCCTGCCCGCACTGTGCCCAGCCTCCATCCTGCCCGCACTGTGCCCAGCCTCCCCACACTGTGCCCAGCCTCCCCACACTGTGCCCAGCCTCCAGCCTCCCCACACTGTGCCCAGCCTCCCCACACTGTGCCCAGCCTCCATCCTGCCCGCACTGTGCCCAGCCTCCAGCCTGCCCGCACTGTGCCCAGCCTCCATCCTGCCCGCACTGCGCCCAGCCTCCAGCCTCCCCATACTGTGCCCAGCCTCCATCCTGCCCGCACTGCGCCCAGCCTGCCCGCACTGCGCCCAGCCTCCAGCCTGCGCGCACTGCGCCCAGCCTGCCCGCACTGCGCCCAGCCTCCAGCCTGCCCGCACTGCGCCCAGCCTCCAGCCTGCCCGCACTGCGCCCAGCCTCCAGCCTGCCCGCACTGCGCCCAGCCTCCATCCTGCCCCACACTGTGCCCAGCCTCCCCATACTGTGCCCAGCCTCCCCATACTGTGCCCAGCCTCCCCATACTGTGCCCAGCCTCCATCCTGCCCACACAGTGCCCAGCCTCCATCCTGCCCACACTGTGCCCAGCCTCCATCCTGCCCACACTGTGCCCAGCCTCCATCCTGCCCACACTGTGCCCAGCCTCCATCCTGCCCACACTGTGCCCAGCCTCCATCCTGCCCACACTGTGCCCAGCCTCCATCCTGCCCACACTGTGCCCAGCCTCCATCCTGCCCGCACTGTGCCCAGCCTCCATCCTGCCCGCACTGTGCCCAGCCCGGTCCGCACCTCTCCTGCGGGTCTATCATTCTCCCCGCACGGTGTCTGCTAGCTGGGGGTCACTCCTCAGACCTGGCCCGGGCTCTCGGCTCTTTCCGCTTGCTGCCCCTCCTGTCTCTGGGTCCCAGTATGGACCAGCGAGTCTCTGGGTGATACCGGCCGCTCTGCTCAGCTATACTCTCCGCAACACAGGTCAACAGCATCCGGGCCTCTGGCTGTCCCCCGCCGCTTCCCGTCCGCTAGCTGCTGGCAGTGCCTCTCAGTGCTGCTCTCCCTGTCACTGCGCCCGCCCCGCCCACCGCCGCTCTCTAGAACATTCCCTAGGCTCCGCCCACCCTGACCCGCGTCACACCGTATCCAGCCTGGTGATTGGCGGAGGTGATAGCACGTCACGCGCAGCACTTTCCGCCTTCTTGTTGTTATTATGCGTTCCAAGGTTTCAGGCCACGCCCCCCTCAGGCAAGAAAATAAACAGAGCAGTGGGCGGGGCCGGCTGGCTGGGACAGTCAATGTCACACTGCTAGTCCATGTCTGAAGGCCCTGTCTACTAAACAGCACTCACACTACAACACCACAGCCATAGCTACACAGTGTGCCCCACTGACAGGCTGAAATACACACAGCCACTCACTGCAGAGTCAATACCTGGCAGTGCACAGTGATTGTAAACTGAATTTCAAATCTTAGGACGAAATAGCTGAACTGGAAAAAGTCAGCCACACAGGGTGCACTAAACTCTGAATGTTTGCAAAAAATAAAGGATCCTTATAGCGTTAGTAATACAAACCTGTATATCTAACGCTAGCGCAATACAAACCTGTATATCTAACGCTAGCGCAATACAAACCTGTATATCTAAAGCTAACGCTATATAAACCTGTATAGCTAACGCTAACGCAATACCTGTATAAACGCTAACGCAATACAAACCTGTACATCTAACGCTAACGCTATATAAACCTGTATATCTAACGCTTATGCAATACAAACCTGTATATCTAACGCTAACGCTATATAAACCTGTATATCTAACGCTTACGCAATACAACCCTGTATATCTAATGCTAACGCAATACAAACCTGTATATCTAACGCTAACGCAATACAAACCTGTATATCTAACGCTAACGCAATACAAACCTGTATATCTAACGCTTACGCAATAAAAACCTGTATATCTAACGCTAACGCTATATAAACCTGTATATCTAACGCTTACGCAATACAAACCTGTATATCTAACGCTAACGCTATATAAACCTGTATATCTAACGCTTACGCAATACAAACCTGTATATCTAACGTTAACGCAATACAAACCTGTATATCTAACGCTTACGCAATACAACCTTGTATATCTAACGCTAACGCAATACAAACCTGTATATCTAACGCTAACGCAATACAAACCTGCATATCTAACGCTTATGCAATACAAACCTGTATATCTAATGCTAACGCTAAATAAACCTGTATTTCTAATGCTATAGTTACCTGCTAACTAGTAAAATTACCACCCGCCCTCCACCACCAAAGAAGAAAGCTGAATTTGCTTAAATTGTTTCCCTCGCCCCAGTGTGCCCCAGACATACACTGACAGTCACACACACATTCACTAACAAACACACAGTGACAGACACACACTCATACACTGACAGACTGAACACACATACACTCACTAACAGTTCACACATTCACTTACAGACACACACTCATTTACTAACAGATGCACTCTCACAGACATACACTGACAGACACACACATTCACTTACAGATACACACACAGTCACTAACAGGCATACACACACACACATTCACTCACAGATACACACACACTCACTGACAAGCATTAAACACATTCACTGACAGACACACACACACATACTTTCACTGACAGACACACACTGACAGACAGGCGCACACACATTCATTCACAGACCCACACTGACAGATACACACACACATTTACACATTTACTCACAGACACCCTGATACTGACAAACTCACACACATTGTGTAACACATAATTTATATGTAATTTCATTTTCATTTATATCCACCCAGCCTCCCTACCTTTGAGAGAGCTGGAGTGGATTCTTCCTTGGGATCAAAGTTCCTGCTGCTGGTCGGGCAGGCATGAAGACACAGGCAGCAGGCAGGCACAGGTAAGCGGGCAGGCCGGCAGTCAGTCAGCCAATACAGGCAGCAAGGGAACACTGTCATCTGAGCTCTCCCTGCTCAGATGACAGTGCTCCCTCGGTCCGCATTGTGATCACCTCTCGGGGAACCCTGAGGAGGCCTGTCAGCCAGCTCTTGGGTCCCCCATGAAAAAGGCTAATGGGGCACGTGCCAGGGTGCTTGGGGGTAGCGTTTTTTTTTTGCTGCCCCCTGAAAGTGCCACCCTGTTAGCCTCGTTATGGACTAGCCCTTATCTTTGTTACATCAAGCTTGCTGTGACAAACTCAATAAAATACAAATAACCAAAACAAGTCAGAAAACATACAGGGGATTATAGTAACACATCAACATGTTTATGTTGAAAAGAATTAACACAAAATATCTCTCTTGGCTGCAGAATTAGCAATATGCAAACCTACCTGTATATGCAAATTAACAAGACTTGCTATTCAGGTATGGCATATTGCTGTTGCTACCAACAGGTGGCACTGTACAGGCTACACAGCCAAATCCACCTAGTTAGTAGCAAGCATCAGCAGGACAAGAGAGCACACAAAACAACCAACAATACACACCCTGCACCTATAATGGGCACAGGGTGACTTTGACATAGGAGAAGTCCAGGGTCCTAGATAAAACTCCTGGTGATGGTGAGTACCGTCACATTTAATAAAATAAAGATTTTACTCACTATTTTCCAGTGATGATGCTCCTTCTGTGCTGCTCACATTTTCTCTTCCTACAACTTCATTAAGGATGCAAGGCCTCCTTTGGCGATGGTCCAATCCAATGCATGCAAATCCAATGCTTCTCATATTAAAGCATTGAATTCAATGCCTTCCTATGGGCTTCCTCATCACGTGACTGAGTTTTACTCGATCAGTGCCTCTAGTGGCTGTCAGCTTAACCCCTCAAGGTAAACATGGCCCTTTCTGCCAAAAAATCTATTTATGTTTTTCTTACCGTTAGGCAGTCAGTGCGCTTATGGTCGCTCCTTCTCTGGCTGAGATCATCAATAGTGATAATCTCAGCCCATCCAATGCTTCCCCATAGGGAAGCAGTGGTAGGGTTAGATGCTGATGCTCGGCAGTTGCTTGGCTGGCCCAATCAGCGATCAATCTTCTCTGTGATGCAATGGCTCCTGCCAGTCCTGCAGATATTAAAAGGATCTATAGAGGCTGCTTGACTGACACTAGAGTTGGCCTTAGAATGCAATGTAAACACTGCCTTTTTTTAAAAAAAAAACAAAAAAATCCCAGAAAAGTCAGTGTTTGCATTGCTGAGGCTGCAAGGACAGTCCCTTTGTACCAAAACCAAAACATTAAACTGTAGTGGTTATGGTGCTAAGAATGTTCTGTTAAAAATAATGCTGTTATACAACATACAATGTTGTCAATAAATCATTTATATATATCTAGAGGTTAGGGGGACTTGCTTATTTTCCCTTTTACATCAACAGTAAGGCCTACAAATTATTATTATTATTTTATTATTTATATAGCGCAATCAGATTCCGTAGCGCTGTACATATGAGGGAAAGCTAGATACACATATACCAGGCATCAGTAATCAATGCTCAATCCTGGTTGGTGTATTGCATCAGTAATCAATGCTCAATCCTGGTTGGTGTATTGCATCAAATCACTGAAGTGATCCTTGGACTGACCCTTCAAATTTAACCTATACCATTAAAATATATATATATTTACATCTTTAATATTATTTTTATGATTGACTTTCTATGTATTTTTACACTTCACTTATTAATGGTTTGTAAATCCAGATCTAAAATCTGAATTTATTTTGGGCTGAACTGCAAGCAGATGGTATCACAGAAGAATGTAGCATTGGCATCGACTTAGGTATATTGTCTAGGGGCACAAATTGTTCTTAAATAAACTGCAATGCCATATTTATGCCAGTAATGTCATTATATGGAAGATTTTCTAAGGCGATTGCTATTTTAATCCATGGCGTTATGTTTCCCTAATATGGGAACTGCTGCATTTTACAGAACCGGCAACAATATGTTAAAATGACATTAATCATTATATTTAATGCATTACATCTATAATACATTCATATGTGTAAAAAAAAAATAATAATTCCAAATAACAAAAAAATACTCTTATTTGAAATTATGGCATTTGCTGCAAATGTGTGTTGTACAATTTTTACAGTGGGCTTTCACCAAACCATGATTTAACAAAGCTCATTTACAGGACATATTTGAAAACGAGAGAAATCTCAATGTATCTTTCCTGGTAAAATATTTTATAAATAAATAAATGTAAAGGGTCAATCTAAGCACTATCACAACTATGTATAACTGGAAAGGTAAATTTGGATATATCACACTGCACTAACTCTGCAGTGACTTAGAACTATAAAACTGCAAATCTGCAATAGAATATCACAAAATAGTGTAGTACATAAAAACACCATATATTGGGTAAGTGGGAAGGACGATTCCATTAAAAGCGCATCACCTCTGTGATTTCAAGCAACGAGTTTCGGCGTGAACAAATTATTTTAGTCACTCAGTACTCAGTGACTTTCTTATCCCGGAGTTGCAATCAACTTTTTATTATCCAGATTGATACCTCGGGTGGCCCCCCCGCCCCCGTTTCCACCCCGAGGTCAGGTACTTTATAATCTAGTGCCGGGATAGGCAACCTTCGGCACTGCAGATGTTTTGGACTACACCTCCCTTGATGCTTTGCCAGCATTATGGGTGTAAGAGCATTATGGGGGATGTAGTCCACAACATCTGGCGAGCCGAAGGTTGCCTGTCCCTGATTCTAGTGTGTCAGTGGTATTTTTAAGACATTGACGTTAGATATTTCGGCACACATCTTTAATGCCTTTTTATTTTATGTACTTTTCATTTATTATCTTCCTCTAATAGAGGGCTACCGGTTCAAGTATTCATGTTGTTTATTGTTTTTCTGCTTCACTATTACACATGTCAGAGAGGGGCTCTGTAGATTTTTGCAACATTTAGTGAGTCTACCCCCTCTCTGCTTTCACATTAGACCTTCCATTTTGGGCTGCAACACACTGCTTCTTTTTAAATTGAAATTGTTGCAGCTTTCCCCATTTGTGAGGTTTATGTTATAAACAGTTATAAGAACTAGATACTTTATTGATACATTGCTGGATTGTGTTACATATCCCAATAAAGAGGTTTTTTACTTATATTGAAAAAGGGGGAAAAAACTTTTTAGATTTTTTATACGGCTGTATTTCATTAAAGGTATATTTATCTTTTACATATAGGAACTATTTAAAAAAAAAATATATCCACCTACACTGTTTGAGAGCACATATTTATTTATTTCAAAAATATTTTACCAGGAAGGATACATTGAGATTTCTCTCATTTTTAAGTATGTCCTGGGTCCACAAAACATTGCATTGTTACAATAGGATACAATATTACAATATCTTGAATTTGTAGTTTCAACTTGATGTTGTGTTCTGCCTACTATCTATTACCTTTTGTGAGTGTATTAGCCTACCTACCCAATATATGGTGTTTTCATGTACTACACTATTTTGTGAAATTCTATTGTAGATTTATGGTTTTATGTAAAATGAAGATTTAGAGGAGTCTTGCTGTCTACAATATCCGTGGGAAAGGGTATATTCCAGTTAAGTTTTACCCCTACATCTGTTTTTTTTTAACTTGTGTGTGTGAAAATAGTTTTGCCTTGGTTTTCAATGACATAGAACTGTAACAACCACTGCAATTCGAAGCCTGCCCCACATAGCTGCCAGTCATTGCAGATGGAGGGACAGTTCCAAGCTTCCTGTATTAATTCTGTACAAGTTTTGTGTGCAGCTCCTGCAGGCATAATTTGGGCTGAGCCCTCTCTCCTTCCAGCAGCTGTGGTTTTGTGTTTACAGAGCATTTACATACATGTTATGTGAATGCGATAAGAAGAATTCCTTTTAGAGATAAAATATCTATCATTCAAACCTAAAATACAGATTCTGAGTTTGTACAATGCTGTATGGACACAGTAGTGTTTTCTAGGGGCTGTAGTTCTAATTGATGGCTTGCTACTGTAGAAAGCATGTGTCTTTCTCCTGAAATCATATGACAATAGTGCTGATAGGGCATAACAACATTGTTACATGACAGCAACGGTACAAACACATTTTTTTTATTTTTTATTCCTCCTCGCTAATTTTTACACTACATGCACATAATAGTGACACTGACGGGGGTTATGCACAAGTGTCTGGAATATAAAGTGAAATCAAAGTAAATTTTAAATTTAAGGCCATTGTCCTCAAACTGGAATCATAGCCGACTTGGTGAATGTGACCAGCACCAATATTTTGGCCTTATATTTGAAACTCACTTCATGTATAAGCATACTCCATGCTCGGCAATACACAGAGATGTTGAGTGTATGCTGCATGCTGTGTACAGTGACATAGACTGTTTCACAGGACTATATCAAACAGTAGTATTTTTGTAACAAAAAAATGGAAACAGTAAAGGATGGAAGTAAGTGGGGCAGAAAATGTTGACATTATGGAGTAAAACTAGTTATAATTTATTTTAAAAATTTAAAACAGTAAAACAAAATCTAGGGTTACTAACTGTGTGTAAGCTAGACTCTGACAAAGGTACTCTTGTTGGCACTGGAGTGCACACCAGGCTATTTCGTTTTTGTATATTTTTGAGCACTACAGAACATTTTGCATTCTTTTTCCATTGCTACTGTTAGTCCATTATAGAACGTCCGTGGTATTGGATTTGCGTCTATAGAGCCCCACACCAGAAGTTGAGGTATTTTATCTTGACGAAGGGCTGTCTGTGAATTGAACTTTAAATACACATGAGAGGCTTATGCAGGCTTTAGCAAGCTAGTAACAGAGCAGGAGATAATGAATTCTAAATGAAATTTTAATTATGTGCAATACAGAAAGTTTAAACATTAGATCTCTCTTTACAAGAAGTGTTAAGAAAGACTTTGCAAGTCACATGCAGGAAGGTGTGGCTAGGGCTGCATAAACAAAGTGATTTAACTCCTAAATGGCAGAGAATTTAGCAGTGAGACTGCAGGGGCATTATCTTTACACCAAAACCGCTTCATTAAGTTCAAGCTCTTTGGGTGGCTATAGTGTCCCTTTAACTGTGGTTGCCTAGCATCCATCTTTAATCACTTTATACACAATAGACGTAAGGTAACCACAAAGCAATGCAGTTTGTTAAAACATAGGGGAGTCTTATCAAGTAAAAAAGTGC
This sequence comes from Pelobates cultripes, assembly GCA_933207985.1. Lineage (NCBI taxonomy): Eukaryota > Metazoa > Chordata > Amphibia > Anura > Pelobatidae > Pelobates > Pelobates cultripes. The sequence goes on from OW240914.1 coordinate 48,126,263, forward strand.
TATTCTAAGCGTGCTAAATATCAAGAAACATTCTGTTGGTTTCCATGGTGATGGGGTCTTCTTTAGGACTTTGCCCCACAATAGCATCAGTTTTTAATTTCATACCCCCCACCATAAAGGCTCCAGGAATGGAATAGTTAAAAACCTGCAACCTGTCTAAAAGTGTTTTCAGGGTGGGAATCCTGGAATGAATAATATACACAGCAGATTCCACGTTGTGTTCAGCATCCTGGCTTTCTATTTATTCCCATCAGGAAGAGAGATATGATGTTCCCACGCAGCTCTGGGCTCCCGTACAGGCTGTTTGTTGATGCGGATGTTTTCTTTTGGTTCCAATTCTGTTTTTAGTAGGATTCTCATGGGAAAGTTCCTGCTATTTAAAGGTGCAGTCTTCCACATATGTATTCCGAGGATTTATTTGTGATGTCTCTGCTGTTATGTACAATGAGAGGAATGTTTTTAGCTGACGGCTCTATGCATTAAAAAAACAAAACATGTTCGACATAAACCTTTTGCACATGGGGTATTTACAGCTAAGCCGGCGATGCAATGAGAAGCAATCAATTGTTTTTTCGGGAGCTGCGTAGTGGCAACAAAAAGCAACAGAACACATCACTAACTTTTATGCCAACAGTGGACTGTATTTTATGATAGTTACTGTATTATGTACTGAATCTGCCTTGTAGAAAATAATAATAATTATAATATCAGTGACATCACATGTTATATTCCCACACGATAGGAAAAGGACTATGGATTAGACTGGTGCATTTGTTTTTGGCTGAATTGTAATTTGTCCGAATATAGAACATTCGGCATTTCCGCCGAATTCCACAACTCCAGCAAACAAAGGACTTGCGCAGTGGACAATCAGGTTTGTTTGATTTGTGCGCCAATGGCGTGAAATAAAGAAAGGATTGATGGGAAAAAATGCAGACACCTACTCAGTGCCAGATTAAGAGCCCAGTGGGCCTGTTGCTGACAATTATGATGGTGACTAATTACAGAATCTTATCGACCAAAAACACAAACAGTCATACCTCCCAAGTGTCATGTATCTAATGGATTTGGTGTTGGGGGGAAACTCAAAGGATGCAGCTATAAGAAAACACATACTCTATTCTAATCTCTTTTTCTAATTTAAGCTTTCATTTTTCAAGTAAATCCATACCCCCTAACAGCAGTGTCCAGTGAAGCAGGAAGTCAATGGGCAGGATAAAAGAGTGGGCCACTGATGCGAATCACATGACCAGAACTGCCAAAAGGGGTGAACATGCATAAAAAGGGGGCATGTCTGTCCAAAGAATTGGAAGGCCAGCCTGGCATCAGTGTCCCTATGTATCACAGTGTCAGTGTCACCATGTCGCCCAGTCCCCTGGTCTCCCAGTGTCTGTGTCCCCATTTCTACAAGTGTCCACATGTCCCAGTGTGTCCCGTGTCACTAGGATACTAAGGGACACTGAGAGACATGGGGACACAGAGACCCACGGACACCGAGACACTTGGGGACACTGGGAGACATGGGGGCACTTGTGGATACAGACATGGGGACACTGGGAGAAATGGGGACACTGAAAGAAATGGGGTCACAGACACTAGGGAGACAGAGACATGGGGACACAGACATTTGGGGAAACTAAGACACTAGCGACACGGAGAGACATGGGAACACAGACACTGGGAGACTAGGGGACACTCGTAGACATGGGGACACTGAGGCACTAGGGACACTGGCTGGAAGGCATGGGGACACAGACACTTGGAGACACTGGGAGACATGGGGGCACTTGTGGACATAGACATGGGGACACTGGGAGACATGGGGACACAGAGACATGGGGACAGAGACACTGGGAGACATGGGGACACAGGTACTGGTGACACTGGCTGGGAGACATAGGGACACTGGGAGACATGGGGACACTAAGAGACTGGCTGGGAGACATGTGGACATGGGGAGACATGGGGACACTGGGAGACATGGGGACACAGACACTGTGAGACTAGGGGACACTGGTAGACTAGGGGACACTGGGAGCCATGGGGATACTGAGACACTAGGGACACTGCCTGGGAGACATGGGGACACTGGGAGACACGGAGACACCCCTGCGACCGGGTACCGCCGTCACCATTTGCGGCCGCGGCACAGCGCGACCGGGCCCCCTGTGATGACATCACAGAGCTGGGAGGAAGTGACTACACGTCACTCCTCCCAGCTACCACACAGACCGCGCGGGAGGAAGCAGAGGGAGTCAGAGTGGGAACTCTGACTCCCATCCATCTGAGCCACCACTGGACCCCAGGGAATGTCACCCTCCTGCACCTAAAAGGTAGGAAACAGGAGGGTGACTAAAATATTTTGTGCATGTTTGTTTGTGTGTATGTGTCTTTGTATGTATGTCTTGTGTCTGTGTGTCTTTGTATGTCTTGTGTGTGTCTGTCTGTATGTGTGTGTATGTGTCTTTGTATGTATTATTTTTATTATTATATTTATAGAGCGCCGTCAAATTCCGCAGCGCTTTACAATGGGTGGACGAACAGACATGTAGTTGTAACCAGACAAGATGGACGTCTTGTGTGTGTGTGTGTGTGTGTGTGTGTCTGTCTGTATATATGTGTGTATGTATGTGTGTCTTGTCTTTGTATGTATGTGTTGTGTGTGTATGTGTCTTTGTATGTGTGTCTTGTGTCTGTCTGTATGTGTGTATGTGTCTATATATGTCTTATGTGTGTGTCTTTGTATGTGTGTGTCTGTATGTGTGTGTGCATGTCTGTGTGTGTGTGTCTGTATGTGTGTGTGTGTGTGCATGTCTGTATGTGTGTGTCTGTATGTATGTGTGCCTGTCTGTTTGTATGTGTGTCTTGTTTGTGTGTGTGTGTCTGTATATGTGCGTGTGTGTGTGTCTGTATGTATGTGTGCCTGTCTGTTTGTATGTATATGTCTTGTGTGTCTTGTGTGTGTGTGTCTGCATGTGTGCCTGTCTGTGTGTCTGTATGTATGTGTGCCTGTCTGTTTGTATGTATGTGTCTTTGTATGTGTGTCTTGTGTGTGTGTCTGTGTGTCTGTATGTGTGTATGTGTGTATGTGTGTCTTGTGTGTGTGTGTGTGTGTGTCTGTATGTATGTATGTGTGCCTGTCTGTTATAGTGGGCTATAGAAAGTGGACTACCTAGCTCAGCCTTCCTACTGGGCATTGCTATAAGGAAGGTTAAAAAATAGAAAAAAGGGAAAAAAAAGTGGGGAGGGGAATTGAGGAGGAAGAGGAGGGGAGCTGATGCACAGATGAGAAATCATATTATGAGCAAACAGAGAAGTCGTCTGAATATCACCGAAAGAGGAGACCTTCGTTTGTTCGTTACGAAAATCGAACCAGATATCAAATATTTAGTGTCGCAGCATCAACCTCAAGGATCTCATTAATCACTAGTAAAGGTAATTTCAATTTACTTTATTGTTTTCTCATTAAACTTTATAAAGTTAAAAACATTATAAACATGCATTAAGTAGAAATAAAAAGATACCTCCTTTCTAAAAAATATTCTGCACTTGCGCAAAATCTGGTGGGCGGTAAGGAAAATTTTCCATCAAGAAAGATGCATTAGTGGGCGGTAGGTAGAAAAAGGTTGACTACCACTGGATTAGAGAGAGGCAGGGAAGGAGATGCTGTAACTTCCTATCCCTGCCTCTTTCCATACACAGTATGGTGTTGGTATTGCAGAGTAATCTCCGTTTATACTGAAAAAAAGTATTTGCATTTGTATTGCTGGTATTACTAGTAGCTCCATCAGCCCCTATGTTAATCCGGCCCTGCACGCACTAAATGTTGACTTTATTCACAGAACAGTGACCAATAGAGGGGAAATAGTAGGAGCAGTATAAAAAAATTAAAATCAATATTATATATAAATAACATTTTTAATAAATATATTTCTCTAGTGGCTATTTTTTTCTTATTTGATATGTGAAAAAAATGGCGGCAAAATGCTCCATTCAATGTACTTAAAATATATAGATGCTAAAGTGAGAATTCAAAGTGGAATTATTTTAAAATTAAAGTCACAGAAGTCAAATTAAAAGTATAGCTGGCTTAGAGAATTTTCCAGTTCGGCTATTTTGATATGGTTGGAAATTCACCTTGAATTCACTCTTAATTTTTCCTTTAATGAATAACCCTGATAATATTTAGTACAGCGCTATGGAATTTGCGGGCGCTATATAAATAATAAAATAATAATAATAAAGAAAATATAATAATATTATGTATATAAAATTCTTACATTGACGATATTTGGACGAGAGAAACTGGCACATGTATGACGATCCAATTACGTGAACCAAATTTTATTCTCAGACAGAGGTTTGGACGATCAGGGATGCCATGGCTGTATTACAGCGTGACTGGGCCCATGTCAGATCGGCTTACTGAGCACTGTGTGGGGAGGCCCAGGAAGAGGAAAGGGAAAAGAGCCTAGAGCAAACTCCTATCAGCCTCAGTCAGCAGCCAAATCTGAACCCAATGGGAGCCACATTCCAGCAACCAAAGGTATGGAAGAAGGGGTTGGCTAAATATATGTAAATTATGACTTGTCTGTGTTTGTGTCTGTTACCAAAGATAAGAGTCCCAACAGCAGAAAGGTTGTTGATCAAAGGAGGAATCTGATTGCCATTATGGCTTGAAGAAGGATTTTGTTCCCCTTTGTGAGGTGTAATTGGAAATGGCTACAATAGTTTTTTTTTTGGGGGGGAGGGGTTGCCTTCCTTTGGATCAACAGCATAAAAAAGAATGTGCTTCACAGTTGAACTTGATGGACTTTTTTATTTTAAGGGTAGGGTAAGGGTTAGGGTTATGGAATTGCCAAAGTCCCGAATTCCCAAAGTGCAGAAGTTCCAAATTGCCAAATTGCCATATCCCCGAATTGCCAAATTTCGTATCCCCGAAAGTGCTGAACCGAAGTGCCGAAGTGCCGAAGTGCCGAAGTGCCGAATTCTTGACCGGAACCATAGTGCCAAAGTGCAGAAGTCCTGAATCGCCGAAGTCACAAATTTCAGAAGTGGCCGACTGAACCTAATTTTTTGTCCATGCACATCCCTAGTATGTATGTAGCAGTGTATCTGTGAGTGTCAATATGTATCTGTGTCAGTATGTGTATGTGTCAGTGTATGTGTATATGTCCATACATGCCAGCATTCATGCCAACACTATACACAAATACACCCCTACTTTCAAACACCCGTGCATTCAAAAGCCCTAACCACTACAAAAATACACCCTTACATTCAAATGCCAAAACTACATACAAACATACCACAGCATTCAAATGGCAACAGTACATACAAGTGCACTCCTACATTCACACTCCAGGACAATAACATGCTTACATTCAAACACACAAACATTGCTCACAAATACAATTATTATTATTCCAAGAAGTTCCGTAGTGCTGTACAATGGGTGGACTAACAGACACGTATTTGTAACCAGACAAGTTTGACAAACAGGAACAGTGTGGTTGAGGGCCCTGCTCAATGAGCTTACATGCTAGAGGGAGTGGGGTAATGTGACAGAAAAGGTTAGAGTCAGGTAGAAAAGTAGGTGGCTAGGATAGTGTTCATTGAGAGCTTAGTGTTTTGTTTTGATGACAGTTTCAGGGGAGGTATCAGGGTACGGGGAGGGATAGCTGTCCACAGTTTAATTGATATGATTTCCTAAAGAAGTAAGTTTTCAAAGTTTTTTGATGGAGTGGAGACTGGGTGAGAGTCTAACAGAGAGGGGAAGGGCGTTCCATTCTGCAAGGATGGGCAAGGATGGGCAAGGATGGGCAAATAAAAATACTCAGCTTGCAAATTAAATGGGCAAATAAAAGATACCCAGCTTGCAAATCATGTGGGAGGTCCACCCTTGCTCTAGAGGGGGACGGGCCCTAAAGAAATTTCTTGCATCAGAGCCCCCTTTACGTTAGTTCCACGACTGATTCAGGATTAGGAGACACAAGGACTGGGATACTGGAAAAGGTAGGAGACAATTGTACAGTGTGACTGAATATGCTGGTCCTATAGAAATAATTATAATGATCATGACTGAATATTTGAATAATTAAATTAGATGGAGATAGTGTGTGCCATAAGTAGGCCATAGTAACACTGCTTCTAAATACATCACTTCACAGACAAATAAGAACGTTTCTTTTCATAAAGTGAGGGTGTTTGTATAATAGGTCAGTGTCATCTGCAGTACTATATCATAAGTATTGTTTAAATGACAATGGCCAATTAAAAAAGCTTTAAAGAGTTACTCCAAGAACCATGACCACTTCAGTGTTTCATGAGACAAAGAGTCTGTATGTGCACTATATTAGTATAAGACGCCATGCTGCACATACTGAGGTATTTAATTAAGCTACTAGATGTGTAACTCCACCTTTGGGCCTGCGATTATGTCATCTGTGGTCTCTGGAGAGACCCAGGTATGTCATCATGCAGACAGTTTTATTAAGTGTTCTTGCATAGCAAGACCACTTAATGTTATCTCACATATATTATTATTATTATTATTATAGCCAAATTTACCACCCTAACTCCTCCCACAGTTTTTACACTACATAGACAGTAATATATCGAAACATGCGGATTGTTCCCGATTGGATTGCTATTACTTTGTGGAACGTCGCCGAATGGTTCACGGAATATCGTTGTTCTTGTGGCAAAATTGATCCCATAGGAATGAATGGCATAATGTTCAAAACTAGAGTGGGAGCTGGCAAAAGCTGACATGATTTCTAAACTGCCACCACTCCCTCAAAGCCCACCTACACAAATCTTATATCAAAACGTTCAGCTATCCCTGCTGCCACTAAACATGTCCACGGCTAAGCCATAGTCCTTATAGTTTTCACAATATGACCATTTGTTTGCAACTCACGACGTCCATTGACATTCATTGAAACTCCACTCTAGCCAGCTTAAATTTGAAGGGCAATTTCTAAACTGCACCTTCATTTTTAATACTTCAGAGACATACTATGCATCAAAATGTGGGTGTGGGTCTTGTGATTCTCACAATATAAAGCTCTTCGCTGTAGGAGTTATAGTTTTTAAAATACGACCGTTTGAAGATGGCAACCGCCAAAATACTCTGACCTGTGCCAGGCTGCAGCAGCAAGTGATGTTATAGACAGGGCCTTTTGTACACCTGCTAATGTTTTTTATAAATGTATGTTTTAATGTAACTGTGAAGCACTTTGGGCAACATTGTTGCAATTAAATGTGCTATATAAATGATAACAGTTACTCCGCCCACTCCAGTTGTAGACTACTGGTGGAGGCAAGAACACTTCACACAATTTCCCCAGAAATTGTAGCTTTTCTAGTTGTTATTATTATTTTTAGAGCGCTAACATATTCTGCAGTCCTGTACAATTGAGGGGGGAAGAGAAAACAAACAGTACAATATACACAGATCAATACAAAAGGTAAGGAGGACTCTGCCTGCGAGCTGTGATCTAGCAATAGAAGCTCTGTTTTACAGAGTGCTTAGTTAGATAGACCTCACAATCTCAAAACGATTCTGTATGCTATGCTCCCCCACCCCCCATTCACCCCATTTATCTTTCTCATAATTTTATCTTTCAGTCTACATTTCTCTTATTTTGCTTTTTTCTGTTGTTACCCTGATTTAAATTGAGACTGTGTTATGTAATTATTTATGGAGGGAAACAACGGCGTTATGTCTCTGTCCATTGTTTTTAAAACATGTATTAATATACACGTAAATGTAAAATATTTATTTACAACTGTTTATACGGTATATGCACGTGTGTATATATAACAGGGGTGCTTGGCTTTTTGAAAATAAAGAGCAATTAAAAAAAAGATTTTGTATCTATAGCAAACACAAACCCTGAAATAATATATAGTGCTAAATAAAAAACATTTGATCTGTTATAACCTTTAGGTAACTATTCTCCTCCAACTTTATGAGGACTTTTTGTAAGCAAGAAGAATATGCATTTTCATTCATGTATTTTCATGAATAAAACTACTCACAGCTACTGAACGATACCATTGATGATCTGCTAAGAAAGTTCACTATTATTGGCATTATTATTGGCTGTGAATTTCACTCATTTCTTGGTGCCCACAGAATCCCAGGGTAATACAGAGCTAATTTTCTTCATAATGCTTTAAAAGGGAAGATACATATAAACTGAAGCTTAGAATGTCTGGTCATGAATAGCATTCTGAAAACTTCTGTCTCATATAGTACACAGTCAGGTTATTAACTAACGGGAGAATTGTTGGTAATTTAAAGTGAATTCAAAGTGAATTTCACAGTTAGGGCGAAAGTAGTCAAAATGGAAGCATTGTTGACTTAGAGAGATTTTTTTTCCAGTTTGGCTATTTGGCCTTAAATTTGAATTTAACTTTGAATTCTCGACAATTCTACCGTTAGTACATAAACTCTGAAAGTCTCTGTCCCTTGGTTATGTAATACTGTCATATGATCATTCAGGTTTTATAAATAGGAGTACATGTAAAAATAGCAACAAGTTCTAAACAGTTCATTTTACATCTGCTTTTGTGTCTCATATATTTTCCTATATGTTTACCATATAAAAAAACAGGTGGCATGATGTGACGGATTTAAAGGGACAGTGTAGGCACTTTAACACCTTAATTTTACTGAAGTTGTTATAGTGCCTGCAGTACTGCCCCATCTCTTCTACCCTCCCAAAACCCATTAGTTTACTAATTAGAGGAATTGGAAGCCATGCCTCCAAACCCTCTGGGTATGAGAGCCATCATTCCGGTCCTCATACAGTAACATACTGTGACATCACGTGTGCATGCGCTGTGCCATCACAGTCGGCATAGAGAATCTTTATAATCAATGAGTCTTTATAGCAGAAAATTAGGCACATGTGCCTAAAGTCACCAATGCTCCGCAATGAGGGGCACTGGATTGGCCCGTTATCCAGGAGGCAACCTGAGGGGGAGGTTGTGTCAGCGCTGAGGGAGAAAAGGTGAGTCATTTTTATTTTTTTCATACAGTATTGGGGGAGACCTGCATGACAAGGGGCTTTAGGGCTGTAGTGTTAATATTACAGTTATTCCTAACACTACAGTGTTCCTTTTTTTTTTTTTAACAACAAGCAATGACAGACCAGATACAGAAATAGCAGCATGCTACACAATATATAAAACACCCAACTTTTAGAACACATAATAGCCAGCTTAACATTGATAGTTTTATAACTGATAACTACATCTTGCTGCCATGGGAAGACCCCGAGGATAAACATAAAAACATACGATTAGCTTTCGGACAGTGAAAGACATAAACCTAACCAGGAGACAAAGGTCGATAGATGAGACATTTCTAGGTGTCTTACATAAACATGTCTCCAAATAGGGTTAATAGGTATCATTTTTGTTTTTATAAGATAGACACATACAATTAGGTACAATCAGAAACCATTTTAGTGCTCCAATGATATATGTGTGTAACATACTGCCTATATGGGTGTCTATAAGAGACATTAGTCTTCTCATGGATACTGGTTAGGATATGGTCTCTTATCTTCCTTAAGTAGGTTCTTAATGCAATTGGTAAATGTAACATTAAAACTGTGTAAACATTGTTCAAATATTATAAAATAGATTTTGTTTGTGGATTTCTGATGACATTTTGTAGTACTGTAGACTCTTGGTCTGTTATTATCGATATAGGAACCTCGAAATGGAGCCTTCACTGCAGAAAAGAGTCATTGATAGGTAACCCGTCATGTTCAACACTTTTCTTCATTTTAACAGGATAGAAGCTCCAGAAATGAAAAGCTTCTGGTTTATATGATCCTTTGTGGACTTCTGGTGAGACACATTTACCCAAAAACCATCAGAGCCTCCAGAAAATAAGGAAGAGAAACTTAATTTTCAACCCGCCCAGCAAACTTTCAGAGGTCTTCTATCCACCTAACCAGGAAGAAAAAGAGAATCTTCATTTCACTTAGCATTACCCACCATCCTGTCTTCTTACCTTATAGCATGCTTCTCCAACTGCTTGACATCTTACTCAATGACCTCTTACATATTACCAGTGGCTGAATATTTCTACCTCTTGTCTCGACTCATTTAACTTTAAAGGACCACTATAGGCACCCAGACCACTTCAGCTCAATGAAATGGTCTGGGTGCCAGGTCCATCTAGGGTTAACCCTGCCTGCTGTAAACATAGCAGTTTCAAAAAAACTGCTATGTTTACATATGGGTTAATCCAGCCTCTAGTGGCTGTCTCACTGACAGCGGCTAGAGGCGCTTCCATGCTTCTAACTGTGATTTTCACAGTGAGAAGACACCAGCGTCCATAGGAAAGCATTGACAATGCTTTCCTATGGACAGACTGAATGCGCACGCAGCTCTTGCTGTGCATGTGGATTCAGTCGAAGAGGGAGGAGAGTCCCTAGCGCCGAGGGAGCCTGGCACTGAAGAAAGGTAAGCGTTTAACCCCTTCCTCTCCCTAGAGCTTGGCGGGAGTGGGACCCAGAGGATGGTGGTGGGGGCAGGGGGGGGAACCTAAAGACCATATAGTGCCAGGAAAATGAGTTTGTTTTCCTGGCACAATAGTGGTCCTTTAAGATTGTCAGCTCCAGGGGCTAGTACTTTGTATAAAAGAGCTTTCATGGCTAATACTCAGCTCACATAAAAGATGAATTTTGTATTGGTCTGTGGATATTGTACTGTCTTTTTCCCAAATTGTGCAGCAGTGTACAATTTAGAAATGCCAGGAATAATATAATATTAAAAAGAGCAGGGTCAGGAAGATGGAATTTTAAAGAAATTCACAACCGTAAATTCCAATGACTATATGATGGCGAAGAAAGAGTTAAATTGGAAAAATTGGACTAAGCCAATTCCACGGGTCACAACCTAAAGATCAGTTACCCTCTCCATCCAGTACAACAAGGCTTTAAGGACTTTGATAGCTGGACACAAAGTCACAATTTGATTGCCTGGTTTTGCGTTCGTGTTGTGGCAGTGTTATCACATATGCTTTGTATAAAAAGTAAAAACAAACAAAGAACTCAAGGTGGAAGGGACACCATCCTTCCTTCCTCGCACACATACAGTTATGGTAGTCAATAGAAAAATGTAGATAGACTGAAAGAGCCTTGTATGTTAGCTGTCTCTCTCTATCCACTTATGTAACTGTATTTTGTTCCATAATAAATATCTTCTATTCGACGCCCTATGTATTTGTCCATTATCCTTTTATATTCTAAGCTCTTCGCCTACTGTTCCCACATGTTAAACATGTTTTGTTAGAATTATTTGACTTGTTTTTCCTTTTGTACTGCGCTGCAGTATATGATGGCGCTACGCAGATAATTGTAAATGTAAGTGAAATTTACCAAATATAGGAAGTGGTAATATTCAGGGAAATACCTGTCAGGTTATAGCCACTGATCCTGGTATTAACAGGCAGACAAGAAAACCTATATATTGCACTGCGGTGCTTTTGGTTCATAGAACGGTCCTCTAATTAATAAAAAATATAAATGATACTACAATGAATGCTGAAACAAACCGCACACAAACTGACACCTGCTCATCGAGTCGCTTTGTTTGCTACAGGTAAAATATTTATCCCACAAATCTAATGTTCACACGGAAGAAACACCATTTATTGCTCTTGGCAGACCCTGCGGATTTAACGCAAACACATTTTGTTTTTAATTTGTCTTTTTCATTGTTATCATCTGAGTATATAGACTGATATTAATGTACGGGTTGTAGTGTAATTTCCTGTCCATGATATATAAAATAATCACAACTTCCTCCGGTCTCCAGTCCTTTAGAAACTCCTAAAAACATCACTATCAAGTTACAATATAAATTTACTTTTTATATAATTTATCACAGTCTTCTCATTAAATTGTCCTTGCTATGTCTGCTTGAACCATTACACCTCCTTCATGAAAATATTGCATTGCCACATAATTCATGCAGGTAATATGTAGGGTAAGATGCAGTCAGGACCGGTAAATCTTATATACTTCTGGATAAGTTGAAATTTATCTTATGTCTACATTTATCCCACTTCCTAGACAGAGAGGTCACTAGTTGCCTTTTGTAGATTTTCCTAAATGTATTTGTATGCTGTGTTTACCAATTGTACATTGCTATGCAATATGTTAGTGCTTCATAAATTATAATAATCATATAATATTGCGACCCAAGTATTCCCACACATTATCTCTTAACACGCTACTCTAGTCCAGCAGACAACGGTGTAGCGGAGCTCGGTACTTAGAATAAGTATCTCTTCTAATTCCCCCCCCCCGCCCCCCGTCTAGGCACAAGTTACAGAAATAGCGATAATGGCCCTTTTCCCAACCACTAGCCGAAACATGGTGTTGGTAAAACAAGTGCAACCTTGCCTTCACAGATATGAGCGCCAAGGATTCCAAATCCCAAACATATACTCCCCAAATCTTGTATGTCCTCGGGATGAATTTCTATCAATTCATTACATTCTTAGCAGTTCCATAACAATATGTATTTTATTTAATTACCTTAAGTTAAAGGGACACTCGCTGTCCCTTTAGCAATCATTTGAAATTAAAAAAGGGTATTGTTGATGCTTCCTCATAATCAATATAAATTTCGTCCGTTGCCTGAGAGTACTGGGGTTGATTTAAGCCTTCCTGTAAAGAGTCATCTAATGTTTATACTTCCTTTAATGCAAATTCTGTTATCTCCTGATCTCAGATTAGATACAGTGTCAGGCCATGCAAGGCAACAATCACTAAAGATAGATGTATTGGTTATATTGCTGCCTTAGATTGTCCCTTTAACGTTCTATAAACCAAAGCAAACTCCACTTTATGATCTCACTTTGACGTTCTTTCAAACGCTAAACTAAGTGGCATTGTAACAATTTAATATCTTGTTGGCCTATTTTACTTTATAAATACAGGGCATTAAAAGGTCGTGGGAACACAGATTATATTAAAGGTTTTTTAATACAATTCACTGCATCGAGCCCAGTCCATCACCCCTCCCCTTCTTTCCGGACGTTAGTGAGAGAGGAAACAGGAAACCCGTTTAGGAAGTGTTGTTAGAAGAAATTACAGCTGGGAATGTACAGTATTACAGTGATTACAAATCAAAAGAAATGCAACAGTATGGATCAATTTGTTTGCTGTAATAGATGACGTTTTATCCTCCTACCAGCGATAAATCAGATTATAACCTGACCTCCATGTATTCCTTTTAAATATACTTAGAATGCAGTGTTATCTTCTTCCATTGATTTTTGTGTGACGCTAAATCTACTCTCATAGTGAAGGTTATGGTGCATTGAATGCCTTTGTCCTTAGGTTGCTGCACAATGCATATAGCAGCTTATAACCTCAGAGATACGACTGCCCACTCTCCCACTGACTTCAAAGCAGGAAGTTTCACTTTGTGTCCAAGTTATGCGTGTGCTGGATGACTGAGCAAGGAGTGTGCGTGCTGGATCACTGTCATGGTGGCTTGTCTTACCACCGACTCGGAGTTCCCCCCCCCAAGCCCCTCAGCACAAATGATGGCATCCACTCTGATGATGGTCTGTTCTGCATCCTTCTAGATAGGAGTCTAGACTCAGACCAATCACATTCACATGGGCAACTATGAAACTCACTGGACACGTTGCCCAGTGTTGGTTCTCAAAGTCTTTTTTTATTTTTTATTTTTTTTATTTTTGCAGTGCATATTCGTTTAACATCTGCGCTTGAGGTACCCCAATGGCAATCCTCCAGCGTGTTTTGATACATAGCTATAACAGTTGGGATATCTAAGGTACATGCACGTTTTTATATTTACGTGGTAGGCAAAATATGTAGGTTCTCCGCTTAGTGTATGGGGGCAGGCTTAGTCCTGAAGTTAGGGCAAATGGTGTGGTATGTCCCAGGGGATCGCTGGACAGCTGTGCAGCAAGGGGCAGAGCTGGGCAGTCCGGGGGGGGGAGTTTGGCATGCGGTAGGAAATGATAGTCTTGTCTTCAAAAGTAAGCCTCCTAGTATGGGGCTGCATAGTAGAGTGAGTGTCCAAGTAGTTTGTGGATGGTGGGTACTGTTGATCCTTTAGGATAGTCCTCTCTCCCGTTTAGCTGGTCAGCCTATGCCTTGTACGGGTAGAGCAGGTCTGCGTCAGCAGGCTGTGGGTCGGGTAGTTCTGGCCTCTTGGTGTCAGGCCCTCGCTATCAGGTTGGTGGGAGGGCGTCCGCATGAGTTCTTGTCGGTTCCCTGGGGCTGTCGGTATGTACCTGTTGCCGCCTGATGGATCTCAGGTCTCCTGCCGCCTGTTAATGCCCAGCTGCTCCCAACTTTCTGGGCGGCTCGGTGCTCGAGGTGTCTGTGCCTTCTCCCGTTTAACCCTGCTTGGATGAGTGTGTCGCTGGGTTACAGGCATTGCCTCTGGATTCCCTGGGAACATAAGGGCCACCAGCTTGGCCCAGAAAGCTGGCTCTGTCCAGCCGGTGCTCGACTTCTGTCTGCACGCTGTGAGTACTGGAGGAGCACGCTGCCTCCGCCATTTTGGATGCGGTGCCGCAGCTTGTTGCAGGCCCCTGCGTCGCCTCAGCTTTCCTGCCGGGTTGTACCAGGGTCTCCCAAGGGTAGACCAGGATAACCCCCACCGGTCCATAGGGAGGGAAACGGGGGTCTGGTCTCCGCTTCTCAGCGGTGGAGCAGCCGTCTCCCTCACGTCGACCTTGCATGTATGCCTCATAGGGAGAGCAGGTGCGTTATACCGAAGTTGCGCTTGTGTGCCCCTCGTTGTCACCTTCCGCCTGGTGGCCTTTTTGGGACAATTAGGTCTCGTTTTGATGGCTGAAATCTGCTTATTTATTGCTGCAGAGCAGGAGCTAAACAGGTTTGCGTCCTCTGCTTTCAGTGGTCAGGCCCCGCCTCCTCAAAGTCTTTTTAATACTCCCATGAAATATCCATGTGCTCTGATTTTGGTTGTCTAATGTATTGTCTGACTTTTGGCACCCTAAACCTTGCCCACATTTACCTATCTAGTGTACTTCTTATTCCCTTGACCGTGTCCTGCTTTGACCGTCCTACCTTATCATTTTCACCTTACTACCAACACCACATTAAAGGGACACTATAGTCACAAAATAACTTTAGCTTAATTAACAAGTTTTTGTGTATAGATTTTGCCCCTGCAGTCTCACTGCTCAATTATCTGCCATTTAGGAGTTAAATCACTTTGTTTATGCAGCCGTAGGCACTCCTCCCTGCATGCGACTTACACAGCCTTCCTAAACACTTCCTGTAAAGAGTCATCTAATGTTTATACTTCCTTTAATTAAAATTCTGTTTAATGTATAATTTCTTATCTCCTGCTCTGTTAATAACTTGCTAGACCCTGCAGGAGCCTCCTGTATGTAATTAGTGTTTAATTTACAGAGCAGAAGATACAAACTTTTAAAGTTGATTGAAAATGAAATATATTTTTTTTCATGCAGGTTGTGTCAGTCACAGCCATGGGAGGTGTGGCTAGGGCTGCATAAACATAAACAAAGTGATTTAACTCCTAAATGGAAGAGAATAGAGTAGTCAGACTGCAGGGGCATGATCTATACACCAAAACTGCTACATTAAGCTAAATGTTTTGGTGACTATAGTGTCCCTTTAAACACGGTCACTCTATGGTCCAGTAATACGTCACTATCCTTACAGCCTTATTTCATATTAGAATTAGGTTTACTCTCAACTGTGCGTGCAAGAGTCATGGCCACTGCCTTGTGAATAATGGGATCATCCCGCTCACATAGGATAAACTGTGAGCATTCAGAGTGATTGAGGATGAGATCACAGTGACTGAGGCATTCTATTGCCAAAACTAGAGAAAATTACTGAATCAACCAGTCACTCCTGCACATGGGGCGAGAAAAAAGGTGCAAGTCATGCAAATCATACTGTCATCTCAGTCTGATGTCCCTGAATCCGTCCTTAATTTTTCACTTATGGATTGAAGAACAATTTCATTGGTTGTAAATAGCCAAAATGGTTACAGAACAGGATTTAAATGCATATACAGAGAGAGATATTGTCCTGCGTTTGGCTAACTACACATTTTAATGCCGTTTGACTGTTTTACACAAATTCATACTTTTGGATACAATTTTAGCCTTTAATATACAGCCTTGAAACAATGTATATCTTCTGTGAGCCAGGTGTAATTAATACAAAGCTATGAGCATTACATTATAAGTTATAATGTGCCGTTAAATCGTGCAGTGTCATATCAACTGAATCAAGGTCCATTTACTAAACAGGCACTAAAGAGATTACCAGCCCTGCGTGCATGCTTAGAATCTAAATGTATTAAATGTAATTAATGTATTAAAACATTCTTTTAAACTCTAACCCATTATTTCACAGACATGAAAAACGAAACAACCCAAAAATCTAAAAAAAAAACTCTACTGTGTTTGTACAGCGCTACGGAATCTGATGGCGCTATATAAATAATAAAATAATAATACATAAAAATGACGTCCATATTGTATTTCACTATTATCAGGCATTCTAAATAGATCTCCAAAATCTTTCCTCCAAGAGTTAGTGATTTGAGTAATCACATAGTGTTGTTGTTTTTTTTTTGTTCTCTCTCTCTCTCTCTCTCTCTCTCTCTTCTATTTTCACCTTTTTCTGAACATGTTTCTTCAGATGATGCTTCTGCTGGATGAACAAACAATTACGTAGGAGCTGCACTCATTCAAAAGAGCAAAACAGTTTGGTGTAAAAACAAACCAGAGGCTAGCATAATCCCCATGGAAAAACACACACAATGGCAAAACCAGGAGAGAAAAAGCTCAATAAAGCAAATTTATTGGAAACACATTTTTTCAAAACAGCAATGTATCGACCCAAAAATGGGTCTTTATCAAGATGTTTCTGCTGGAGGCTTGACGTTTAAAGGGACACTATTGTCACCTAGACACCTCTAGCTCATTGAAGGATCTAGGTGCAGTGTCCCAGACCACTTAACCCTGCAGTGGTAATTATTGCAGGTCATGATCCACTGCAATAATTAGGGTTAACTCCACCTCTACCAGACAGCCACTAGAGGGACGTCAGTGTAGTTAGGCGACTTTTGCATGAGGACATCCAGCATAATTTACAACCCTATAGGTTAGTATTGATTCAATGCTTTCCTTATGAGGTAGTTCTAACGCGATTGCGGCACTCACCATGCATGCGCCCCACCGGCTGACATCGGAGGAGAAAGAGCAGACGCTCAGCCTGAATCAGCGCAGAGGAAGGGGCAAGGGAGGAACACTATAGGGAGCTATAGTCCTAGAAAACAACTTTATTTTCTTAGCACTATACTTTCCCTTTAAGTAAATCATGTCCTTTATGGAGACAAATTATTTTGACGCTGTTATACTGATGTTGTGCGCTCTTAGGTTTTCTTTAGTGTTTTCTGTCTTGGATTGTATTTTTTATTTAAAAGCATTAAATAAAGACTGTAAAAACAAAAAAAACAAAATATGATTTTGGGCTAATCTTGGAAACACATATATCTGTTTCCAATTTCTCAATTTGAACCAACTTATTATATTGTTTTATTTATGAAACTGTTGACATTTTAAAGGGACACTGTCAGAAAACTGACCATGATATATTAATGCAGTGATTATGGTGCTATGAAACCCCTCTGTATTTTGTTAAACTATTGTTATGCAGTTTGACAAAAATCTAAGTTATTGCCAGGGCACAAAGCTCAGTGGCGTAGCCACCCAGGGCTCCCCCTGAGTTTGCCTCCCCTATCTCAATCCACGTCATATCCGGTGCATATCCCCTTAGTGGGAAAGGGGATCTGTGCAGGGTAGGTGATGGTAAAGGGGTCGGTGCAGGGGATGGAGGGAGGGGGAACGTCAGGGAGGTGGGATCTGTGCAAGGAGGGGATCTGTGCAGGGGAGGGAGAGGGGATCTGTGCAGAGGAGGCAGAAGGAGAAGGGATCTGTGCAGGGGAGGAAGGGGGAAAGGGGATCTGTGCAGGGGAGGAAGTCAGAGAGGGAACCTGTGCAGGGGAGGCAGTGGGAGTGGGGACCTGTGCTGGGGAGGCAGGGGAAAAGGGAATCTGTGCATGGGAGGTAGTGGGAGAGGGAATCTGTGCAGGGGAGGCAGGGGGAGAGAGGATCTATGCAGGGGCGGTAGTTGGAGAGGGGATCTGTGCAGGGAAGGTTGTGGGGAAGGAGATCTGTGCAGGGGAGTTAGGGGGAAAGGGGATCTATGTAGAGGAGGTAGTGGGAAAGGGGATCTGTGCAGAGGAGGTAGTGGGAGAGGGGATCTGTGCAGGGGAGGTAGTGGGAGAGGGGATCTGTGCAGAGGAGGCAGGGGAAAGGGATTTGTGCAGGGGAGATAGTGAGAGAGGGTATCTATGCAGGGGAGGCAGGGGGCAGGGGGAGAGAGGCTCTATGCAGGGGAGGTAGTTGGAGAGGGGATATGTGCAGGGGAGGTAGTGGGAAAGGGGATCTGTACAGGGGAGGCAGGGGGAGAGGGGATATGTGCAGGGAAGGTAGTGGGAAAGGGGATCTGTACAGGGGAGGCAGGGGGAAATGGGATCTGTGCAGGGGAGGCAAGAAGAGAAGGAATCTGTGCAGAGGAGGCAGGGGGAAAGGGGATCGATACAGGGGAGGTAGTGGGAATTTGGATCTGTGCAGGGGAGGTAGTGGGAGAGGGGATCTGTGCAGAGGAGGCAGGGGAAAGGTATTTGTGCAGGGGAGATAGTGAGAGAGGGGATCTGTGCAGGGGAGGTAGTGGTACAGTTTTCCCGGGGTTAGTATATCCGAAATGAGTTCCAAGCGCTCGACGACCATGTACCGTTGCCTGCATTCGGGAGACAAAAATGGCCACCATTCACTAGAGCACGTGTGTTCAGGTATACAAATGGTGGCCACCCAGGGAAGGTACTTGAGCTAAGTAGTTCCTTTGAAGTTAACAAGCCAGGGACTGGTCGGTGTTAGGGAGGTATAAAAAGGGGAAACAAACAAAGAGTGTACGGACAACTGAACGGAGAGGGGACCAAGTCTGCTACAGGCTGTTCTGGTGTCCCCGTGGAGTGCACTGTTGGAGACATTGGAGAGGTAGACCGGGTAGTCCAGGGGGGCTGTCTGGCCTGGCTTCAGGGGTCTGGGCCAGCTGTGTGTGGCTCGGAGTAGTCTTGGTGTCATGCCTTGCCGGTGTGTGTGGTTTTAAAAAGTTGCTACATACTAAAAAAAAATATTATTCCAACACCGTCTTTACGAGCATTTCACAAACATTTTATCTTTATGAAATGTAATTTTTAAAAAAAAATAAAATCAGTCTGAAGAAAAATGGATATGTACTGTTACACTCTGTATTGACCAGCAGAGGGCACTAGTAGACAGGTAAATGAAGCAAGGACTTTTTATAGTAGAGCTGTCGAGAATTTGATGGCAAGGCAGGAGGCTTCATTAATCTTTCTTTACTGAATCTCCCAGCAGCAAAGAAATAGTTAACAAAGGTATAAAAAAATCCAACCGATCAGAGTGTACAACAATGTCATCTAGTGTCCTCAAGCTCTGCTAAGCCACTCTTTGTTTGCTGCTTGCCTCCCAGGTGAGTCTATTCTAATTATATTGCCTTATAATAATTTCATTACCATATAAAGAACTTGGGGGGGGCGTGGCCTGACAGTTAATGGAGTAGGACGCACTCATTCCGAGCTCCTAGGCCCCAACCTGTTTAACCCCGATTAACCAGCACAGCAACGCCGCAGAAAGCGCTCATCCATGGGGGGGAAAAAATCGGAGGCTACCTACCGCAGCCCAGGTCACTCCGGCCCCTTCCCGACAGCCAGCCGGCCCGATGGACGAGTTCCTCGCCACGCCGCATGGCCTCCGCGACTCCGGCGAGGCCGGAACACCGGCCCCTGATTCCCCGGGCTCTAGCATAGCAGGCTCGGCGCGAGAATCTGGCACACCAGGCACCCTGTCCCAAATATCCGCGGACCTCGCCGCGATTTCCGCGAGCATGATGACCCGGAAGGATAAAGGCGAAATGGTGGCTGAACTGAGGGCCATCATAAGGGAGGAAATAGCGGCAGTTCGCACCGACCTCACGGCGCTGGAGCAGTGTGTAGACATGTTGGAAGAGGAGCGCATACAAACCCAGCAGCACAGACAGGCATCGGAGCTGGCAACCACGAGGCAGGGCAATATCCTCCTGGACCTCCGCCGGCAGGTTGAAGATCTTGATAATCGCGGCCGGCGGAACAACATCAGGGTCAGAGGCCTGCCTGAATCCGAGGATGAGGTACCGCAGGAGATCCTGACTGGCCTATTTGCGCAAATACTGGGAGATGCAGCCCCCGGCGACTTCAGCATTGAAAGGGCCCACAGGGCACTCCGTGCCCCCAGAAGAGACCGGCAGCCGAGAGACATGATTTGCGCCCTCCTGTCGTTCCCGCTAAAGGAATCTATAATGCGTGCAGCACGTGCACAGCAGCACATCACTTACATGGAAGCACAGATATCCCTTTACCAGGACTTATCTACCATCACCCTAGATGCCCGCAGGGCCTTGCGGCCTCTCACCCGAGCACTCCAGGAGCGACGAATTCCATACAAATGGGGATTTCCATTTAGCCTGCAGGCCCGGATGGGAAACGTATGGTCATACGCTGGCCGAACGACGTGCCACGGTTTTTAAGAACCGCCAACTTACCTGCTATCACAGTGCCAAACTGGATCCTGGAGGAACCCCCCGCACGAGCCACAGGCCCAACTGAAGTGGCGCACAACATCCACCTGGAGCCTGGACCACCAAGGCGCAGAGGCGGCCCAATAGGCCCAGAGGAATAGTGACCCTCCCGCCGCACCGACCAGTGGCCCCCCTGGGACTTCCCAGGCCAGGTCGGGGCAATGCCTCCTGAACTCCCCCCAGCTTCGCTTATGGACGCCACGCAGACCCGATGACACCACAGCTGGGGTATGTACTTTCAAGTCCGCTGCCAGCCTGCATTAGCTAGTAGACAGGGAGGAAGGACGCAGACAGGTGGGGAGGGAACCGAAGCCAATTTCGGGGAGCGGCCGGGAGCTAGGGCCCCATCAGTGAACCCACACACCCGGGGCAGAAGGGGGAAATACCCCGTAGGTGGGGAGGGGATGATGGGCAGGATACAAAGGGTCTGGACACCGTTACCATCACCCAGGTCACACCCTGGGTCAAGACTGCTGTACTGAACAGGCTGCTCCAGCACACCGCTGCTCACGGAACAGGGCTGGGGGGTGGATGCGGGAGGGCGAGGTCAACATGATATGCGGGCACGCAGGGCTAGAGCTGGGAGGGGAGCTGGGACAGGGCTGGGCACTTCTTGTTCATGTTGTTTAGTTATACACGGTTCCGCTTATATCACCCGACACACATCACAGCCACTCACAGTAGGGGACAACTGCACACAATTAGCCGCCCTGAGACAAGCAAGACGCCATGTTGGCATCCCCTACTATGTAAGTCCAGGCACACAGATAGATATTACGACGGAAATCTTGAGCGCAGGGAGTGGCCACGTCCCAAACCAGACTCACTGAATTGACGCAAATGAGGGAGCGGGCGCGCTACGCCCACAGGGTTGCCTCACAATGCAGCCCAACACATGTAGGACAGACCATCCCCAAACAGCGGCCCTACGCCCTGGACACGCCGACCCGTAGCCCACGAAATGTAAGTCGCCCGGCGGGGGAGGTCAGATACGGAGGGACCCGGGGTGCCCAGAAGACGAACCCAGCCGAATCCTCGGACAGCACCCGGTCACTAGGACCGGGATGACAGGGGAGCCGACCGTGACGGGGGGAACCACGGGTACCACTGACCATAACGCCAACAGGACCGGTATGCACATTCGCTCCTAGACCGTGGGACTGCTGTACAGGACGCCACAGCCCGACCGGCACACTAAGTCCCGGGCGACTACTGCGGACCCCGAAGCTAGAGCAGGCAAACATGGCGATTGCACACACCCTCACAGGTTGGGTGCCGATGGAGAGGGGAGAGTACCAACCTCACTCAGATCCGAGACCGACTTCACTGTAAGTGACCATACGGAACCCCCACTGAGACAGACCCACACTGTACATTACACCGGTGTTCTCGACGCTGAGGTTACCCACCAGGCTCGAGAACGAACACACCCGGTACAGGGTCAGAGTCACACCCGCACACCCAGACGATACGCTAGATCATACACATCACCACCACAGACAGACAGACTCCCCCCACGCTCACCACCTCATCTCCACACCATACAGACAACGCTGCGGGGACGCCGCCCTGCTGCCGAGATGGCAGCCTCGCGGGGATTTGTCCCGGCTCAACTGACATACTGGTCCAATAATGTCCAGGGGATTAACACACCTGAAAAGCGCGCGCGCCTGATAAGGCGCCTATGGGCCGTGAGAGCTTCCGTGGCGTTCCTGCAGGAGACCCATCTCCGAGGACTGGACGCCCCCAAACTAGAGAACAGACGCTACCCGCAGGGATTCTACGCGAACCATCCGGACGCTAAGAAGGCTGGTGTAGCAATACTCTTTGCACAGACGACGCCGTTCCAACACACAGCAATGCAGACGGACCCGAACGGCAGATTCCTTTTCATTAAGGGCACAATCATGCAACACACGTATACCTTCGCATGCCTCTACGGCCCGAATAGAAAGCAGCATACATTCCTGGCCCAGACGCTAGCCAAATTGGAGAAATTCAGAGACGGCCTCTTGGTCATGGCAGGTGACCTCAACCTACCACTGGACCCCCGCACGGACACCTCCAGAGGACAAACTGCGATCCCGGCGCACTGCATAAGAGCAGCACAACAATCTATACATAAACACGGCCTGGTGGATTGTTGGAGGGCATGTAACCCTAAAGGAAGAGACTATACCCACTATTGGGCAGTCCATAAAAATTACAGTCGCATAGACTACATATTCCTGGCCCAGGAATACCTCAACCTCCTCCACGACGCACGAATAGGAATAATGGACCACACAGACCATGCACCACTGACGATCCGCACAAGCTCCCCACTATATAAACCCCGCGAAAGACACTGGAAACTGAACGAATCCTTACTGGACGATGCAGAGTGTAAGAGGGTGACTGCCCAAACCCTAACAGAATACTTCACTACCAACGAAGATGCCACCGTTAACGCTATGGGAAGCTCACAAATGCGTCATACGGGGCCATTTCATCGCCATGGGCACCAAACGCAAAAAGGAACGAACACGACGTATCACAACACTGCTAGACCGGATAGCTGACCTAGAAGGGGAACACAAGACGGACCTCGCAGACAGCACATACCTCCGCCTGACGGAAGCACGAAGGGAGCTGAAAGCCATATTATCACAAGGGCTTCTACACACCGCGAGGAAGGCTTCCAGGTATTATTACGAACACTCGAACAAAAGTGGACGGTTGCTAGCTCGTTACAAGATAGAAGGAAAGCACAGCACGTTCACAAGGTACGCACGAGCAGTGGAGACACAACCTGCCTCCCGGACGGCATACTGTCAGCGTTCCGGGAATACTACGCGGCGTTATATAACCAACCACGACACCACCAAGACAGAGACATAGGTAGCCACCGAGAACGGATAACCACATACCTTCAGAACCACATCACCCGACAGCTCACCCCGGACCAGGAGGCGGAACTCGAAATGCCCTTGACGATCGAGGAACTATCTGGCGCATTGAAATCAACTAAAGCGCACAGGGCCCCGGGCCCAGACGGTCTACCAGTCTCGTACCTACGCTCCTTCAAAGACATCCTGCTGCCCAAACTCCTGACAGGCATTAACTCAATTAGAGATGGAGGCCAATTCCACAGAGACACCCTGGGAGCAACAGTGGCAATAATACCCAAAGAGGGCAAAGATCCAACAAACTGCGCCAGCTACAGGCCCATCTCTCTGTTAAACACGGACATCAAACTCTTCGCTAAGGCACTGGCACTCAGGATGGCCCGGACGCTTCCGGACCTGGTGCACCCGGATCAAGTGGGGTTTATCCCCGGAAGAGAAGCCAGAGATAACACTATTCGCGCCCTCAACATCATCCATACTGCTAAAACGGGCAAAAAGGAAATGGTCCTGCTATCCACTGACGCTGAAAAAGCGTTTGACAGGGTGGACTGGGTCTATATGTCGGAAACCCTACGACATTTGGGATACGGCCCACACCTGCGGACCTGGATAACGGCTCTATATACCTCACCAACAGCCCGCATACGAATAAACGGAGCGCTGACTGACTCATTTAGTATACATAACGGCACGAGACAGGGCTGCCCCCTGTCCCCGCTCCTGTTTGCCCTCACCCTGGAACCCTTCTTGGAGGTGGTCAGACAGGACAGGGGTATCACGGGGTGCAGCATAGGAGGAAGAGAACACCGGGTAGCGGCATACGCCGACGACATGCTCTTCTTCCTGGAGCAACCCAGAACCTCCCTCCCACATCTCCTGGAGGCGTTTCGGCAATACAAGGAGGTATCCGGCTTGACGCTTAACCTAGATAAGTCAGAGATATTGCTGCTCGCACAGGACAACATCCTCCAACGTCACATCCAAGCACGGGTGTGGCTCCCGAGAGACCTGACACTTCTCTACCAACTGAACTTTGCGCCCCTGCTCACCACCCTCCAACAAGACATGAAACGCTGGACAACGCAGTACATCTCGTGGTTTGGTCGCATAAGCGCCGTGAAGATGAACATTATGCCCAGACTACTATACCTGTTCCAGACAGTACCCACGAACCTCCCGAGGGCATTTTTTCAGACCTTGACGACCGCAGTCAGGAAATTCGTCTGGAACCAAAAACCAGCACGTATCCGAAGAGCGATTCTTGAACGCCCTAGAGGGGAAGGAGGCATGGGATTGCCGTCCATCCTCACGTATTACCACGCTACCCACCTGCACAGACTGGTTGATTGGCATGCAAACCCCAGCACAAAGCAATGGGTAGACTTGGAGAAGCACCAAGCCCAGGGACGAATCCCCGCTATGCTATGGCTGGGAGACGCACTACCCAAGGAACTACTTACCGGGAACCCAATGATCGACGCCACGCTGAAGGTATGGTGTAGGATATGATACTCCAAAAACCTCACGTCATCGCCCAATCCGCTCACACCAATAACACACAATCCGAGGTTAGCGGGAGGACTAAGCACGGCTGACCTGAAAAACCTGGGAGCCACGGACTGGGTATACGCTAACCAATGGAACTCCGGGACGACGCTCAAGCCCCTGGCAACGCTGATGCAGGACCGCAGGCCCAGTGGCCTGGACACCTTCCGATATCACCAAGTGAAAACATACCTCGACGGCATTGCGGGCAAAGGCCACCTACACCGCCCATTGTTGATGATGGAACACCTATGCGCGGCCAGACAACACCTCTCACATGGAGTCTCACAACTCTATACCGCGCTGCTAAGCAACGGTGATAAGAGCCCTCTAGGCTTCACATCGCGATGGGAAAGAGAGACCGGGGTGGAGCTTACGGAAATGGAATGGCTTAAAATCTTTCAACTAACACACAGGGGGACCATCAGCTCCAAGTTCCAAGAATGCAATTACAAAATTCTAACAGGATGGTACCGGACGCCAGACATCCTGCAGCACGTGCACGAGTCAATCTCGAACGAATGCTGGAGATGCGGCACAGGGATAGGAACCAGCATTCACATCTGGTGGACATGCCCACGTATCGAACCGTTCTGGAGGATGATACACCAGACGATCAAAGATATCACGGACTCAGACGTCCCATTCCAACCCATGCCACTGCTTCTCAACCACACGCGCACGCCTGTGAAGATCTACAAGAAAGGACTCCTCATACACCTACTTACGGCAGCGAAGTCACTCATCCCACTCCATTGGAAAAGCTCGACGATTCCAACCTTGCAACAATGGGTAGATAGGGTGGAGATGATATATAACATGGAGATGATGACAGCCTCCCTGCAGGGACGCCAGGAAAAATGCGCCGTGACGTGGTACCCATGGATGGACTACACATCAAAACGGACGGGAGGAGGAGGCCCGGTGGAGATGGACGGCGCCCCCGCACCAATACAACCCCCCCGACAGAACATTGCACAGACATAGGAAGTACCAGACGAGTAGATTGCATCCCCAGCAAGACGGAGACACACTTCCTACGCGCCCCCCCCCTCCCCCCACCCCTCCTACCACATGACACATAGACACACAAAAGACCCTGAGGGACACAACCCCCGGGGGCACGCGGACCGACGTATGGCTCCGCACATAGCGGAATCAGTGAGTAAGCAGATACCGATGCGGAGGGCCACGGGATACGGGAGGGGAGGAGTGATCCACTAAAGCGACATATGGACCGATACACTAGGGGACGGAGGGAAGAGGGAGACCGGGACGCAAGGGACATGGACTCACCCCCACCCCAGACGCAAGAAGCCACGACTTGAGCCAGTAGCACCCGGCCCAGACCACGCCAACTAACAACCAGGGCTGCCGCAGGTGGCAGACATAACCCCACACATACCGAACCCAGCGAGATACAAGATAAGATATAACAACCTAGACTTAGGTATCCAGAAGAGTCACGGGGACCGTGCAAAGGCCCCAGGGCTGATATGATTACGCCCACCACACGGGTGACACAAACCAGGGGCCTGAGGTGACGACACGACGACTAACACAGACCCCACACGCCGCACACCTACATAACAAGACATCGCAGGACAACCCCACACATACTAGCTGCACCTACGGACAACTCAAGGTCAACTACCCCTAGAAACCCCAAAAAACAGATCGACCCAGGGAGAATAGGGGGTAACCACACGGTCACAGGGGCAACATAATCGACCCCCTCACGATTTAAGACTGAACACATCCACACCAGGCCCATTACGACCTGAACCAACGCACAAATCAAACACTGACCGGACTGGAACCCCCATTCAAAGCCCCAGACGGTGCCCCCCCAAAGATCGAAACACGTAGGCAGACACAACACGGACTGGGACATAGCTCTATACCCATCAGCCTGGCACTAGTAACACAAACAAATCATTACGTACGATGCTGGGGACAAAGATGAACCGCACCGCACATAGACAGAGACTTCCACAACTCTTAAGTACCATGGGACACACTAGATCCAATATGTGAGTGAAGGGAAACCTTGCACTGAGCCAGCCTCTCCAATATGGTCCTACCTACAAATGAGTATACAAAAGTGCACTATGAAACCAACCGGTGTACAGAGCAAAGTGTGTAGCGCTGATTAAAATTAGCACTTACCCCTAAGGGTTAACAAAGTGATATAGTAAATTCCCTACAAGGGAATAAAATAGACACTATATAGTGTAGTATATTAGAGAAATAGTGGTGTAAATAATCACAATAATGGATCCACTCACATGATACAGAGCCACTTAAGGACCGGCTCTGATCTCTTCCACTTGTGTGTACTTAAAGGTGACACACACCTGTATCATCCGTATCAAATGCAGACCTCAAACAAAGACAAAGAGAGAAAAGCTTCTTTGGTGCAGAGATCCCAAACAAAGTGTATATAGATGAAGTGAATTAGGGCTTCTCACCTTGTCCAGAGCCTTGAACTAGGCTCTGAGTAAAAATAGCAGATGTGACAGTATAGGGTGTCACTACCCTCCTTTATAGCAGCATGGACAATTCTTTGAAGATTAAAAATTAACAAGTATTTATTTAAATAAAAATATATAAAATAACAGACCAAATGTACAGTCTTGTTGTCCGAGACGCGTTTCGCTGATCCTCAGCTTTCTCAATCGGTGCCGTCCATGCCGCCGGTCTTCTTTTTTATTTCCTGGATAGGAGGGGTTAGGGCTACGTCATCCGTGATACTGCCAACCACGGACGGCGTTGGGCGCATGCGTCGTGCTGCGTATTCTAACCTTTCGTGACGTCATCGCGCACGATGTAGCGTGCGTGTGACGTCACTTCCGGTTACACGGGATGCCGTCCTCGTCAATGTTCCCCACAATTCGTGTGTTTTCTCTTAGGTCCGCCCCTTTTCCATTCCCACCATTTCAGTTCAGGGCAAGGTATGGGCACAATGGAATGAAAAACTTCCATTCCTATTCGGCTGTGCTGTATACCATTTTACCCTATACATCCATACTCAAGAAAGAGTATATACATAAAAAGAAAAAGAGAATATATACAAAAATCAGAGTTCCATCAATCTTAAAGATACATCAACTATAAAGTATAAAAAACTGCAATCTGCTTTATTTATATGTCTTAATGACGATGTATAGTAACCATGTTGTCTTGAATTAACAAAGATAAAATATATAGTTAACACTAAAAAATATATATATATTAAAAAAATATATATATTAAAAGTATCATTAAATATTAGGAAATATTAAAAAGTATTAAAAACTATATATGTATATATAAAAAGTCACCTAATATATGGTGACTATTATAAAAAGTGACATAACTCAAAATCGTCATTAAGCCCATATGGTTGCATAGTGTTTAAATTAAAAATCCATTGCATCTCTGTTTGTCCTATATGTTTCAACAGATCTCCACCTCTCCAATTCACAACAATTCTTTGTATTCCTATAAAATTCATTAAATGGGGATCACAATTATGTTTTTCTTTAAAGTGCAGTGAAACGCTATGTTTTTCAAACCCTTTTTTGATGTTTCGTATGTGTTCCTGTATCCTGGTGTTTAATGTCCTTATGGTTCTGCCTATATAGGCTAGTCCACAGGGACAAGTGATCATGTAAATAACCTTGTTTGAGTGGCAAGTGATCATTTGTTTGATCTTAAATTGTTTAGTTCCATTCCCTGGAGGATTAAATTCTGTTGTGTGGCATTTTATACTGTTGGTGCCTCTGCAGGCTCCACATGTACCGCAGCCGTAAAATCCGTATGATTGGTTAAGGAAATGTTTCGTTTGTTGTTTAGGTGGTATATGGTTGTGTGTCAAACTGCTCTTTAAATTACGTACTCCCCTATAGGTAATTGTGGGTTTTTCCGGAAGAATGGAGTTAAGCATAGGATCACCCATTAGAATAGACCAATGTGTTTGTATGATTTTTTTCAGATGTCTATTGTTGCTGTTGAAGTCACAGATAAAATTCAGATTCTGAAATTCTGGGTCTGTTTTCTTATCTTTATATTTAATTAGTTCATTCCTATCAATGCTATCGACCTCTATGTATGCTTTCTCTAGAAGTTCTTTCTTGTATCCTTTTTCACTAAAATCATTGATAATTCTAACTGATTGTTCCCTAAATTTATCTTCTTCAGTGCAATTTCGTTTAATCCGTAAAAGTTGTGCCTTAGGTGCGTTTAGCAACCAAGGTGAGAAGTGGCAGCTATTTTCGCATATATAGCTATTTACATCTACTTTCTTAAAAAAAGTGCAAGTTTTCAATACACCTCCCTCTATATATATATTAAGGTCCAGGAACTCGACCGAAGTTTTACTAGAGTTGCAAGTAAGGCGAATACCCCAATCATTTGTATTAAGGTGGTTTAGAAAACAATTTAAAGAATCCTGGTCTCCTCTCCAAATAAAAAATATATCATCGATGTAACGGCGATAGGTAACGAGGCCCGCAGCCCACCCATCATCGTCATGGATAAACTCTTGTTCCCAGAGTGCCATGAACAGATTGGCGTAGCTGGGCGCGAACCTCGTTCCCATCGCCGTTCCACATGTCTGGAGATAAAACTGCTCCTCAAACCAAAAATAATTGTTTGTGAGGATCCATTCTATACCCTCAATTATAAAATTGATATGTTTCTCAGAGAATTTCTGTGATTTTTCTAAAAAGAATTTGGTAGCTCTGCAACCCATATCATGAGAAATAATCGTATATAACGAACTAACGTCGGCTGTCACGAGATGATAATTATCATCCCATGTTATGTCATTTAGAATTTGTAATATATGAATGGTATCACGTAAGTAACTAGGACTGGTACTTACAATGGTTTGTAGGCATCTATCGATATACTGGGATAATTTACTAGAGATAGATCCAATCCCTGAGACAATAGGTCTCCCGCGTGGTCTATCTCTATCCTTATGTATCTTCGGGAGATAGTAAAATACTGGAATTTTTGGGTGTGATACATTAAGGAATTTATATTCCCGTTGATTTAAAACTCCTAGTGCTTTACCTTTTTCAATAAGGATGTTGTAACTATTAGTGATGTCCTTAGTGGGGTCTTTCGGTAAGATTTGATATGTGTTACGATCATTCAATAATTTTAAGGATTCTTTTACATATTCCTCTATGTCTAGGATGACTATACCTCCTCCCTTGTCTGCCGGTTTAATCACTATAGTGTGATCTTCTCTTAATTCTCTTAATGCTGTTCTCTCTTTAAAACTTAGATTATTGTTCTTAGGTTTTTTGACTTTTTGAATATCCCTCATAACCATTTTTTCAAAGGTTATCATCTCATTTGAGATGCAACCCTTTGGAAAAAATGTGGATTTCGCCTTTAGATCCGTATGAACAATATCCCCCTCTTGACTCATCCCTTGGGCCCTAGTTAGTGGTGTCTTCATAAAAAATTTTTTGATACATAGTTTTCTCTTGAACCTATTTAAATCTAGATATACGCTGAATTTATCAAGTGGTTTTGTGGGTGCGAACTTCAATCCTTTCTGTAACAATGCTATTTGTGATGGAGTTAGTTCTCGTTTAGAAAGGTTGAAAATCCCGTTCTCCTTGGGTATTTTTCCCTACTTTCTTTTTTGTATACGTATCCCTCCTCTAACTCCCCTTCTTCTAAACTCCGTCTTCTCTTTCCTGGGGACATATGGTGCATAAGGGAGTCCTTGTAGCGTCCCTTCATGTGGCCATTCCAAAAATCCTCACCATTGTTGGATGTCGCCAATGGTAAGAATCTATTGTGTGTAGAATTTTCCCTATCTTTATATTTATTTCTATGTATATCCATATTTTGAGTGTTCTTTATCATTAAGTTAGATCTTGGTGATCTCTCTTTTTGTCTAATTGGGGATCTTAATTGTTTCCTCCTTACTACTTTCTCCCATTGTGGTTGAACATTGGCAGGTGGTTTTGATCTTTGTGGTAGACCTTCCTGTGACTTCTCTCTTCTATGGTCTTTTAAATGTTTATTACGTAAGGGTGTTCTCCTAACTGTAGGGCTATTGTTTCTCCCCCTGCGGTAATAGTGCTGGCTGTTATCCCAATCATTTACCATTTGGCCATTATTTGTCTGAAACCTATTGTTTCTCTTTGTATGTGTTCTAACTTCCCCCCTTGCATAGTCTTCTTTATCTCTCTGGTATTTTCTTTTCTTAATGTCTATTACACTTTTCTCTAGTTTTTCTAAATTGGTCTGGATGTCTATTAATGTATTGGAATATTGTTCTGATGACATATGTTCCACTAGGGAATTTTTTGTCTCATTAATTTCTACATCGAGCTTATGCAATGTCTGTGTACGTCTTTTAATAATCAGGTTCATCATTCCAAATGAAAAACTCTCCAAGAGGTCTGACCATTCCTGTATAAAGTCTTCTTCCTCTTGATCGAATGAGGGACTTTTGTAGAAGCGTAGGCCTCTTGGAGTAATTTTTTCTCTAGTATATTTATCCATTGTGGCAATCTCCCACTTAATTTTGATCTCTCTTCCTAACAATTTCTCTAGTTTGAATCTATCATTCATATCATTCATTGTTCATACGGATCTAAAGGCGAAATCCACATTTTTTCCAAAGGGTTGCATCTCAAATGAGATGATAACCTTTGAAAAAATGGTTATGAGGGATATTCAAAAAGTCAAAAAACCTAAGAACAATAATCTAAGTTTTAAAGAGAGAACAGCATTAAGAGAATTAAGAGAAGATCACACTATAGTGATTAAACCGGCAGACAAGGGAGGAGGTATAGTCATCCTAGACATAGAGGAATATGTAAAAGAATCCTTAAAATTATTGAATGATCGTAACACATATCAAATCTTACCGAAAGACCCCACTAAGGACATCACTAATAGTTACAACATCCTTATTGAAAAAGGTAAAGCACTAGGAGTTTTAAATCAACGGGAATATAAATTCCTTAATGTATTACACCCAAAAATTCCAGTATTTTACTATCTCCCGAAGATACATAAGGATAGAGATAGACCACCCGGGAGACCTATTGTCTCAGGGATTGGATCTATCTCTAGTAAATTATCCCAGTATATCGATAGATGCCTACAAACCATTGTAAGTACCAGTCCTAGTTACTTACGTGATACCATTCATATATTACAAATTCTAAATGACATAACATGGGATGATAATTATCATCTCGTGACAGCCGACGTTAGTTCGTTATATACGATTATTTCTCATGATATGGGTTGCAGAGCTACCAAATTCTTTTTAGAAAAATCACAGAAATTCTCTGAGAAACATATCAATTTTATAATTGAGGGTATAGAATGGATCCTCACAAACAATTATTTTTGGTTTGAGGAGCAGTTTTATCTCCAGACATGTGGAACGGCGATGGGAACGAGGTTCGCGCCCAGCTACGCCAATCTGTTCATGGCACTCTGGGAACAAGAGTTTATCCATGACGATGATGGGTGGGCTGCGGGCCTCGTTACCTATCGCCGTTACATCGATGATATATTTTTTATTTGGAGAGGAGACCAGGATTCTTTAAATTGTTTTCTAAACCACCTTAATACAAATGATTGGGGTATTCGCCTTACTTGCAACTCTAGTAAAACTTCGGTCGAGTTCCTGGACCTTAATATATATATAGAGGGAGGTGTATTGAAAACTTGCACTTTTTTTAAGAAAGTAGATGTAAATAGCTATATATGCGAAAATAGCTGCCACTTCTCACCTTGGTTGCTAAACGCACCTAAGGCACAACTTTTACGGATTAAACGAAATTGCACTGAAGAAGATAAATTTAGGGAACAATCAGTTAGAATTATCAATGATTTTAGTGAAAAAGGATACAAGAAAGAACTTCTAGAGAAAGCATACATAGAGGTCGATAGCATTGATAGGAATGAACTAATTAAATATAAAGATAAGAAAACAGACCCAGAATTTCAGAATCTGAATTTTATCTGTGACTTCAACAGCAACAATAGACATCTGAAAAAAATCATACAAACACATTGGTCTATTCTAATGGGTGATCCTATGCTTAACTCCATTCTTCCGGAAAAACCCACAATTACCTATAGGGGAGTACGTAATTTAAAGAGCAGTTTGACACACAACCATATACCACCTAAACAACAAACGAAACATTTCCTTAACCAATCATACGGATTTTACGGCTGCGGTACATGTGGAGCCTGCAGAGGCACCAACAGTATAAAATGCCACACAACAGAATTTAATCCTCCAGGGAATGGAACTAAACAATTTAAGATCAAACAAATGATCACTTGCCACTCAAACAAGGTTATTTACATGATCACTTGTCCCTGTGGACTAGCCTATATAGGCAGAACCATAAGGACATTAAACACCAGGATACAGGAACACATACGAAACATCAAAAAAGGGTTTGAAAAACATAGCGTTTCACTGCACTTTAAAGAAAAACATAATTGTGATCCCCATTTAATGAATTTTATAGGAATACAAAGAATTGTTGTGAATTGGAGAGGTGGAGATCTGTTGAAACATATAGGACAAACAGAGATGCAATGGATTTTTAATTTAAACACTATGCAACCATATGGGCTTAATGACGATTTTGAGTTATGTCACTTTTTATAATAGTCACCATATATTAGGTGACTTTTTATATATACATATATAGTTTTTAATACTTTTTAATATTTCCTAATATTTAATGATACTTTTAATATATATATTTTTTTAATATATATATATTTTTTAGTGTTAACTATATATTTTATCTTTGTTAATTCAAGACAACATGGTTACTATACATCGTCATTAAGACATATAAATAAAGCAGATTGCAGTTTTTTATACTTTATAGTTGATGTATCTTTAAGATTGATGGAACTCTGATTTTTGTATATATTCTCTTTTTCTTTTTATGTATATACTCTTTCTTGAGTATGGATGTATAGGGTAAAATGGTATACAGCACAGCCGAATAGGAATGGAAGTTTTTCATTCCATTGTGCCCATACCTTGCCCTGAACTGAAATGGTGGGAATGGAAAAGGGGCGGACCTAAGAGAAAACACACGAATTGTGGGGAACATTGACGAGGACGGCATCCCGTGTAACCGGAAGTGACGTCACACGCACGCTACATCGTGCGCGATGACGTCACGAAAGGTTAGAATACGCAGCACGACGCATGCGCCCAACGCCGTCCGTGGTTGGCAGTATCACGGATGACGTAGCCCTAACCCCTCCTATCCAGGAAATAAAAAAGAAGACCGGCGGCATGGACGGCACCGATTGAGAAAGCTGAGGATCAGCGAAACGCGTCTCGGACAACAAGACTGTACATTTGGTCTGTTATTTTATATATTTTTATTTAAATAAATACTTGTTAATTTTTAATCTTCAAAGAATTGTCCATGCTGCTATAAAGGAGGGTAGTGACACCCTATACTGTCACATCTGCTATTTTTACTCAGAGCCTAGTTCAAGGCTCTGGACAAGGTGAGAAGCCCTAATTCACTTCATCTATATACACTTTGTTTGGGATCTCTGCACCAAAGAAGCTTTCCTCTCTTTGTCTTTGTTTGAGGTCTGCATTTGATACGGATGATACAGGTGTGTGTCACCTTTAAGTACACACAAGTGGAAGAGATCAGAGCCGGTCCTTAAGTGGCTCTGTATCATGTGAGTGGATCCATTATTGTGATTATTTACACCACTATTTCTCTAATATACTACACTATATAGTGTCTATTTTATTCCCTTGTAGGGAATTTACTATATCACTTTGTTAACCCTTAGGGGTAAGTGCTAATTTTAATCAGCGCTACACACTTTGCTCTGTACACCGGTTGGTTTCATAGTGCACTTTTGTATACTTATTGTAAGTGGGGTGGAGAGTCCCCATTATCGTGTGTTAGCAGCTTTCATATTCACTCGTTTACTGTACTTTATAGATTTAAGCGCCTTATTTGCACAGATTCACAGTATATTCTTAACTACCTACAAATGAGGATGCTCAGAGAAAAACGCAGGGATACACAACTCCCCCCCTGACCCACGAGCACAACCCAGAGCGGCTGAA
This sequence comes from Pelobates cultripes, assembly GCA_933207985.1. Lineage (NCBI taxonomy): Eukaryota > Metazoa > Chordata > Amphibia > Anura > Pelobatidae > Pelobates > Pelobates cultripes. The sequence continues at coordinate 48,161,593 of OW240914.1, forward strand.
ACAACCCACCCGATAACACGCATGAATCTTGCGGATTAACCGCAAACCCCATACACACCTAACCACACAGGGGACTAACCCCATACAGGGCCAACGACAGAACACATCACATAAGAACGCTCACTGTTTTATTGAAACCAAATACTCAAACACAACCTATTAACCAGTTGTTGAAACCATCTTGATGCTGTAATACTCATAACTGACCCGTTTATCTGTTATCACCTGTTAATTTGTATTGGATATACATGCTGTGATTTAATAATGAAAAACATAAATAAAGAATGTCAAAAAAAAAAAGAACTTGGTTTCTCACATATATTTTCACTATTTTATAATTTATTTATTTCACTTCCATTTATCCTTTGGATTGGTGTTCAGTTTTTATTACACACCATTTTTTTTTTTTTAAATTTATATTTTATTAGAGTTATAAGCAAGTATATCTCTGTGCCATTATATGCGAGGGATAAACAAATAGAGAGTATACGGTTCAGTGTGGTTCAGCAAACACACTAATGTTAGCAAGAGATGTAGAGCATAGACAAGTGACAAGTGAGAGGGACAAAGGACAAATGAAAGGCGTCAATCAAAAACAATAGCATTGGTCCTTAGGTTGGGCGTAGCGGTTGACCACATAAGTCAGTATAATTAGTTTATAGTCCGGCTATTAGCAATCGCTATGGAGTGTCCGAACTGTCCCTGACGGTAGGTACTTGTTGTTTAGTCGGACTTCTTCGCTGGTGTGCTCTTCCTGAGGTTCTTTTCTCACGTGGAGTATCTGTCCTGGTTGCACCCTCTAACGCGTTGGTGGCCGATAGGCCTAAGTTATGATAGAGCGTCTCTGGGTCATCCGAGGATGTCAGGGTGAATGTGTCCGCGCCTCGTGTGACGGCCAGAGAGCCTTCTGCGTTCCAGCGGTACTTGACTGAGCAGTCACGCAACTTCTTAGCCACCGGTGCCAGCTGCCTCCTTTCTGCTAGAACAAGGAATGGGAGGTCACTGTAGATGGATAGGTTATGGCCCTCGAAATGTACTCGACCCATTGTTCTGGATTTATTCAGGATGGCGGATCGCACCGCAATATCTTTGGTAGTTGCAATAATGTCTCTTGGTGCGTCCGCTGGTGCCGCTGCAGCTTTGCGCACCCGAAAGGCAGCTAGGATGCATGGGGTGTCTGTCGCCTTTTGAATTCCCATTGAGATAATCAGCTTTTGGACATATGACAGTATGTCTCCCCCTTCTACCTGTTCAGGTATGCCTCTCAGGCGCACATTTCGTCTTCGGTGCCGGGACTCCAGTGTGGTCACTATTTTGTGCAGTTGTTTGACCTGTGAGGCGAGACACTCCACCCGTTGTGTAGTCAATTTGAGTTGAGTATCCCGAGCTTGTTCTCTGACCTCAGCCTCTGATACTGTATGCTGCAAGGCCTTTATGTCAGCTTGTGTTTCTCGGAGGTCTGACTTCCACACCTCCCTTAGGTCCACTAGTAACTTTTTAATGTCGCCTTTTGTGGATGGGGAGGAATCTTCATCTGAGTCAGCTTGCAGGTATACACCAGCTGGGTAGGGAGGGTTACTGGATTCCAGCTCTCCAGGGGAGTCGTCTGAGGCCCCTTGCTCACTGTAACGGTCAGGTGCCAGTGCCACCCTTGCGGGTTCTGGCGGGGGTGCTCTCTCGAAGGATAGCCTTATGTCCTGAAGCGCTTGCCTTTCCATCTGCATTAGCCTCTTGTGTTTGCGCCCCATAGTTGCTGTAAGTTGTTAGGGGTGCTAGCAATTACCCCTGCCGGCGTGGGGGGGGGGTGCAGTGGTCTCTGGTGGGGTCAACACTGGCCTTTAAGCATTCAGGTACCTGATCGGCGGGGCTGGCCACCTCCCGTCTGCGTACACGTGGTAGGCCGCGGTTTGAGTTGCCGCCTATTTCGGAGCCGACACTTTCGTCGCGGTGTTCTCGTTCACCGGGTGTCTCTCCAGCCTCTGGTGAGTAGCCTGGCTGTGGATGGGCTCGGTGCAAGTGGTATTTACCCCTGTTTGGGCACTTTTTTGCCGGAGCTCAGGCGAGTTGCAACCTCCCGGCTCGGCAGTTAGGCTCCGCCCCCCCTATTACACACCATTTTAATTGTTTTGGGACAGCTGCCATTTTGTTCCGACTCTGCGCTTCCCGTCTTTTTCTCAGAAACGGCCAGCACTGTGGACACCTGCAAAGCCTCTTACAGCTTGCAGTTATTTTTTTCTCTGGTTTTTCAGTACTCCTATTTATTTTACTCTACAGATTTCTCAAAGTATTCCTTTTTTAAGACCTGCTTATTTGAATTTCATTCAAAAAACTGGAGGGCTTTTGTGGGTGACCCCCACTTATCTATCGTTTCATTCTCAATTTATTGTGGGTAACCCCCACTTGTTATTTACTGTTTTAGGTGTACCCCACCAATTTTATTGTGAGTGACCCCCACTTTCTATTTAATATTTACAAATATATACAGGTGATTCCCACCTATTGATTTATCAGTGGCTAATTCCACTTTCCACTTTGATTCTGTGTGGTCATATTAAAAACCACCTTACTTTCTAATTGTTTGTGGGTGATTTATTACTTATTCTATATTGTAGTGGACTATTCCACTTGGTGTTATTGTGGATGAACCCCACTGACTTTATTAGTGGATGAACCCCACTGTCTTATTAATCTGTGCTGCCGCATTTCCCCTATTGATAAATTATAATTTTGGGTGAACCCCATTTTATTGTACAATATATTTTAATTTTATATTACCTTTATCTACAAAGATAATATACCTGGACATTCAGAACCTGCCATTCCCCAAGAATTAAGAGCATGGCTTGTCTCCACTATTGCAGAGTCAATCCCTAAGGCGTTAGCAGCCTTTCATGAGCAGGCTTCTACCGAAGCTAACCCCACTCCACACCAACCCTCTGATTCGGAAGATTCTCATCTTTTGGATCAAGAGGGTGCTACATGCAAACGTGCTTGGAAAGGGGATAGTGCCTCTGCTGGCAAGGGCAAAGCTCCTGCCAAATCTATTAAATTGTCCTTACCACATACTCGTGATATTTTCGACCCCCTAGAGGGTTCACATCCAGGCTTGCGGACCACGTGAGGGATGATTATTACTCAAACTATTCTGACGAGGATCTACCGGTGAATGCGCCTCAAGACTCCTCACTGTCGGGATTTGTTAAGAAGATCTTTATTACCAAAAAACCTGAAACTACAGACTAGGATTCTGGTAATTCTAAATCCAAAGATCCCCTATCAGACATCTTACTGGATCATTCTGGCATTCCTTTCTTTGACCCTAGGGTTATTAGACATCCACGTTCAGCTGATTGGGCCCCACCTGACCACATTTCCAATTGGCTGTGCAAGCCTTTGGAAAAAGAAATTAGAGCTAAAGCCTCGGCCAACTATCCCAAACAAGGTGGCAATAACACTAGAATTTGATCCTATGCTAGTGACATTCCTCACGAAATCTGGCAAAGACCCTTCGTAAGGGTATTGAGCAAGGACGCAAACCAACCCAAGACAAGCTCTTGGACATTGCAGGCCCAATCATTCAAATTTTTATTTTGAGCAATCACCAGTGTGGAATTTGATCCTAACACTGTGCGGGAATGGACTCAGAGTTTTATGTTTTCTTGGAAATGCAAATTTTGCTATCTCTCCTGAGAGTAGCAAGGCGGCACTGTATAAGATCGATGCTAAACTAGCAGATTTAAATTCCAGAGAATTGGGACCTGAAGCCAGCTGCATATTATTTGGAGACAGTGAGGGATCTCTCCAAACATGTCTCTGTATTTACTAATTTAAATAAAGCCCAAGCTTCATTACGCAGGGTCTTTCGCCCTCAACCATACAATTTTTCTGGAAGAGCTGGTCACTACAGAGGCCGAGCCACCAGCAGAGCTGCCTTCACAGGCTACAGGCCTCTTCCCACAGACTATTGGAATTCGGGAACATTATCACCGCCAGTTATTTACCATCCGGGGACGTGGATCTGCCTCCCTACGTGGACGCACTGCTCCAGGTAATAAACCTCCCTTTTTTAAATGAATCTATTGCAGGCCGATTAACCCATTTTTTCCGACAGTGGGAATTACTTTCACAGTATCAATTTATCCTACACACAGTCAAGGGTTTCAAAATAGACTTTCTCATTCCCCCCTTTCAGGATACACCTCCAACACCTATATGGATGTCTGTAACAGATGATTTAGCATTACAAGCAGTGTTGGGCAACCTCAAGGAGAAAGGGGCGATCGAATGGTCGCCTTTCCCATGTATCTTCTTGAGCAACATCTTCCTAATCTGCAAAAGACAGGAGGTCTCCGTCCAATTATCAATCTGACGAATCTGAATCAACATGTCAGATATCGCCATTTCAAGATGGAGGGCATCCATCTTCTCAGGGACCTCCTTTCTGTGGGAGATTGATTCTCCAGATTCAATCTCAAAGATGCAAACCTTACAGTACCTGTCGCCCTCAACCACCGGCCTTTCCTTCAATTCCTATGGCAAAGAGAAATCTGGCAGTTCATATGCCTGCCTTTCGGCCTTTGCTCAGCACCATGGTGTTTCACGAAATTCATTAAACCAGTCATGGCTTTACTCCATTCTCAGGGGCTTCATTACATTATATATTTGGACAACATCCTGGTCATGGCTCGGGACCCACACCTTCTCCGTCAACAGACGAACATGACAACTGCCTTCTTACAAAAGTTGGGCTTTGTTATAAGTTTTCAGAAATCGGATCTGGAGCCCACTCAGATGGTTCCATTTCTTGGCTTTCAAATAGATTCCATACAGGCGATCTTACAATTACCTTCCACAAAAATCAAATCTATCAAAAAAGACATTCTAAAATTATTGTCGGCTCAACAGATCCGCCTTTGTGACCTAGCTCATATCATAGGTCTTCTTTCTGCCTCTATCCAGGCTATATACCTTTACACTTCCGAGCTTTGCAGCAGTTAAAAACATTTTACCTACACCAGTCCACTACCTACGACCAGCTGATTTGACAAGTGTTGATTTTATTCTATTTGATTTATTTAATTTTGTTTTACACACTAGTGTTTGTGGGTGTTGACTCTCACCAGTTTTTAGATATTAGAAATTTATCATTAAAAGTTAGGTTTTAAACTTAGAAAAATTCTCCAAAACCCAAGCCTTCCTAATGTTTCACATACTAATTGCAGCAAACTTACACATCGCAAAGGCGTGGAAACAGACAGATACCCCAAGCATAGACACAGTGATTAAGCAAATCACAACGAACATAGATTACGAGACAAGGATACACACAGGGCTTACAATACAAGAGTATAGAACAAGAGCCAAACATGAGTGGGAATGGTTCCTTGAAAGACAGGACGAAGTAAGGAGAGGCAGTGACACATCATAGAACACAACAGTAGGCAGCGGGGACAACGGGAGTAAAAGGGGCGAACATAGATTCAACGGGAAGCTCACACGGAACCCCTAAGGGACAGGACCAGAGGAGTGGACACCCACACTGTACATAGTTGTGTCAGTAGACACCCAACACTAACAAAGGGAGACAGCTAGGATATTCACTAGCCGCCCAGGCAGAAAGGCGAAGCACTAATATCGCGCAATAGACGACATAAAAGGACCGAGGGAGCCCAAGTGCTTACGAGGTTTACCAGAAAACAGCCTCTGGGGCTAGACGAGAAAGGCAGCAAACTCCCCCTTCCCCCTCCCCCCCATCTAACCACCTCCCCTCCTTGTAGTATCCTTACCTCACATACCAAGCAGAGTTCACGGGTACACCCAAGACTAAGGAGACTCAGAGTATGGGGCCCGCACAGATATTTGAAGCAGTATGGCAGAACAAACCACGCACGCCTCACCAATTCGACAGTATTGCCAGACACACACACCGTTCAGAGGCAATAAGTATTGATGATTGAGCATGTATAACAATGTATTGCATTGATTGGAACTGTATAGTGGTAAAGTTACTATAAACCCTACCCTTTTTGTCTTCTGTACCCCATACTTACTTAAGAAATAAAAATTGTCAAATTGGAAAAAAAAAAAGTTAGGTTTTAATATGCACGCATTAAGGTTGCACGTTAAGTTCTCCTCTGTACCCTTATTGTTTCCTGCAACTAGTAGGTGTAACGGATCGCCTGGCACCCCGACTGGGTACCTCCGTTGAAAGATGCTCCTAGCGCTTCCTGAGGACTCCAAGCACTGCAGCAGACACCACAATCACCGAACCAGAGAAGCGTATACCTTCTCTCAAGCATAAGAATGCTGTAGACAGTTGAATAGGAACCATACGAATAGGTTTACTCTCCTAGCAGTCAAACTGGAACAGCATACCATAAATCCTTCCCCCAATAATGAGACGACACTTCACTTTGAGGGTTAAAACAGGAACTCCCTGTACTGTCACACACAGTCTCTTTTATTCCCAATCCACAAACATAGTACAGCCCACAGGGCGTTACAAAACAACCAATCACATCACAGTTACATCCCACATATTCCCTCCCCTTATCCTGAGAGGAAACCCAATTATACATACAGTTAAAACATACTTTCTACCCAACTTTCATAACTCCAAAACCATACATCACATTCACATAAAATTACATATTCACAATCAATCCATTCAGGGGAACAACATATTCAAAATGGCACAAATCAGACAAGGGGTTCAAAAGTTAGTAAAAAGTCCTTTGTGACTAAATGAAGCATGGCTTTCTGGCCTAAACCAGTTTCAGAGTCTTCTATCCTGGAGATAAGTAATTCAATTATCTCCCAGGACAGACACAAGACTCCATTAAGCACATGGTTGCAAAAGACACAAAACACTTTAAAATACATAAAGTCACATTTTACACATAACACACAGACATTTCACATATCCCCAGATAGCTGGGATCTGAGTGCACATTATTAGATGAATGGCACTCAGATCACACAAATAAGCCTTTCTGCAGGGGAAATAAACGGTTTAACCTGCAGGGCCATAGTCCAAAGGGAGCAGGCGAGCAACCAGGCTTCTCCAGTTCACAGTGGCGAGGTTGGTTTCGCCACAGTAGGGTATTCCGCTCCATAATGAACAATACGAAAGTATATACAGTAACAAGTGGGAATAAGTGTGGTAGCACTAAGTGCCACAGACCACCTGAGTGGAAACCCCTTACACCACTCAAAGAAATGCAAACATATAATACATACAGTATGATAAGTGGATCACACTTCTGGATACATCTGTAAAATACACAAAACAATATAGTGTAATATTATCAGTACATGTAATATATAAACGGGAGCTGAAATCAGGTACTCACAAGCCCAGAGCCAAATCTCAACATATGGCTCTCATGGATAGCGCTGTGGGTCTTTTCTTAAGGATGTCCCCTTCCTATTTCCAGATGACCTTATGGTTGTTCCTGATGAGCAGAAGTAAAAACTCTGCAGGTAAGATATGATATCAACTTTATTGCTCCACAGTTTGGAGTTAAAAAAATCATCAAATGAACTAAAAATACAATAAAAATATGCCAGTTATAGCATATAAGTTTAGGGCTCTATAAGTCCTTAAAAGAGTCCTGCCAATTGGCAAAGATGTCCAAAATAATATCCGAAACACGTTTCGCCCTGTACCAGGGTCTTCCTCAGTCGGTTTGAAGTATTCTTCTGTGGCTCGGCGTCTTCTTAAGTTCCTCATTGGTGTTCACTTCCGGGTTCCGGCTATTGCATGCTTGGAACGCAACGTGCGTTCCAATTCCGGCGGCATGCGTTCCATTTCCGGGTGGCGTCACCTGTGTCGGCTTCGGCGCATGGCTGACATCACTGGGTCTTAAAATAGTTAGATACGCTATGGGTCTCTAGTCCTTTTTTGATATTATGTACGTGTTCGGAGACCCTTATGTGCAAACATCTTGTGGTTCTGCCTATATAGAGCAGATCACAGGGACATTTTAGCACATAAATTACTCCTTTTGAAAAACACGTTAGTTGGTCTCTAATAGTAAACTCCTTATTAATGTGATCTTTAATATTAATTAAATGTCTTTTCTTACTCTTGGTAGACCTACATGCCAGGCAAGTCCCACAGCCATAAAAGCCTTTATTTTGATTTAGAAAATGCTTGGTTGTCACTGGGCCTTCACTGCTAAGGTTTTTTAAAGGTTTGCTGCACCTCTATAAATTATGCGTGGTTGAGTTGGTAAGATGTTTTTCAGAACTAGGTTCTCTTGTAGGACATATCAATATTTCTTTATGGCTCTATTTACTCTTTTATGGTTGCCATTAAAATTGCAGATAAAAGGGAATTCCTTAGTGTGTGCTTGTTGTGTATTTCTTGGTTTGTAGGTTAATAATTCCCTTCTTGGTGCATTTTTTGCTTCTCCCATAGCCATTCCTAATTCTGTTTCTTCATATCCTTTTTCTTTGAACTGTTCTTTTATCCTCCCTGCTTGTATCATATAATCCTCGTCATTGGTGCAATTTCGTCTTACCCCTAGAAATTGCCTTTTAGGTGCATTACTGAGCCATGGTCTGTGGTGGTAGCTGGTTTTCTCAATATACTCATTCACGTCCACTGTTTTGAAAAAATTCTTCGTTTTAATTTGTCCATTCTGTATAAAGATATGGAGGTCTAAAAATTGGATATCCGTCTGACTGTGGGAAGTTGTCAGAATGATCCCCCAGTCATTAACATTTAAAAAGCATTTAAACATCTCTAAAAGATCCAAAGTGCCGTGCCAAATTTAAAAATATATCGTCGATGTAGCGGCGATAGGACACCAAATTCGACACCCAGGGGTGGACTGAATAGATAAAATGTTCCTCCCAATATGGCATGAACAAGTTTGCGTAGCTGGGTGCGAATTTGGTGCCCATCGCCGTGCCTCTGATTTGTAAATAAAAAGCATCATGATACCAAAAAAAAATTATTAGTTAAAATGAGGTGAATACCCTCTAAAATAAACTCAATTTGTTCATCTTTAAAATTGGCCTTGGTTAAAAAATATTTCACCGCTTTAATCCCTATATCATGCGGAATAATGCTATACAGGGACGTGACATCACTTGTAACTAAATGGTAACCTTCTTTCCATTGAGTCGAATCTAACATTTGCAAGATGTGGATTGTATCCTTAAGATGTGACAGCGTTTTCGCGACTACAGGCTGTAGTAGCATATCAATATACTCAGAGATTCTGGAGGATATGGAGTCAATCCCCGATATGATCGGGCATCCTGGTGGATTGAGCGGGTTTTTATGAATTTTGGGTAAATAATAAAAAAACGGTATCTTCGGATGTGCCATCTGTAATTATTTACCTTCTTTTTCTGTAAGTATTTTAATTTCTAACCCTTTTTTAATAAATTCTCCAAAAAGTTATTTTACCTTATTTGTAGGATTGGAGTTAAGTTCCCGGTAAGTCATATCTGAAAGAATTCTTTCAGATTCTTCCATATAGTTGGGTTTTGCCAGTACTACTATCCCCCCTCCCCCCCTTTATCCGCTGGCTTGATAACCAAATCTTTATTAGTTTTTTCTTTTATTGACATATTTTGTTGGAACTTATTTAATTTTTTTTTAAAGTTTTTTCCTATCACCATGGTCTCAAACGTTTTCATTTCATCAGAGATCATGTGTCTGGGGAAGAAAAGAGATTTATCTTTCAATTGTGTTTGTACGTATGGCGAGTTCTGTTCCCTATCCATTTATTGGTCCATTCTTATCATTAAATAATTTCTTTAAGCCCAGATTCCTCATGAATGTATTCATATCTATGAAAAATTTTAATTTGTCTATTTCGGCTGTTGGAGCAAACTTGAGGCCTTTTTGCAGGACCTTTATGTCTTCATTAGTCAATGGGCAATTGGTAAGGTTAAAAATTCCACTGGAATCTATAACCTTCCCTTTTTCTCTTTGTTTCCTCTTTCTTCCTCTTCTGTTTCTTGTTCTCTGGATCTCTGATGTTTGCCTGGGGATTCCCATGATGTGGGTTTCTCTTGCCATTTGAGCCTTTCTACTAAGGGTTCCTTCCGACAAAACCGGTGAACTTCCTTGGTGGCCTTCCGTATGTGTTCGTTCCAGAGTTGGTGCTCTTCTTTCTCTACCTCTGTCAAGGGACCTGATGTCTCTTCTAGATCCCTCCTGTCTTCTTGGGGGGCTCCTTCCTCTCGTGACTTCAGGCCTAATGGCCATATCAGTGTTTGTTTTGTAACTTCTTGAGGTGGTGTCTCTTCTTCTAGTAGATTCTGGCGAAAGGTATCTCCTTCCTACATATCTCTGAGTATTCCCCATCTTTTGGAGAGATTCTTTATGTATCTTCCGTGGGTCTTCTTTCACAACATCACTATAGCTTCTATTTGGATGCCGGTACGTTGAAGTTGATGCCTTTGGTGACAGGTTACCTACAGAGTAATTTCTGACAGATTATCCTCTATGGTACCTGTTCTCTCCCTGACGCCACCCGGAAGTGGAACGCATGCCGTCGGAATTGGAACGCACGTTGCGTTCCAAGCGTGCAATAGCCGGAACCCGGAAGTGAACAGCAATGAGGAACTTAAGAAGACGCCGAGCCGCTGGAGAATACTTCAAACCAACTGAGGAAGCCCCTGGTATGGGGAGAAACGCATTTCGGATACTATTTTGGACATCTTTGCTAATTGGCAGGACTCTTAAGGACTTATAGAGCAGTAAAGTTATATACTATAACTGGCATATTTTTATTGTTTTTTAACTCCAAACTGTGGAGCAATAAAGTTTTTTATTTTTGAGAGATATCATATCTTACCTGCAGAGTTTTTACTTCTGCTCATCAGGAACAACCATAAGGTCATCTGGAAATAGGAAGGGGACATCCTTAAGAAAAGTCCCACAGCGCTATCCATGAGAGCCATATGTTGAGATTTGGCTCTGGGCTTGTGAGTACCTGACTTCAGCTCCCGTCTATATATTACTTGTACTGATAATATTACACTATATTGTTTTGTGTATTTTACAGATGTATCCAGAAGTGTGATCCACCTATTGTACTGTATGTATTCCACTTCATAGGATACTCTACCAATATCCTTTCTCTCCTGCTCCCCTCACACTTTTGTGCATTATTAGTGAATCAATTTCACTAGGGGTTAACCCCCACTCAGGAGACAAGCTACTGCATGCCTTCTATCTTTATGTTTACAAAAGAACTTAGACTGGTGGCTTCACAACATGGAAGCCTGGAATGGCAAAGCCATATTTAGCTCGCAGCCAGACTTCATTCTGGAATCCGATGCCAGCCTGCTGGGATGGGACTCAACGTGGTCGGAGAGGGCCACTGGAGGACTATGGTCTCCGTCGGAACAGGCCCTACACATAAACTGCCTCAAACTAATTGCAGGATCTTTTGCCTCTCCCAATTTTGCCTAGAGAGAAATCTGCCCATTTGGGCAGAATATCTTCCAGGCCCCGACAAACTAGTTGCAGACTGGTTCTCCCGTCATTGGAGGGACATCAGCGATTGGCAATTGGACCCCCTATTTTTTCACCACATTGATCTCCTTCAAGGCCCTCTCAGGCTGGACCTTTTCGCATCTCGGTTGAACCACCAGACAGAGGCATACTTCAGCTGGCTTCCAGACCCCCAATCCCTGGCAGTCGATGAATTTCTGCACCCTTCGCCAGAGACGTGAGCTTATGTATTCCCGCCCTTTTCCATGATCCAACACACCCTTTATTGGGTCAAATCTCTAGTAGTCACGATAGTCATTGTGACTCCCTTGTGGAAACTTGGTTCCCCACTCTTCTGGAACTCTTAGTAAATTACCCACTTCTATTGCCCCGATTCCCCGACATCCTCAGGAACCCAGCAGGGGACTGTCATCCACTCGCTCTTCAAGAACGTCTCCAGCTTTTAGCTTGGACCGCTTTCGTGGGCCCAGGCACTAGACGCACCTATCTCTCTGCATGGCAGACATGGGTCAGCTGGTGTTTGAAAAAGGGATACCGACCCTTTTTCAGCACATCTTACAGCCATTCTAAATTTCCTATCTACCCTCTTTGATCAGGGCAAATCCTATAGATCGACTAATGTCTCAGTCTGCTATCTCTTCAGCTCACAATTCCATTGATAACTCTTCGATAGGGAAACATCCCTCCATTTGTAGACTTCTACAGGTCATTCGCTTGGCCAGACCTCCTAACCCCAATTTCTTGGATGTCACCCAGGTATTTTCCTTCATGGAATCTTGGTCTTCTAATGAGGCCTTGTCTTTATGCCATCTCTCTGCTAAGTTGGCATTGCTCCTATGCTTTGTATCCTTCCGCAGAGTTTCGGATATTCGTGCGTTTGACTACCACGCTGTAGTTTTCACTACAGGGGATTAGATTTAATATCACCAGACGTACAAAGACAAATTCCTCTTCAGCCTTTTACCCTTACTTTACGAGCAGACCATCCCTCTGCGTTGCTCGTTGCGTTCGACATATTGACACCACGGCTACTCTGCGTTCTCCTATGGGATCTCTTCTGGTTTCTTATGTCAGACCACACAAACTGGTCTCCTCTCCCACGATTGCAAGATGGATTAGATGGATACGTAACCAGGCTGGGATTTATTCTTCCTTTGGAGCGCACTCAGTCAGAGGAGCAGCTACATCCTCTGCCTTTCGGCCAGGCAGTTCTCTCTCAGACATTTTAGCCTCCGCGTATTGGTCCAGAGAGTCCACTTTTCGCACTTTCTATTTCAAACCTATGCTACATGCTGTTTCTTCGATCATACAGGAGCATTAAAAAAGCAAATATGAAGCCTCCTGTCTTGCCATAAAATTGGAGATTATTCTAGTTTTAGGGATTATTCTAGGGAATAATCTAAATTTTAATAACGACAGGAGGTGAATATTTTCCCTCCCTGTATATCATTCTTCCCACCCTTCAAGGTAAGTTAATACATATTTGGGTACATACTCACTCGTCACGTTACACCGTTTATTTGGTTGATCAATACCCGTTTCGGCTACAGCAAAAAGAGGGGTTGGGAGGAGCTTGAGGACACAATATGACATTGTTGTACACTCTGATTGGTTGAATTTTTTTACACCATTGTTAACTATTTCGTTGCTGCTGGGAGGTTCAGTAAAGAAAGATTAAACAAATATTTGTCTCCTGTCGTTAATAAAATTTAGATTATTCCCTCACTAAAGCTAGAATAATCCCTAATTATTGACACCCTTGAATAAAACGTTGAAAATTAGTTAATTTTTTCCATGGAATGTCCGGTTTGCCTTTAAATTTAAATGAAAGGTTGACATTATAATTCTATTCAAACAAGGCAAACCCAGTGAAAACCTTGCGTACAAAGAGGAGAAATATAAACATTGGGAGTTATGTATACAAGTGTTGGGCAGTTACCATGGAAACCAGTGGAACCCGCAGGCTCATCTCAGTGACGGCACTCATTTTATATCTTTAGGTCACTTGTCAGAGCATGACACTTTATACATAACCCACATTGATTTATTTTGCCCCTTCTCTCTGTGCTTTCCCTGTGCTGACTGACAGGACAGAGTTTAAAACAACGATTGACAGAGAGACAAGATGGAGGCTCCCAGTTGCAGGATATAGACGTGTGGCTTTGTACATTTAGTTTCACTTTCCAGAACTCACAAATATGGTTTGTTTGTTTTTTTATTTAGGGATAAGTTAACTTAAAAAAATATATAAAAAATCCTACGAAGTGACAGTACCCGTTTATTAGCTATGTGTTATGTGAAATGTTGAAGGCACTAACCGGGTTATTCACTGAAGTGAGAATTCAAAGGGAATATAATATTTCAAGTTAAAAATACCTGAACTGGAAGAATTATCTAACTCAGCTCGGCTACTTTGCCTCAGATTTGAAATTCACTTTGAACTCTCACTATATTTAATAACTCTGTGATTTACTAAACAGCTTTAAAGGGTCTGTCCAAGCACCATAACAACTTTAGCATTATGGAAAGAACATACAGGGCTACCATTAGACATTACGGGCCCGTTAAAGAACCATTTTGCAGTCCCTCTGACACACACTCCCTAACATTCTCTTTAATCTGACAAGCACCCCTTAACAGATTAATGAGATCCCTGCATGCACTGCTGCTATAACACAGCCCACAACACATGTCAATCAGGCAGCCAGAATGCTTAGTTCCGGCTGTCTGAAAGTTGTGAGTAACATGCGCATACAACTTGAAATGAGAGTCAGTTTACTACTGAGCAGTTCGGTTCATCCTGCTTAGTAGCTGTTGTGGTTGTGACTTAAATATGAATATTAATCTCTAATAATTAAGCAATACGGAACAACATTAATATTTTTATAATTCATGGTATTATGGTCGAATATGTGGATAGAAAATACACAAAACGTTGTAATATTAAATGTATATTTAATATAACTATAATAAATAAACAGATGCTAGCAGAATGTCAATTTACTACAATAATTATACAATACAAAACTACAACATATTACTTACAAAAACGTTGCTAAATGTTACACAAAAGGCTATTACAATTGCTAAATGTTCATTTTACTTACAAGGCCCCAGCCCTTTGGCTGGGGTTAAGTCAGAGCTGGTACTACATCTTAGGTTCAGTCAGTTACAGGCAAAGAGACAGAGTTTCTCCTACATCTGGTTTTTATTCAGTGTAAGTAGGCTGGCCTGTGATGTCACTGCCAGAAGCACATGTCTTCCTACACACTCCCCCTAGTGGTGCCCCCAAAGCATTACACTAAATATGCTTTCTTTATGATGTAAAGTCATTAATTTTATCACATGACAGGAGGCTTCGTATTTTGCATAATCTTTCTTTACTAACTCCATAGCAGCAAAGAAAAAAGTGACATAACTGAGAACCAATCACAATGCAGTATAGAGTATAAGAGGTGTAACGTATGACATCATTTCCTCTTTCTTTGCTGCTCCATCACAAGATAAGTACAGACTTGGTTTTCCTCTCTGTCCTTACACTATTGTCATCTATATCTAAGAACTACTGTCTAATATTTCTATTACTATTACATTTATTCATTATGTTATTTTAGTGCTTCTGTATTGTTACCTTTGGGGGCTCCCCCCCACCCCTCTGACTCTGGGACCTTTTTCCACTGCTTTTATTTGGCTTACCCCCTTTCAGGGAGTCTTAACGGCATTTTCACCTATTCTTCCTAGTGTCAGTTAAATTCGCGGGTTTCTTTCCCGCCTTATCGTCATTCGCACGTTTTTTCGCGAACGGCACTTCTGTTCGCATAGACTTGTTCCCTTTGCGAACGCCTAGCGTTCGGCAAATTCCCGCGAACGTCTCTTATTAGGCGCTTGCATTCGTGCGTATTAGCCGAACGCTTCCGTTCGGCTGATTCGTACGTGCGAACGCCCGCCGTTCGGGTAATTTTTTGCCGCTCAAACATCTAGGGGAGGTACTAAAACCTCCCATTTCCTTCTGCTTTCAGTCCGGCGGCCATTTTAAACGGCTACTACTATCCTGCTTGCTACTCCAGCCTATTATTACTGCACAAATACTGGAATACTCTTTAAACGCTGCAGCCTTATCAGCTCACTGTGGGACCAGTATCAGGTTAGTGCTTTGCACTTGGGGTCGGTTTTCAGCCAGTGGGAATACCCTTATTCTGGCAGGGGTGAGCCCCCTTTCATGTGCTGCTGAAAGGACCTGTTTATGCAGGATTCCAAATTCCTGGGTGAGCCCCAGTGACAGCCCTCGCTTGACCTACCAGTCGCATAGCGCTTTCAGGTTAACCACTACCTATTCTACACCACCCCCTGGTCCCCAGGCCTCCCCATTTTTGTGCCACAAGTACCACAAGTGCCCTCACGCATATTCACCGGGTGAGCCCCGAGTGTGATTAACAACATGGAAGAATCCCAAAATCCCTCAGATCTCCAGGCCATGATTGCAGCAGCGGTTGCTGCATCCATGGAAAAAGCTTTGGCTAAGTCGTTCCAATTGGAACAGGACGCATCTAAGCCCATTCCCAAACGGGCTCATTATGGGGCGGATTCGGAAGACTCCGATTCCTCCAGGGAACGCTCCCACCCCCCTAAGCGCCATTGGAAAGGCGAGGCTATGGGACCACGTAAATCCAAAGGAAAGGCCCCTGCTAAACGCAGACGAGACACAAGCAAATCATCACAAAAACCCGCTCAGATTTCCTCTGGGGAAGAGGACGCAGGTCCCTCACACGCGTTAGCCGTGGTTGACGAATGGCAGGCGGCAGCCTCCGACCAAGAGGAATCCGACTACTCCGCTGCCAAATCGGACCCTTACTTTATAGGGGAACAGACCCTGGGTGAGCCCCAGGACTCCGGGACCACATCCCTAGACATCCCACAAGAGGGTTCAGAAATATTTTTGGACAATTCTGGCCTCCGAATGTTCGATCCTAGGAACATCCGCCATCCCCGTTCGGAAGAATGGACACCACCCGAACACTTGACCAGATTCATGCACTTCTGGCTCCGGAAGTCTCTGGACAAAGAAGTGAGAAAGCGTATGAGATCTGAATGTCCTCGCCCGAGCCTACCAGATAAGGTAGCACACACCCCCGAATTCGACCCGCTTATGACCACATTCATGTCCCGCGGGGGTCGGGACCCACGCAAGGGTGTGGAACGTGGTTTCAAGGGAGCTCAGGACAAACTATTAGATGCCATCGGGCCTTTGGCGAGGATCATGGATATGGCAGATGATGCCTATGAAAGGGCTGATGACTTCTCCCCAGATATGGTGCGTGAGTGGGCACGAGATACCCGAGAGTGGGCACAAAGGTGCTTCTGTTTCCTCGGGAACACTAATGTGGCCCTCTCTTCGGAGAGGCGCCGAGCAGCACTTTTCAGAATCGATGACAAGCTTGTCGAACTGGGGGATAAAGAATTAGGCCCTTTGGCACAGGGCAAATTGTTTGGCGAGGCCTTCCTTACTGAGCTTAATAAGAGGGTCAACATATTCACTTCCCTCAATAAGGCACAAACATCAATGCGGAAAGTGTTCCGCGGCCACAACACCCGTGGTGTTTTTGGGAGGGCTGGTCGGCAGAGGGGCCGTGCCACCAGCCGCTTCTGGCCATCCGGCCCCCGCACAACCAGGTCGCAACCATTCTACACAGATCCATCTGCACGCCATCGATTCCATCAGTTCAGGGGATCGGAACGTGGCCGTGGCGGCCGAGGACGCTCCCGAGCGAGATTCTCCAACGGTAAGTTACCATTCTATACTGCCTCTAACCCCTTGCCATATCGCAGGTCGTGTTTCTCTTTTTTTCCAGAATTGGGCAGACCTCTCCTCCGACACATGGATACTTCGGACGGTGCGGGGCTATCAAATAGAATTCGAGACGAGGCCACTCCAACAGGCACCACCTCGCCCGATTCAGTTTTCACGGGCAGACGCTTCTTTGATAGACATGGAACTTCAGGACTTACACGCCAAGGGTGCCATCCAACCAGCTCCGGACTCAACCGGGTTCTACAGCAATATCTTCCTAGTCAGGAAGAAAACTGGGGAATTCCGTCCCGTCATCAACCTCAAGGAGCTCAATTCCTATGTGGTGTACCGCCACTTCAAAATGGAGGGTATCCATCTTCTCCGGGACCTACTGCGAGACAACGATTGGTTCACGCGTCTAGACCTAAAGGACGCATACCTTACCATACCGGTGCACGAAAGGAGCCGCTCATACCTCCGCTTCTACTGGCACGGGACACCTTGGCAATTCACCTGTCTCCCGTTCGGCCTCAGTTCGGCCCCATGGTGTTTCACCAAAATGATGAAGCCGGTAATGGCGAGACTAAGGGCCCACGGCATAAGATGCATCGTCTACCTCGACGACATCTTGATATTCGACGAGGATGCAAGGACCCTAAAGAGACATACAGACTACGCCGTACACCTCCTCGACTCACTGGGTTTCGTTATCAACGGCCCCAAGTCATCACTGACGCCTGCTCAGTCGATCGAATTCCTTGGGTTCGAGATAGACTCAATATCGTGCACGCTACGCCTCCCGGCCGCAAAAATTGCCACCATCCGCAGAGAAATTCGGAAGGTACTTCGACTGACATCCATACCTTTACGTCTACTAGCACGAATAGTGGGCCTTCTCTCGTCATCCATCCAGGCCATCTTTCCTGGACCCCTGCATTACAGAGCCATGCAACGCCTCAAGACAAAGTTCCTTCGCAAAGACCCAACATACGACCAACCGGTCCCCATGTCGGACGAAGTTCGGGAGGAACTGCACTGGTGGCTGAACTGCATGCAGGCTTGGAATGGCCGGGCGATATTCGGAAATCAACCAGACTTCATATTGGAGTCAGACGCCAGCCGCTCAGGCTGGGGAGCAACAGACGGCACCTCCTCCACGGGGGGAGTGTGGACTCCCCAAGAACTTTCGATGCACATCAACTGTTTGGAGCTCCTGGCGGGATCGTTCGCCATTCGCAGTCTGGCAAAAGAACGATCCAACTGCTGCATCCTTCTCCGGATGGACAACGTCTCGGCGGTAAGATACATCAACCGACTCGGAGGCACCCGCTCCCAAGCATTAGTAGAACTCACGAAGGAAATCTTCGATTATTGTCTGCCTCGCAACATCACGCTATTAGCGGAACACTTACCAGGAGAGACCAACACGACAGCAGATTGGTACTCACGCCACTGGAGGGACGCCAGCGACTGGCAACTAGACCCTCACGTTTTCACGATGCTAGATGCACAGAGGGGCCCCTTCTCCCTGGACTTATTCGCCTCCCGCAACAACCGTCAGACGAAGGACTTCTTCAGTTGGCTCCCAGATCCGGAGAGTCTAGCAACCGACGCGTTTCTGCAACAATGGCCACAACACGGGGCTTACGCCTTCCCTCCATTCTCGATGATTACGAGGGTTCTCCACCGAATCCGCAGGCAGAGGGTGATACTGACCCTCATCGCACCTCTATGGCAAAGCCAACCATGGTTCCCGGACCTTCTGGAACTATCGAACAAGGATCCCCTCCTCCTACCAGATACTCCATCCATTCTCAGGAACCCGATGGGACTTCCCCATCCGCTGGTCCAAGAGGGCCGACTGCCCCTGGTGGCTTGGACTCTTTCAGGGGTTCCTGGCGAACCGAGGATTTATCGCAGGAAACTAGAGAGCTCCTATGGGACTCATGGGCGCCAGGAACAAGGAGGTGCTACTTATCAGCATGGCACTGCTGGACTACTTGGTGTCTGGGACGGGATCTCAATCCCTTTACGGCACCTATTCCCTCCATCATGAATTTCCTCACCTCTCTGTTCACAACCGGGAAGTCATACCGGTCCATCAATGTGACACGTTCAGCCATCTCAGCGGCTCATACGCCGATTCAAGGGACACCAGTGGGCCAGAACCCACTCATCTGTAGACTCCTCCGTGGCATGCGCCTTCGGCGCCCCCCGGAACCCAAATACTCGAGACTCTGGGACGTTGGCATAGTCTTACAGTTTTTACGGGACTGGCCCCCTAATGAGAACTTATCACTCCGCCAGCTTACGGCAAAGTTCACCTTCCTACTGTGCCTAGTCTCCTTTCGTCGGGTGTCCGATGTACGCGCTTTCGATGCCGACGCATTTACCTTCTGCCCAGCGGGAGTAACCTTCCAGATCTCTAGACGCACGAAATCTGACTCTTCCTCTGTTTTTTACCCCTTTTTTCCCTCAGACCCACAACTCTGTGTGGTCTCTACTCTTCGTCGATATGTGGAAGCCACCGCGACGTTGCGGCCTACTTCCAATCGCCAACTTCTCATCTCTTACGTCCGCCCCTACGCTCCAGTCTCGGTTACTACGTTGGCCAGATGGGTTAGATGGCTATTAGCCCTCGCCGGGATAGACCAGGCTTTTGGTGCACACTCAGTCCGAGGGGCCGCGGCCTCTTCTGCCTACGCAGCGGGGGCCTCCCTTCCAGATATTTTACGAGCGGCGGACTGGACCAGAGAATCCACCTTTAGGACGTTCTATTTCCGTCCTCCATCTAACCCAGCTTTTGCTCTACTTACTCAGCGTTGAAATTGCAAAATACGAAGCCTCCTGTCGTGTGATAAAATTGAAGATTATGCTAGCTTCAGTGTACAGATAATCTTAATTTTAATAATGACAGGAGGCGAGTATTTTCCCACCCTGCTCTCTTTCGCTCTTCCCCACCTCTGTCTTCATGTATACTTCTGTCTCTTTATTCACATGTTTTTGTGCTAAATGCCTAAGTTGTCTTCTTACAATTAATACAGATATTTCACATGGGTGGGATGGCTTAGGTAGCATCAATAGATGGGTGGAATGTATTCGCTCTATTGCAGTATGATGGTTACTTAATCATAAGGGATAGACATCTCATTGTTTTACACAACCATCTCCGGAATCTAATACCCTTTTACATTCTCGTTTCAGTTTAACCAGATGAATCAGGACACTGAAGACTTCCTTCAAGATATCGTCATCATCTTGTCATGGAAGTTCGTCACTTGACACCAAGAACTCTTCCCTGTCAAGAATTCTTCATACGTTTATGTTCTATTTTCATGTTATACGTTATCTTTATTGTTTCTGCATTGTGATCTTGTGATGTCGCATGCTTTAAAGAGGAAATGATGTCATACGTTACACCTCTTATACTCTATACTGCATTGTGATTGGTTCTCAGTTATGTCACTTTTTTTCTTTGCTGCTATGGAGTTAGTAAAGAAAGATTATGCAAAATACTCGCCTCCTGTCATTATTAAAATTAAGATTATCTGTACACTGAAGCTAGCATAATCTTCAATTAATAAATACCATTACAGTAGCTGCTGGAGGATATATTATCTCATAATCCCTGCTGGACAGACCCAAAGGCCAGCATGGACGGCTCCTGTTTAGTGAAGCCTTTTCTTGGTGAGGAATGGTCTGCAGTCAACTGTTGTAGCTGTGCAGCTCCAGGGTCTTGGGAGATAAATATCTGAAAAGTGTAGCATTATTTCTTTATGCATGATCTATATACTATGTTTTAAAATAGTCAGTCATTTTTAATTCCTTTTAAATGTGAAATCAACTGTGAACAAAATGTAGGATTATACAGGTAGCCCTCACTTTAAGAATTACCTGCATAACGCCGACTCAGACTTCCGAACAGCTCTCTAACGATGTTCGGGGAATTTTCTCCGAACATAGATTCAAGGGTTCTCCTGCGCTAGTGAGGTGGTCTATATTTGGGGGAATTCCCCCGAACATAGATATGCTCTGTAGCTTCCTCACTTACCGACCAATTTGGAACGACCTAAGAACGGAACCCGGTCAGTAAGTGAAGATCTTCTGTAATAAATATGCTAGCATTGTTCTTTTTTCCTTTTGTTGTAATATCTCCTGGGTGGACTCAAATAAACTTCAGTACAACATTGGAATCCAATCATAGGAGTCTCAGAACCGAACGTATAATTTTTCATATAACATTACGTCTTGCTGTTAGTTAGTCTTATGTTAACTGATGCACGTGAAAGGCTTTGATTTAGGAACCCAATAAAAAAAATTACAGGTGTTCGAAAGAATGCTATTTTTTTTCAAGTGCAGGATGTTTATAAAAGATAGCGAAAGCTGGTGTCAGGCACAAGAAAACATGAAGAGAAAAATATTGTATGTTTAAAAAAAATGCGAGTTTAACCCTTTCAAAGCATGAGTAGCTTGTATTATAATCAGGCCAACTGACCATTCAGTCTTGCAAGCTATGTATACAGTATTACTTCAGCTACGTAATAAGAAATACAAAAGTAGAAAGTAGGACATGAGACTGATGCCCTGTAACGTAAAATGTATAGCTCTGTATGTCTAGGGGAATATTCACTAAGCATTGCCAGGGTCAAACAATTTGTTTCCATCAGTCATAAAACAAAACACAAAAAACCCCACTAAGCCTTCAGCGAATACTATTCTAGAAACCTTATTTTCTACCATACCCTTACCTTATGTGTCCCTACACCCCACTACATCTAGCATGCAAGCTCATTGCGCAGGGCCTCCATCCCCTTTGTTCCTGTGCGTCAAAGTCGTCTGGTTACAATTACGTGTCTGTCAGTCCACCCACTGTACAGCGCTGCAGAACTTGTTGGTGTTTTTTTTTTTAAAAGAAAGTGAAAAAGCAGCTGATAACCGAAAAGGAAAATCAGCCGAATGTGTGTCCAGGACAACCTAAGTTAGGGGGTAACCCTTATATGTAGCGACTAAAAAAAAAAGGAGAAAAAAATGGAGAAGACCAGGAGGAAGGAAGGAGGGAGAAGAAGCAACTCCCTCCTTACCTTGACCCACAGGGTCAACCCAATAGGAAGCCCCTGCCTATATTGAATGTATTAAACCCTAACCTTTAATGAAAATAATACTAAAAAAGGTCTTACAGAAAAGTTATTATATAAAAATCATGAAAAGAGAGGGAACAAATAAAGAGATAAGGTGTATAGGGTCCACTAGATTCACCTAGTGGTGATAATTAATGTGCTGAAGCAACAGTATCACATCCCCTGACCTAAATACATAAATGAGAGGGTTTCCTAATATTATGTAATAACATAAAGTGAACATACAAATTGTATAATATACTGTAACAAGAAACCCAACGTATGAATAAGAAAAAGGAAAAATGATAATCATAAACAGTAAATTTAAACCACGGGTTTGTTAATGTCACACCAGTATAGAGCAAATTAAATTATTTGTAATTACTAAATCAATAAAATTCAGAAGATGGTGGACATGGATCAAAAATATGGGAGGGGAAAAAATCGCAAAGAAGTCCTAGTTCCTAGCCATTTCTCACCGAAGAAAAAAATCTTCAAGAATTGGCTTTCTGTACAGGGCACCTACCAATGTGGTAGATGCGTTGCATGCCAATATATGTTGAAAAACTCAAAAACCCTATTGGATTCTAAAAATAATCAAGTGTGTCAAGTTACACAATTCTTTAACTGTAACACTAAATGATTGATTTATCTCTTGACGTGTGTATGTGGTCTGAGATATGTGGGGAAAACCATTCGCCCCTTTAAGAGATGAGTAATGGAGCACATACATTTAGTCAAAAATTTAAGAGAAACCCCAGTGTCAAGACACATTAAAAGTGATCATCATGGCAAGGTAGATGGGATCAAGTTTGCAGGGATTGAAAAAGTACATCTTGGCAGCAGAGGGGGTGATTTAGACCGTACCCTCCTCAAAAGAGAATGCTTTTTGATCTATAGTTCAACACTCTGGCCCCTAATGGACTCAATGAGGGATTTACATTTACTCCTTTCATTGATAAATGAGTTATTAGGATTGATATTTGTCTTTTAACATCTTAGCAAATGTAACATTATTGTACCTCTACACATTACTATCAATAATGTCTTTATAAGTCACTATCCCATCATGGATCCTATTGGTCCAACTTTTTCTTTTGATAGTATCTCTGTGACATTTTTATCATCATTATTTATTTATTTTTGTAAGTCATTGCATCTTTTTATCATCTTTTTACCTTTTATGGATCATCTATACTTTTGATCCATGTCCACCACCCTTTAAAATGTTATTGATTTATTAATTACAAATAACTCAATTTGCTCTATATTGGTGTGACATTTATTAACCCATGGTTTAAATTTACTATTTATGATTATTATTTTTCTTCTTTTTTTCTTATTCATACTTTGGGTTTCTGATTACAGTATATTATATAATTAGTATGTCCACTATATGGTATTATATCATATTAGGAAAGCAATGCAATATTTGCTTTAAGTGTATTATACATTTAAAACAGCCCTAAAGGGGTTAATCTTCATCTTCTCATTGCATCCTTTTATCACCAGTAGGACACATATATATTTTTGATCCATGTCCACCATCTTCTGAATTTTATTGATTTAGTAATTACAAATAATTTAATTTGCTCTATACTGGTGTGACATTAACAAACCCACGGTTTAAATTTACTGTTTATGATTATCATTTTTCCTTTTTCTTATTCATACGTTGGGTTTCTTGTTACAGTATATTATACAATTTGTATGTTCACTTTATGTTATTACATAATATTAGGAAAGCAATGCAATATTTGATTTAAGTGTATTATACATTTAAAACAGCCCTCAAGGGGTTAATCTCCTATATATGACTTATTCATCTTCCAGGAATACGGACAAGGGTGGGCGGTACCTGTTTGAACGCCGTTTTTGGCGCCAACAGGCAATCACACGCCCCCTATCCTATTGGTCTGTGTCTTGTATAAATACACCGGCCGGTGTTGGTCCATGCTTGATGCCTCTGACGAAAGCGCTTGTGATCAGTGCCGAAACGCGCGTTAGGCAGTGAGAGAGAGGGAACATTTAGCCTCTCTATGTTTCTAGCAGCTAGTTAGCCGTTTAGCTAGGAATTTTCAAGGCAGTCAGAAAGAGGGAACATTTAGTCTCTCTGTGTTTCTAGCAGCTAGTTAGCTATTTAGCTAGGAATCTTCACGTGGGGGATATTTGAGAAGTAGAGGGTGTTGGCCACTTTGTGTATACTCTGCATATGTTTTCTTCATTATGCATGCAGTTAGTACTATCCGTGACACTCTAGGTATCCATTATGTGTTCTAGAGTACATTAGCTGGTTCATTTCATTTTGAGACATTGTATTCTGTCTTTTGACTTTCTAGAAAGTGACACTTTTGTATTTTTGTCACTTTCAACTAGTGGATACTAGTTGCTCTTGGGTAACCATTTGTTATTATTATTTATAGCCACATCTGGTGCTTTTGATTAGCTATACTTTGTGTCAGTTTGGACTAGATTCTCTCCCCTTTTCCTGTGGTGGAGACTCATAGTCCAACATATGTCGGCATTAGAAAAGGTTTTTCTAAATGGTCCTATCTTTAACCCACTTCTCACCTTAACCCTCTCATTTATGTATTTAGGTCAGGGGATGTGATACTGTTGCTTCAGCACATTAATTATCACCACTAGGTGAATCTAGTGGACCCTATACACCTTATCTCTTTATTTGTTCCCTCTCTTTTCATGATTTTTATATAATAACTTTTCTGTAAGACCTTTTTTAGTATTATTTTCATTAAATGTTAAGTTTTAATACATTCAATATAGGCAGGGGCTTCCTATTGGGTTGACCCTGTGGGTCAAGGTAAGGAGGGAGTTGTTTCTTCTCCCTCCTTCCTTCCTCCTGGTCTTCTCCAATTTTTTCTCCTTTGTTTTTTTTAAATAATAAGAATAATAATGAAAAATTAAATTGCAAACTTCAGACTAAAATAGTCAAGTTGGACAGAGGCTAAATTGGAGAATTGTTCCAAATTGGCTATTAATTATTAATTTACTAATCTGGTTTTCAATTCACTACACTTCACTGCTTTCTGAATAAACCCTAATGTTTTCAAAGATAGCAATGTCAATTCAAAACGTTGGATTCATTTGTAAACATTTCACCTTTAAAGGGATGCTCTAAGCATCATAAACACTAGAGGGCACTGTACTAGTTAGTTATCATGTCAGGAGCCCAGTGTTGGCAAACTACGCTGACAATCTGTATACAAATGGTTTGACACTTACCTGGCTATGTTGGGCACCAGCAGTTCTTGCAAGCTGAACTGATATGCTAAATAGAAAATTAAAGATCAAGAAGTGGAGTGATGTTTAGGTGATAAGCCCCTGCCCACATGCAGTCAAAAATGAGAAAAAATTGAATATACTTATACTTCTTAATGAGTAGTTGTTAAGTTGTTACACCCTCAAAAGCACAGATAGCATGTAAAAAAGGAAATTAAAAAACATAGTGTAATTCTGTATATTTATGTAGATCGCACTAAATAGTGCTACTATTCATAGTTGATATAATACATGGATTGAGTAGTAAAAAAGAAGAACATTTATTCATACTGACATATAAAATATAAAATACGTGATCATGTGCAAATAGCAAGCACAATTTACAGATGGCTGCTTACTAAAAATGGTGGTGAGCACAACGGTATGTGTCCGTGCCTCACAAGCACGCTGCCTCTCATTGAGAGATGTCACAGTTAGGCGGAGTGTCAATGTGCAGGAATCCGGATTGCAGGTTCGGGCTGTGTGATAAAGCTGCTTTTTCAAAGTTCCCGGTTTCGCCGCTTGGCTCCTCCCACTGCAGACGTGTGCTGACGTAGTCTACGCATTTCGCCGTACTCAAACGGCTTCGTCAGGACGTAATTAAGCTGTTTCCTGCCCTGCTGCCCTAAAGCTTATAAAGTCTCTCTCTGATTGGTGCATTTCCACATGTGTCCGTAATTGGAATGTGCACAGGCAATTAGCACTGGACTAATTCATTTATAAGCATACTATGTTGCCATTAAAACACTATTATTCATATCGCAAAAATGCAGCAAAAATAGTACATATCAATAATACAAATTCTCATGAAATACTAATTCATCATAACAAAACTATACAATTAAAATTATACACTTAAAAATATTAACACTTTGTGTGTACATATATTTTTTTTAAGTTGAAGCATACTACATATACATGTTTTTTACACATACTGTTTTTAGTACAAAATTAAAACATGGTCAAAATCCACAATATGACCACCTAGTTTAGTAAGATAAGAAAAAGAAAACACAAAAGGTCAGTATCATTCAGTCAGTACTGAAATTGCACATATTATCCTTTGCAAAATTTCCTCCCTTGTGCGAGAGATTTAAAGTGACAGTACCCATATAGACACACAGGGAAAAAGGTGTATATTACTTCCCACAACAAATTGCAATCAAAAACCTCAAGTTCCATCAGAATAGTTGCAGTTGGATTAAAATTCAGAGTAGAGGTGGATCCTTGTTACATCACCTCCAATATTTTGTACTTTAATTAAAAAAATGGCAGATCTCAAGATCGTTGTTAAGTCCATTTGGGATGAGGGTGTTTAATTCAAATATCAACCTCATCTCTGTACGGCCTAAGTTTTGAATAAAATTGCCTTCCCTCCAGTTCTTGTTAATATGTTGGATCCCCATGAATTCTAACATAGAGGGGTCGGAATTATGGAATTTTTGGAAATGTAGATATACCTGATGTTGTTGGTACTGCCTTCTAATATTGTAGGCATATTCACATATCCTAATGCATAATGATCTAGTTGTTCTGCCTATATATTTTAATCCACAGGGGCATCTCAACATATAGATTACATTCTGTGTGTTACGTTATCAAATCTTTTATTCTATATAGCTGTCCATTATTTTCAAAATCTTTAAAGCACTGCTTGTCGCTCTGAATATGGCGGCAGGCACTGCATTTACCACACCTAAAAAAAACTTTTAATTGATTTAAAAAAATAGGTTTCGAGTTACTTATATTCGGAATGTTATCTGTTAAGATTCTTTTCATATTTTGTACCCCTCTGTGTACTATTTTTGGATTAGGGGGCAACAAGGTTGCTAAAATTGGATCTGTCAACAGCCAATGCCAATGTTGGGATCCCGAGAACTGGCAGATAAACGGAATATTTGGAGCTTGGTCTCTCTTTTTTTGAACTTTATATTCTAACAACGTGCCCCTATCACCACTTCTTGATCTTTAATTTTATATTGTTAATGTGTGGTGAATGGAATACCCTGAAGTGTTGCAGCTGGATCACACAATTTTTGAGTTTATTACTCACTCTAACTGTGTAAAGGCATATTATATCCCTACACGTTTTTACTATATTACTTAGCGCTCCGAGACTATCTAAAACTAATACTGATATGCTAAATAGGTATTAAAATATTTTATTATGCTGGGTGCAGGTTTAATGCTTCAAATTTGGAGGTTTATCTAAAACAGGGGTTCCCAACCCAGTCCTCAAGTATACCCTACCAGTCCAGGATTTAGGGGTTACCCTGTTGCATCTAAATAGTTTTTTGTTTTTTTTAAACACCTTAGACATAACACGGTAGCCCCTAAATCCTGAACTGTTAGGGGGTACTTGAGGACTGGGTTGAGAACCATTGATCTAAAAAACATCTTGCAAAAGCTACACATCTCTCGTCTGCAGCCTTTGCAAGCCTTCCCCTAATAACCCAGCCCAGACCTTCTGTGTCTGTCCAATCACAGACTTCAAAATGCAGCTAAATAAGAAGTCTTTACAAGGCAGGTGCTCTGAGCAATTGCTCCCTTTTGAGTTTAGCTCCATTGAGCTAACCAAACCCGGAAGCAATGGATTGATTGTCTGATTGACAGCAAGGGAGGTGTAGCCAGGTTAAATTATAAACGCATAAAATAACCAGAAAACATGAATAGGCAAAAAGACAATATAAAAAGGTGCTACTATCCCCTATATGGGTCCCTCCACCACACATACAAAAGTGAAAGACAAATAGATAAAAGGTGGTGAGACCACACAAACAAATTAAAATGTTACCACTTAAAATGAATGAAATTCTGCAATGAAAAGACAGGAAACAGGTACACTGACGCGTTTCGGCTTGGAAGCCTTTCACAAAGTGTATGTCTATTCAGGGCTTGTCCTCCTTTAAATATGTCCGATATTCGCGCTCTTTCTTTGACAGTTTTGGACTCCTCCCACTTCCGCTTACAGCATCGGGACGTATTCATCAAACGTATCCTTGCATCCTGACGTTGTATCTCTATCTCTTCCTTCCGCATTCTGCCTTAATGACGTGGGGTATTCCATATGTTGAACGGAGCAGTTCATTACAATCCTAAAGTATACAATGCCCACAACTACCATGGCGCCATAGCATTTACCATGGGGCAAAAAAATATTTTTTTATAAACATCTTTATTATAATACAAACACCAAAAAATTATAAAAATGAATATGTATAAAAACGAAATACAGAAATAAATGTAGTTAAAAAGACATGGGAGCAAAAAGGAATGGAAACAAACAAGGGAAATTGAGGTTATATTAATCATAAAATATATTAAAACAATATATATTTATGAAAATACATTTAAAAATGGCACATTTGGCATAAAAGAAAGTAATCATAAATAAAACAAATATAACAATACTGTACACGGAATGGAGATAAAAGAAACACATTAATATCAAATATAAGAATTGATTTCAAAATCCGCATTAAGACCTTAAGGTATTGAAGTGTCCATGTTAAAAATCCACCTCATCTCTGTTTTACTAAGAAGGTTGTTTGATCGCCACCTCTCCAGTGGACATTAATATGTTCAATTGCTAAAAATACCAGGCCACTGGGATCCCCATTATGGGATTCTAAAAAATGTTTCGATACGCTATGATTACAAAATTTCCATGTATATTATATATGTGTTCTCTAATTCAAATTAAGCGGACGTGATGTTTTGCCTATATACTGTAAGCCACAAGGGCAAATCAGCATATAGATCCCATCAGAGGACACCAAACCACATATATAAAACTTCAAAATAATCCTTTAGATAAAAATAAAATTAAATATAAAGCATTTTTAGATAAAGGATTGAATGACGGTATTTTAAATAAAAAGGAATATGAATTTTTAGATATCAAATTTCCTCGACTACACTTTATTTATATTTTATCTAAAATTCACAAGGATCCAAATAAACCACCCGGAAGGCCCATTGTATCTGGGATTGGTTCACTTTTATTACCCCTTTCCCAGTACATTGACTTTCCTGACCATTATTCATGGCAGCATTTACTCATAGGGTTAGCTCCTCCCCTCACAGCAGAAAGGACAGGAAATAGAACTCTGAAACAGGTATAAATAGATCCTCCCCCTTCCCATCAGGCAGTCTTTTTTCCTGTCCTTCACAGCAGTTTGGAAGGAGTCTGCTTAAGCAGGCCTAGATTTTCTTTTATGCTCACCAGGCAATATTTTCTAGGCCCTGCCAGGGTTCAGCCTCTAAGCCCTGAAGACCCAGCAAAGCACTATTGTAAGGTAGCCAGCCTGGGTACCCCCTTTAGTGACCGGGGGTCGGACCTCTCCCTCAGGGGATGTAAATGGTCCACTGCATGCCAGGGTTCAGCCTCTTATCCCTGAAGACCCAGCAGCAGGCCAGCCTGGGTAACCCCTCAGGGGATGAATGTGATATACTGCCTACATGAAGCCAGGCCAGGGTTCAGCCTCTTACCCCTGAAGACCCAGCAAACAGCATATCGGTAAGAGTTGCCAGCCTGGGTACCTACTTCAGCAATCAGGAGTTTAACCTATCTCTCTCTCAGAAGTAATGACAGCGGTCCACTGCATACATGAGGCCCAGACGAGTCTAAGCCTTTATCCCTGAAGACCCAGCAAACAGCTCTTCCATAAGGTGACTACCTGGGTATACCTAGTCTATGTATTCCACTTGGGTTTGGTTTACACCTTCTCCCACTGGTGATGATGAATGGCATATGGGGTACAGATGGAAGCCTAAAGTCTAAACAGTTTAGGCTGTCAGTTGTTCAAATCCCCATTTGGCCGCTGAAACACAGGCCTGCAACGGTTCAGGTAAGTGCATTAGTAATTTAGATTAAAGCTAGTATAGGCACCTGGGTCTCTGTTCTTTAAGTCCCTCCCAGCTGCTTACATTAGGCTTCCTTCTAACAAATAGGTCACATTTAGGAGGTTTGTGTGGTGAGCATTTAGGTAAGTTTATACATGATTGGTGCAAAAGAGTGCTGATAATGCAAGGAGGCATTGTGAAAAAGAGTGCTAATAATGGATTTCCTGGCTGTATGAAGTCTGTATGAAGTCTGCTGAAGAGTAATATCCAAGGTAAGAAAACTTTCCTGGATGTCTGATTGAAGTACAACCTAAAAATAAGTCCACACACACTTGTTATCAAGGCATGTGACATTGATTGCTGTTATCTGTGAATTATCGCAAACAAGCAAGCGTTTACAGAGAGTGGTAGAATTTCTGCATATGAGATCTCTGGGCCTCAGTATCTGTACATAAACTGGTTGTGGTACAGCTTCGGTATGTTTCCACTATATGCTCTACTGTATGAATTGGTATGCTTGATGTATTAATGGATATGCTCTATGTGAGGACATCGCCTCAGTATATGTACCCACTATATGCTCTATGTATGAGTTACTATGAGGACACAGCCAAAGTATATGTATCCACTATATGCTCTATGTATGAGTTACTATGAGGACGCTGCCTCAGTATAAATATCCACTATATGCTGTATGTATAAGTTACTATGAGGACGCTGCCTCAGTTAATGTACCCACTATATGCTCTATGTATGAGTTACTATGAGGACGCTGCCTCAGTATAAATATCCACTATATGCTGTATGTATAAGTTACTATGAGGACACTGCCTCAGTTAATGTACCCACTATATTGCTATATGTATGAGTTACTAATGTGTATGAGTTACTATGAGGACACAGCCAAAGTATATGTACCCACTATAGTCTCTATGTATGAGTTACTATGAGGACACAGCCAAAGTATATGAATCCACTATATGCTCTATGTATGAGTTGCTGTGAGGACACTGCCTCAGTATGTGTGTTCTTTATATGCTCTGAGTCGCTGTGAAAACACAGCCTCAGTATATGCCCTCTACATGCTCTATATGTAAGTTTGGGTGGAGACTTTGCTTCAGTGTATCTGTTAACTATATGCTTGATGTATTAGTGGAAACACAATATATGTGAATGATATGACACATCTTCTATGAGTCTATTCTAATACTGGTTCTATGTGTGGGTTGTTAGTCACAACCTCAGTATATATGGGTGGTATAATATGTGAATGAAATCCTGTTAAAACACAGCCTCAATTTATCCCCCTCATATAAACTTAATATGTATGCAAGCATAGTGTCACTCTATAGCAGATGCAGGCTATGTATGATTACTGTTTGAACAGACACAGGATATGTAACTGATATATCTGTGTATAAGGTGCTGTTAGAAACATCCACAATGTATGTGATTCATATATTCTGAATGCAGGTTTATACACGGCCTTGGTAGATTTAATAATACATATGATCTAAGACAGGGGTAGGCAACCTTTTAGCAGCACTGTGCCGATATAGGATTGTGATGACCCGTAGCATGCCGGTCCTATTTTCTAAAATTGAGGTGTGTATGCTGCCGTATTCTGCTTGTGTTATTTATATTGTAATGGCTTTGTATCTTTGTATTTGTGCGTATATGAGCTATTATATTACATTTGTGCGGATTGTGTGTATGTTTGTTTATGGGCTGTTCGTATTATTTGTATGAGGGGAGGGTTATTGTGTATTTCTGTGTATATCTAGCAGTGTGGGTGGCTTCCCTGGGTTCCAGTGGGGACCAGGCTGGCCAGGTACAGGTGAAGGGCAGGAGCTGCAATATCCGCTGTGGGCTGCTCTACCACAGTGTGGATTCCCATTCACAAGTGCTGGGAGGAAGTGATCTGAGGTCACTTCCTCTACATACTGCAATATATAAATTGAGGATTGTCCTTCACCACCTTTTCGTATTAGCAGATATCTGAAGTTTCACTAGGACTCCTGATAGGCCAGAGCCTGTTTGGCTCTAGCAGCCTTGAGTGCCGTGCAAAGACACCTTGAGTGTCGTGCATGGCACTAGTGCCGTAGGTTGCCTACCCCTGATCTAAGGTCTGGGTTTTGCGCTGAAATGTAATACAGCCCATTCTAGCAAAAACAAATGCACTGTTGTACTGGGTAAGTAACTATTGCTTACTGTGGATTTTCTATTTCAGTTTTTTAACCCCTTAAGACCGGAGGGCGTACTATTACGCCATATTCTAAGCGGCTCTAAACGCCGCCGGGCGTAATATTACGCCCTCCGGTCTTTTCCTACTTACCCGGTCGCCGGCGATCCCACGCCGGCGATCGCGGTTCGGGGGACTTCCAGGGAGCCCCCCGCGGCACCTCCGTCCTCCTGGAATCCCCCCGGCCATGTGAGAGTAGGACCCCACAATCACATGGCCGGGGGTAGCTGGCTGCAGCATTGCCAGCAGGGGGGCTGCCTGTAATGACAGGTGGTCCCCCTGTGGCTGAAAATAAAAATGAATAAAATAAATAGTGTAAAAAAGAAAATAATATATACTTAGATCATATATATATATATATATATATATATATATATATATATATGATGACCCTATGGTAGCCCAAGAATGAAAATTACCCCTATGATGGCATACCATTTGCAATAGTAGACAACTCAAGGTATTGCAAACAGGGTATGTCCAGTCTTTTTTAGTAGCCACGTAGTCACAAACACTGGCCAAATTTGGCGTTTTTTGCATTTTTCACACACAAACAAATACTAACGCTAACTTTGCTAACCAGTGTTTGTGACCAAATGGCTACTAAAAAAGACTGAAAAAAAACAAACAAGCAATAAAGGCGCTGAAAGTGCTAATATAAAATATAAAGATAATAAAAGTGTAGCAGCACCTAAAAGTGTACAAGCTCATAAAACACCATACATAAAATCCAAACAATAAAAATAGGTGCGCTGCATCTTTAAATGTTAAAAAGTGCAAATGTGCAATAATATGTGCAAATATTTTGTGCAAAAACACAGAGTGTGTATATAATCACATACAATGTGACATAAGTGCAAAATGCAAATGTGATAGTGTAAAAATTCAATATCCAAAACAAATAACTTACAAGGGAAATATATGTCTCCTTAAATTCTCCAAATCACATAAGAACATATGTAAAAAGAGATAAAAAATGGAGAAACATAGTATAATATTGTTTTACATAAATATAAAAACCAGCAAATAGAATTAGGAATATCACTCGCAAAAGGAGAGCAGTAAAAGCCTGCTCTAACTGATCCAGCTTTAAATCCAAAAACCAGGACTTTAATGTTGGTGTAAATAGGCAGGACACCAGCTTCCAAAATTAAAAACAACTTTATTGAAAATAAGTAGAATCCACACTCTCCGTTTCCATATAGCAGACAAATAACCTTTTGCCAGTACTGTATAGTATATATCTACCAGTCCCTGGTGACTTTCGGTATTGTAGGCTTCACTTCCTGGAACTCGGAGTTTCGTCCGATCACGTGATGGCGTGATGACGTAATCGACGTGATGACGCGTTTCGCCCAATCGGCTTCCTCAGATCACATCCTGATGTAGCTAGTCCTGCCTTTTAAAGCCCATACATGGGCGTGGTTTGTGTCAATCATTATAGAAACTCCCCATAAACTAATTAGGGGTAGATCTTATAAATGTCTATATTTAGAAAGTCCATGACATGTAAAACAACAAGAAAAACAAGAAAAACAAGTATAGCATAAAGCTGATCTTCTAATTAAAAGATAACTCATCCAAATGATTCATAAAACAGCAGTAGATAGTAGTAATAATAATAATAGCACATAGATTGCACATAAATACTTCTTGTTAGCGTCTTAATATAATTCCACAAGAAGAAGAAAATGTGTATATATATACACACAAAGAGTCATATATACATATATATGGAAAAAAGGGGATATACATACACATATAGGTCATTTCTATATATAAAATTTATATAAAAAAACCTAGGTAAAAAACCAAAGAGAGCCTTCTATAGAGGGGAAGAAGAAGGAAGTAAGTTAATAATCTTTAAAAATTCTAAAAAATCTAAAAGACAGCACAAGAGAAAAAAAAAAAAATAAATAAAAAAAAAAGGGATCATTAAAAAAAGTTGTACAAATCGAATTCAATATTGAGGCCCTTAGGTTCAAGAGTATTTAATGTATGAACCCATTTCATCTCTTCTTTTCCCAAATGTTGAATAAAATTTCCTCCTCGCCATGATTTCTTAACTAATTGAATCCCTAAAAATGTAAGGCCACTAGGATCGCTATTATGGTGCTTCTTAAAATGGGCAGATACACTATGATGGTCTAAACCTTTACGGATATTATTAACATGTTCATAAATTCTTTTATGTAGGGGACGAATAGTCCTCCCCACATATTGCAACCCACATGGGCATATTAAAAGATATATAATATTTTTAGTAAAACAAGTTATAAAATCTTTAATAGTATATTCTTCTATAGCATATTTCGTCTTAAACTTACTTATCCCTTTCAAGGTATTATTCTTGCTACACTTACAACCTGCACATTTTCCACATGAATAAAAACCTTTTTTATTTATATTTAAAAAAGTTTCGGGCATCTCCTTTCTTGGATGGTTAAAAGTTAAAATCTGTTTTAGACTAGGCGCACCCCTAAAGGTAATAAAAGGTATATCTGGGATAATTGTCGATAATTCTTTGTCTTTCTTTAAAAGGTGCCAGTGTTTCTTAATAATAGATTTAACTTTATTTGAATCTTGATTAAAGTCTAAAACCAAAGGTACCTTATCAAATTTATTTTGTTTGTCCCTATGGTTACTTTGTTTGAAGACTAATTCGTTTTGATGATATTCTTTAATTTCATCATAGGCTTTTTCTAAGATATTAGTGGGATATAATTTTTGAGAAAATTTATCTATCACTATCTTTGCTTGTTCTTCAAAGACATGTTGTTCAGTGCAGTTCCTTCTTATTCTTTGTAGTTGACCTTTTGGGATATTATTTAGCCATGGAGTATAGTGCCCACTGTTATACAATACATAACTATTTGCATCTACTTTTTAAAAAAAAGTTTTTGTTTTTAAAATGCCTGTTTCTTCATAAATTTCTAAATCTAAAAAATTAATACTATGATTATTAAAAAAACTACTAAAATTTAAACCCCAGTCATTTACATTAATATTCTCTAAAAAAAGCTCTAAATCCAGTTGTGTGCCTCTCCATATAAAAAATATATCATCTATATATCTATGGTAGGAGACTAAAAAAGACTGGACATACCCCATTTGCAATACCTTGGGTTGTCTACTATTGCAAATGGTTTGCCATTATGGGTGTAAATTTCATTCCTGGGCTACTATACAGTCTCAAAGGCAACGTAACCAATCTGGCGAATTTCAATTTCAAATGTAACGTGCTATATTTGACCCTGTAACTTCCCAAAACGCC
Organism: Pelobates cultripes; assembly: GCA_933207985.1. Taxonomy (NCBI): domain Eukaryota; kingdom Metazoa; phylum Chordata; class Amphibia; order Anura; family Pelobatidae; genus Pelobates; species Pelobates cultripes. The sequence goes on from OW240914.1 coordinate 48,197,620, forward strand.
ATAAAACCTGTACATAGGGGGTACTGTCTTACACGTGAGACTTTACTGAATACAAATATGTGTATTTTATTGCAGTAAAAGCAAACAGTATTATGACATTGACAGTTAAAATGTCATGTAGAACTAAAAAAATAAAAAATCTTATTTTCTCCCATTTTTTTCATATTAAATTATGTTTCATAGCTAAATATTTGATATTAAATGAAAGCCCTGTTTCCCCTGAATAAAATGATATATAATAAGGGTGGGTGCATTTACTATGAAAGAGATGAATTATGGTTGGACAGACATGTAGCGCAAATGCCAGGTTTTGTTTACATTTTGTTTTGTTCACAACGTGTACATTTGGCTCCGTATATTTTGATATAAATCTATATATATTAATATCACAATACAGTTAGAACAAAATAACATACATCTATATATTTTTTAATTATTTATTTTTAATTATTATTTTAATTTTATTTTTTGACGTATTTACATTTTTTTATATTAGATATAAATATATATATATAACAATAATTATATATATATATATATATATTTAATCAGTATCAGTCTACGTGTAATTTGATATTAATATATATATATATATATAATTATATATATATTAATAGTAAAATACACCTAGACAGTGTATGTGTGTGTATGTATATGTGTATATTTATATACTTAGATCATATATATATATAATATATATATATGATCTAAGTATATAACAAAGGAAATAATCCTGCACTCCATATATCAAAAATTATAATGCCCGGTGCTTGTCCAGCAAAATACAAAAAGGAGAATCAGATAGCACTCTCAGGACTATAGAAAAATAAATAAAACTTAACTTTTAATTAGCTTATACAAAAAAATCGACGTTTCAGTCTGTTAACCACATCATCCTGATGAAAGTCTGTGGTTAACAGACTGAAACGTCGATTTTTTTGTATAAGCGAATTAAAAGTTAAGTTTTATTTATTTTTCTATAGTCCTGAGAGTGCTATCTGATTCTCCTTTTTGATCTAAGTATATATATATATATATATATATATATATATATTTACACTTTATTAACATTTATTTTATTTGCATTCAGCCAGCAGGGGGACTAACTGTCATTACAGACAGTCCCCCTGCTTGCAATACAGCAGCCAGCTAACCCGACCATGTAATTGTGAGGTCCGTGGGATCGCCGGCGACTGGGTAAGTAAAAAAAAAAACGGAGGGCGTACTATTATGCCCGGCAGCGTTTAGAGCCGCCTAAAATAGGACGTAATAGTACGCCCTCCGGTGTTAAGGGGTTAACCCCTTAAGGACCAAACTTCTAGAATAAAAGGGAATCATGACATGTCACACGTCATGTGTCCTTAAGGGGTTAAGGAAATGTACTCAGTTCTAAAGAATATGTTAAACCAATTCCAGAGAATGGAGCTAAAACTGAATAAAGTATAAACCAGACCAGGAGTAGTGAGTTCTTCAAAGTAGAGGCTTGCAGAAAATACAATGATACTAAAGTTATGACCAGGTGAAAGAAAAGGCCAATATGAACAGCTTTTAAATTCAGTTAAGTTAGATTTTAGAAAGAAAGGAAATATACCAGTGAAAACAGTCAGGTAATTGCTTCAGAGTTACCTACTTATGAGATCAATATATAGCCCAATGTGTGCTCCTGCAACCAGCATAAATCCTGTATAAATACATAGGTGTGCACACAAAAAGCATTAATTTTGTTAAACAGTACCATGCTTCCTTTTAGAGATTCAGGTCTCCTTCTCTCCTGGGAGAGGCACTCAGACAGGTTCAGAAACACCTGCAATCTATCTGAAGTGGTAAAATGTGTTAATTGCTTATCTTGAAACACGCATGGGAGAAGGAATCTAATACAAAGCCAAAAGCCTTTTGTTTCCTTATCTACTTCATTTAAAGCACAATCTTTATAATTTGGAGAATGTACTTAATTTTATATTCAGTATTTTCTCTTATACCTTGGGGACCTGAAAGTTTGGCAATCCCGTTTAGTATATGTCAGGGGTGGCATGCTTTTGGTTCTTAAGGAGTTAATGATCAGACAATTCTGACAGATTCCCCTGTTTTGAAGGGCAACATTATAATTCCTTTCTGTAATAAAAGGTATTCGTTTAGGCTCATATACTCCAGGTAACTTTGATGCTGTGTATTGCAAGTATTTTAATTGACATTGGAAGATATTTCCAGTCCCCAGACCATTCTACCAGGTCTACTATCTCAGATAAAATTCACCTACTACCAGAACAATAAAGGAAATCCCTGAACATGTCTTTCCATTCGGACCTTGGTTCTGATATCCATGGGGATTCTTTTAGGTGTCCTTTATATCTGGAATTTGCAACCAATTTGTGATTTTAAATGGTTGATTCATCCTGCATAATATAATGTAATGCAGCTTGTTGAGGACAAACATTTGACTGACTTGTTTTACATGGTCTCTGTACCTAGAGCGGTATAAATTATGGTCTCTCCTAACATTGCATGGATGTAATACCTGTGGATTATATGCTTGGATTGGTGTTGATATCCTGCAGATAAAACAAACTGATTATTATAACCATAGACTCTGCCATAGTACTTCTTCACTATCTGAAGATAAGGTAAAAGTAAGTATGCGGTTGTTTGTTTTCCTAAAGATAGCAGAATATCTCCTCCTATCCTGCTTATTATGTGTCTGTTGCCACAATGTATAATGTGCCTCTGGTTACTACTTTCCCATCAGTATCCTGCCTATTCCATATCTCCTATTATATTGCACATCAGTCTCTAATAAATTTGACTATACGGTTTAGCATAATCTGTACTATTTACGACAAGGCTCCAGGTTCCAGTGGGTGAACCTCTCTTTCCCCAGAGAGTGAAGCAGGAACAGGAACAAGCTCTTACAATTTAGTAGTTGCCACAATTTCTACGGTTCATACCGATATTTCTTTTTGTCTTCATCTAATCTGTATATGATTCTTCTTGCCTTTGCCTAGGTTTATACCTCTCCTGTGACTGATCATTGCTGTATCAATTCACAGTGTGAGGTATTGTTGTGAGTCTGGGTATTGGTTTTAAATTTATATCAGAAAAGAACATTATTTTTTTAATCCATCACAAGATGGGTTCCTTATTGCTTACGAGAGTTTGTTTAGCCTTGTTCCTTCTCTAGGTTTGGCTGTCATGGCCTTAATTCCTATCTGGCCATTTCAGACATTTGAATGCCAGCAGGTTGCAGACCTTGTAGCCGCTAGGGTATATTACCTTGTCTGAGCAGATTTTATAACAATATCCTATTGATTACTGGTTTGGCTTTTTTAAAGTCTTCTAAGGTTTATGCAGCCCAGTAATGGTTTTATAACTATTGGCTGTTTTTGAACTCTGTCCCTCCCTCTATATATTCAGCTTGGGTATTCCCCATGAGTAAATGCTGCCATGAATAATGGTCAGGAAAAAGGAAAATTGTTTCATACTTACCGTAATTTTCTTTTCCTGATAATTTATCCATGGCAGCATTATGTTCCCACCCATATACTATAAGTTGTGAAGCTAGTTATAAAGACTGCCTGATGGGAAGGGGGAGGATCTATTTATACCTGTTTCAGAGTTCTATTTCCTTTCCTTTCTGCCGTGAGGGGAGGAGCTAACCCATGAGTAAATGGTGCCATGAATAAATTATCAGGAAAAGAAAATTACGGTAAGTATGAAGCAAATTTTCCTTTATTTTTTACAAGGTCCAGTTAAACAATGCCCTGCATATCTTAAGGATACGATTAGCCTTTTAAAGTTCTTAAATAATTTTAAATGGGAAGACAAATTTTTAATGGCTACGTGTGATGTCAGTAGCCTCTATACCAATATACAACATAGTGTGGGTTGTGAGGACACTAGACATTTTTTATCTAAGTCTGGCAATTGTATAGATCCACAGATTAATTTTATTATTGATGGTATTAATATGATTTTAAATAATAACTTTTTTTTGGTTTGACGACCATTTTTCCTATTGGGAAGAATTATTTATATCAGGGGTAGTCAAACTTTTAATACCTACCGCCCACTTTTGTATCTTTGTTGATGGTAAAATTTCCATACCGCCCTCCAGTGCCACAGTAACTAATTTTATAGCGCAAGTCCCTTTTTTTTTTTTCTTCTATTTTCTATTATACTTTTTTTGTGTGTCTGTGAGGTGCTGTGTGTGTGAAGGTAGTAGTGTGTCTGTGTTATGGGCAGTGTGTGTGTGTGAGAGGTGCTGTATGTGGATGAGGGTGCAGTGTGTGTGTGTGAGTGTGTGTGTGTGTGTGTGTAAAAGGTGCGGTGTATGTGTGTGAGTGGTGCTGTATGGGGGTGTGGGTGCAGTGTGTGTTTGAGAGGTGCTGTGTGTATGTGTGAGAGGTGCTGTGCGTGTGTGAGGAGGGCAGTGTGTTTGTGAGGGGGAAGTGTGTGTTTGAAAGGGGCAGTGCATATGTGAAGGAGCAATGCGTGTTTGAAGGGACAATGCGTGTTTGAAGGGAGGAGTGCATGGGAGAGGGCAGTGCATGTGAGGAGGGCAGTCAGTGTGTGTGTGTGAGGGGGAAGTCAGTGTGTGTGTGTGCGCGCGTTAGGGGGCAGTACGTGCGAGTGGGCAGTGTGTGTGCGTGTGAGGGGGCCAGTGTGTGTGTGGGGTGTAGTGTGTGTGTGTGAGGGGTGGTGTGTGTGCTTGTGTGTGAAGGGTGCATAGGGTCTATGCTATGTGTAATGCCTCCCCCTCCCTTCTTACCTTTTACCAGAGAGGGGGGACATAATGCTGCAAGGCCCTGGCATCTTTGATCTCCTCACCAGCCTGAGAGGGCTTACAGCAAGGCTGGCTCTGCTTGAGCTGGCAGAGGAGATTAAAGGATCACCCCTGCTGGCCTTGGCCCACAGCCATCAAGGCCCACCGAGCATTTTCTGTAGAACCCACCACCACTCACAAAAATCCCAAACCGCCCACTAATGGGCGGTAGCGACCAGGTTGACTACCCCTGATATATAATTTTCAAAGACAGACATTGGGGCAAATCTGTTCCTCCTTAAGTGCTATATCGATGACATTTTTATAACTTGGAGAAGTTGTAGAGAATCTTTACAGAAATGTATTGATTCCCTCAATAACAATCTATCGAATATAAAACTTACGTACAATATTAGTTCTTCCCACATTACATTTTTAGATTTGGAGATATATGTGGAGGACAATTTCATTAAAAGTAGATGTTAATAGTTTTATTGATTTTAGCAGTTGCCATTTTAAGCCTTCGCTATAAAATATACCAAAAGGTCAGTTTTTGAGGCTTAGACAAAATTGCACTGATAAACAAGTTTTTAAAAATCAAACTGAAATTTTAAAAAAACTATCTTTAGAAAAAGGTTATAACGAAATTTCCTTGGAAAAAGTATGTGAACAAGTAGAAAAGGAAGCTGTAACGGATCACCTGGCACCCCGACTGGGTACCTCCATTGATGGATGCTCCTAGTGCTTCCCAAGGGCTCCAAGCACCCCACTTGACACCATAACCACTGCAGACCCCACGAACCCGCCGCAGCTTGGTTGGGGTCTTGCCGTCTCCTACCCACCCTGGACCTATGACAAGGCTCCAGGTTCCAGAGGGTGAACCTCTCTTTCCCCAGAGAGTGAAGCAGGAACAGGAACATGCTCTTACAAGAGCTTAGTGATTATTCAAGGGAGTATGAAGAGCATAGCAATCCCTTGTAGTAGATTCCCCCAATAAGAGACAGGACTCTAGATTGATACTGACGTAGAACTGAAGGTTTAATGGGACAGCTGCTTCTTTTATACAGTATTTCCCCACAAGGTTACCGCCCACATGGACCTTGTGGGGCACAGGACATGAAATGCACAATCTAATAAAAACAGAGTTTTACATTTGAACACTCCCAGTTACTGTACACAAACCCTCCCCTCTGCCTGTGATACAATTAACAAAGACAATGGACTAACTCCATTAACTTTAGCAGAAAAAAAACATACATTTTTACAAACCCCAAAAAGTACCCCAAAATACAACATATTCCACAAAAGTCACATCGATAGCCCCGATCTGGGTGAACAACATATCCAAAAATCACCCAGATCGGTTCAGGGGTTCAGGAATTTCCTGGAAGTCTTATTTTTGCCACACGTTGCACATGGTCCCATGCCCAAAACAGTTCCATACACTCAACGGCAAAACACTGCTGGACAATTTAAGATGGCCGCCACCACATGTTTGAATCTGTTCCAGTTAAAAGTCCAAGGGGCAGAAACAGTACTTTTGAACATGGGTTATCACAGGGTCCATAGTCCCAGGGTAGGAGGCGGGCAAGCAGCCCCTCCAAAAACTAGAGGTGAAGTGTAGTTCGTCACAGAAGCCCCCCTATAAAAGTTTAAAGCTTGCCATTAGAGAAGGGTCCTTACGTTTTATATGCATAATAGGTGGTATATGCATAGATGCCACGATTTCCGACTTTGAGTTCATAGAACTGGTTTCCTTGGCCTAGGGCCTATTCTTGAGAGTTGCATTTTAAGAAATACACAAACACAGCCTATATGCCTCACTCATTTATGCCCTATCTTTAGAGGGACAAGCGTTCCATTAGACCCTCCTCGGGTCCCTTTTGGCAGGGCTGAACGACAACGAGGTAGTACATCCAGCAGTTCGGACTACTCCACTCTCTCCCTATGCAGACAACAGTCCCACTGGTAGACACCAGAACCCAGATCCTGTTTAACAAGGACCGATTCAGTTTCTCACTGGACACCGTTTTTTTTATACAGCTCCAAACTTCTGGTTCGAAAGAAGGTAGGCGAACTTACACACTACCCTAAACCACTGGATTCGGTGGGTGCATGTTACATTTACCAACGTTTGCTACATGTCCTGTGGAACAACCAGCCACACCAGGCCTGCCTGTCCACTCTTCGGCCCGAATCGACTCTTGTGTTCCACCAAGCGGCTATATAGCAAAGGTTGGTCGCAGGAACCGCACTCACTCCCAACAGCCACAGGTGCTCTGGAACAGGACCAGCAATCCCAATACGACAAGGCAATGAAAAAGATTCACAGGCACTCCAAATGTGAAAGCCGAGGCAGATTTATTGCAACAAAAGCTTGACAAAGACCTCCTGTTAGGTCGAAACGTTGCTGCTGCTCATTTTGTTGCAATAAATCTGCCTGCGGCTTTAACATTTGGAGTGCCTGTGAATCTTTTTCATTGCCACCAAGCGGCTATGACCAATGATGGCTTATCTTCAGTTAGAAAGTTTTCCATTACCTCATGGATCCGGACTTCATATTGCTCTTCCGTGACGCCACCTTCAGACTGGGATTTCAACCTCTGTTTACACTGCCCTTGTTCGTATCTCGAGGCTTCGCAGCCTACTCAGGAAATTGAACATCACCTTGCCCCACGGGTGAGGTTCTTGGGATTCTGGATAAACGCGTGCCCTTAAAGGACCACTATAGTGCCAGGAAATCATACTCATTTTCCTGGCACTATAGTACCCTGAGGGTGCCCCCACCCTCAGGGTCCCCCTCCCGCCGGGCTGAATGAAGAGGAAGGGGTTAAACTTACCTCTTTTTCCAGCACCGGGGCGGGGAGCTCTCCTCCTCCTCTCCTCCCTCTTCTCCTCCTCTTCGGCTGAATGCGCATGCGCGGCAGGAGGTGTGCGCGCGCATTCAGCCAGTCTATAGGAAAGCATTCACAATGCTTTCCTACGGACGCTGGCGTCTTCTCACTGTGAAAATCAATGAGACAGCCACTAGAGGCTGGATTAACCCTAACATAAACATAGCAGTTTTTCTGAAACTGCTATGTTTATAGAAAAAAGGGCTAACCCTAGATGGACCAGGCACTCAGACCACCTCATTAAGCTGAAATGGTCTGGGTGCCTATAGTGGTCCTTTAAGAGTTCTTGGACTACCACAGTCACAGTTTTCCCCAATCTGCTTCAAGTACCGTAGACATCTAAGGTGGGGCCAGGGGGCCCTCTGCATACTGGCCCTTGTGGTGGAAATCTTTCTCGGATGAGATCACTCGCTTTGTGGATCATGGGGGGAACAGAAAGGTTCCATTCGGCCCTGTCCTGATCGTTACAGTGGACTCAGATGCTCATCTTGGGGATTGGAGAGCTGCTTGTGCGCCCACATTGACGAATGACCCTTGGACAATCGGAGAGGCCTCCTTTCTCATCAAGGTCAAGTACTGCCAGTGCCTTTCAAATTATTGCATCAGGCTGAGAATGGTCAACAGGTCGGCATTACAGTACTTCAACCGCCTTGAAGGAACCAGATCACAGGTTCACAAGTACAACGAATCTAACAGCGTTTTGGGTTTTGTCCACGCTTGGAGGATCATCGATGACCGGCGTCTTCTTCGAGCAATCTACCATCACATCTCGCAGTTGAAGGGTCCATTCTGGACTTCTTTCTTTATCTCCAAGATTACTTATCAGAGACACAAGCATCGTTTGATTTGTTGGCTGAGCGTTAAAACCGCAAATATGAAGCCTCCTGTCATGTTATAAAATTGTAGATTATGCTAGCTTTAGTGTACCTATGATCTTAATTTTATTAATGAGAGGAGGTGAATATTTCCCTCCCTATTTCATCCCTCCCTTGTTTGGTTAGTTGTCAGATGTTTTGGGGTAATCAGGTATGTATACAACTCTGCTTGTTGTTTCTGCTACCTATCACTTGTTCATGTTTCCGCTTCCTACATAAGGGTTGGGATTTCTGTATATTACAGTAATTCTGGTTGTTACACTGGGTGCCTGCGTGTTTGTTCAGAGTACATTTCATTGTCTAACTGTCACGGTTCTCACTGTGACATCCAGACGGCCAGACGCGGTCGCCCCAGAAGTGCCCAACAAGGGATTTGAACCTGGGTACTTTGCGGTCCTGGACCTGCTGCTCCTGTCCAATATGGTCCACCTGTAGTTTATGCTGCATTAGCCAAGTATAAGACACTGCCTCTTCCTGAGGGCAGTGTCAGTTCATTGACTCTGGTTCCTGTGTTGGTGTTCCAGTGTTCTCCAGTTGGCTCTAGACCTTGGCTTTCTATCCATGTATCTTGACTTCTGGCATCTCCTGACTTTGGCCTACCCTTGTTTATCCTGACTTCTGGCACCCTCTGACCTTTGGCTTACCCACGACGATTCTCCTGCTTGTGTCCGTACCTGTACTGTGACTTGGAGCATTATTCTGCACAGCCCCCGTGCACAGACTCACAGGCCAGGTGAATTCTTACCTGACCACCTTGGCCTGTGTTTAATTGCAAGGATGAGCACATATCTCTGCATACTGGACTCCCACTAAGGTAAACCATGACACTAATCAGCCCTTTCGATTCTGTTTCTCTCGTTTCAGTTTACAGTCCGTCCGTGGTGCCATGTTTGACATTTCTTCTCGGATGGATGACATTGTTGCATTCATTATATCCTAGGACTTAGTTTTTCTCTACATTGTTTTTTTTTTGCCTTTTGTTCTGTTTTGTCACAGCTTGAAAGAGGAAGTTAGTTATGTGCTGCATGCTGAGAGGAAGCGGTCCCTGCTTCCCCAGCCACTAGGATCCATGAAATGTGGTCCGGCCTCCACTCCTACCCTGCTACCCGCAGGGCCGCCATCAGGGCATGACAACCATAACGGTTGTCATGGGCCCGGCGGTCCTGGGGGGCCCGGACTGCTCAGGTCATCCGGGCCCAACATTCAGTGGTGTACACTGGGGCCCTGCGACCCCGGTATGTACCCACTGGGCCAGCCTCTTCTCCTGGGGGGCCCAGCAGCCGGTCACCTCAGGGCCCCCCAGAGGCTGGCCCTGCTGACATCCGGCAGGCGGGTGTGCGAGGGAGCACTCTCCCTGGCTGAGTGTTTCCTCTTCAGCTCCCTCGCGCACCGCACTGATGCCGGAGCCATCTTCCTGCGCCGGCATCAGTACCCGGCGCACGAGGGAGCTGAAGAGTGCTCCCTCGCGCGCCGGCCGGGTGTCAGGGGGAGGAAAGAAATTTGGGGGAGGGAGGAAATAAATTTAAGGGAGGGGGGGGAGGCGAACCTGCGAGGAGGGGAGGAGGAAAGAAACTTGGGCGAGGAGGAAGGAATTGGCGGAGGGGGGAGGGAAAGAAATCAAGAAGGGAGGGAGGGGGGAGGAAGGAAGGAAATTTACAAAGGAAATCTCATGAGGGGGGGAGGAAGGAAACTTAAGGAGGAGGGAGAGGAAAGAAATTTAAGGGAGGGGAGGAGAGGAAGGGAAACAAGGGGAGGAACGAGGAGGGGGGAAGAAATTTGAGGAGGGGGGAGGAGGAAGGAAGTTTGAGGAAGGGAGGGAGGGAGAGGAAGGAAATTTGAGAGGAGGAAGGAAATTGAGGAGAGGGAGGGAGGGGAGAGGAAGGAAATTTGAGGGGTGGAGAGTGAAGGAAATTGAGGGTGGAGAGGAAGGAATTTGAAGGGGAGGAAGGAAATTTGAGGAGGGAGGGTGGGGGAGAGGAAAGAACTCTGAGGGAGGGGGGGAGGAAAGAAATTTATGAGGAGGGAGGGGGGGGAAGGAAATTTGAGGGGGGGGAGAGGAAGGAAATTTGAGGGGGGGGAGGAAGGAAATTTGGGGGGATGGGGGAGAGGGAAGGAAATTGAGGGGAGAGGAAGGAACCGAAGGGGAGAGAAGGAAACTGGGAGAGGATGGGGAGAAGAAGAAACTGGAGAGGGGAGAAGGAAGCTGGGATGAGGGAGGGGGAGAACAAGGAAGTTGGAAGGGGAGAAGAAGGCTTGAGGGGGAGAAGAAGGAAACTGGAGGGAGAAGGAAATGAGGGAGGGGAGAAGAAGGAAATTGGAGGGGAGAAGAAGAAGGAGAGGGGAGGGGAAAAGAAGGAAATGGGAGAGGAGGGAGAAGAAGGATGGGGGGGAGAAGAAGGAGAGGGGGGAAAATAAGGAAATTGGAGAGAGGGGGAGAAGAAGGAAATTGGAGAGAGGGAGGGGGAGAAGAAGGAAATTGGAGGGGGGGAGAAGGAAATTGACGGGGGGAGGGGGAGAGATTGACATCCATCACACGCAATGCACCTCTTGCACACAGAAAAACACACAATGCATTACACACAGACACACATACACAAGCAATGCATCCCTTACACACAGCAACACACAATGCACCCCTTACACACACTCAATGCATCCCTTACAGACGCACACACTGCATCCCATTCATACACAAACTCACCTTGCAGCCCTTACACATACAAACACAGATTCACACAATGCATTCCTTACACACATCAGGACATCCCCCCCCCCACACACACCCCTTCATTGGTGGAACATGAAGGTGGACCCTGGGACCCAGACCTTGAGCTGTGTAAAGGGCCCTCAAAAAAATGGAGCTGCTTCCCGTTGATCCCAGAACATTGATTTTTGTGACCACAGTTACAAACCGCCTCCAGAGAGCCTGTTCTACAACAGACCAGTGGAGCCAGACAGCAGCTAGAGCCCATCATCCTCATCTGGTTGTAAGTAGGCAATCTAGTATATTATTTGTGGCACTAATCTCTAATTTACCTCACATTAAAGGGACACTATAGTCCCCAGAACCACTGCAGCTTAATGTAGTGGTTCTGGTGTCTAGCCTGTCCCTGCAGGCCTTTTAATGTAAACACGGCGGCACTGCAGCACTGATGTTAGTTAACATGGCAGATCATATGGGTGGGGCATTGTGATGTCACATGGGGGGGCGGCAAACTTTACTTTTGCCTAGGGCGGCAAAAATCCTTGCACCGGCCCTGCAGACACTGCATTCCTGTGGGCGGACTCGGGGGATGGGGAGCAGCTCTTTGGGTGGACTCGGGTGCAGGCACCGGGGGGCCCGGCCCAGACCTTGAGCTGTGTCAGAGGCCCCAAAATTTCTGATGGCAGTCCTGGCTACCCGTGCTAAAAAAGGTAGGCAGATTTAGTTACTGTGTATATGAGTGACTGTAACTGTGTGTGTGAGAGACTGTGCGTGACTGTAGATGTGTGTGTGTGTGTGTGTGTGTGTGTGTGTGTGTGAGACTAGGTTTCCCTGTAACAATGACTGTGACTATGTTTGGGACTGTGTGCCTGTGATTATGTGTTTGGTATCTAAATGTGTGTTCCCCTATAACAGTGACTAACTGTGTATATGCCTGTAACTGTGTGTGACTGAGTGTGTGTACCTATTATGTGTATGACTGTGTGCATGTGTCTGTATGTTATATTGTGAATATGTCTGACAGTATGCACTTGACTCGGAGGTTGTGTGAACATGACTGTGTATGTATGTTTGACTATGTGCATGTGACGGTGTGCGTTTGTGTAAGTGACTGTGTGTATAACTGTGTAGAAATTTAATTTGCGACTGCGTGTGTCCATTTTTGTATGTATGTAGGGAACACAAAACGGTAAAAGACTTAAGAAACAGACAAGTGGTAAGGGGAGTTAAATGATACGGAAGTAACGTGGGTTAAGAAAAAAGAAAGTGAAAAGGTTTAAGAGACACACAAGGTTGAAAAGGGATTATAAGATACACAAGGAGGGTCAGGATAAACACACACAAAGTTTAAAATTGAGGGGAGTGCCCACGTAGATTTCTGCCATGAATGACAAGTGACCTTGCTATGCCTCTGATGACAATGCTGATTGCAAAGAAACATTGGATTGGCTGAGCTTGGCGGCTGGTTGGACCAGAAGAATGGGGCTGCCATTAGAGGACTCACTTAGGACTAGAATAAAGGTATGTTTTACTACTTTTTGCAGTTCGTTTTAATGATACGAACAGAGGGGGCAGTGTTCTAATATAAAAAAAAAAAGTATACTTGAGAAAAATTTTATTTTTTAACAGAAGCATGAATGTTCTTTTAAAGAAAAACAGATACTGAAAATTCAGTCTAAAAATAGACTGTAGCATACATTTTTCAATTTGGATTATTAACTTTGTGAGCTGAAAATTAAATTCACAAGGATTGTGCAATGTGGTGAAACTATAAAGGAGAAACCCCTATATAGGCAGCGTGTGCTTGGTACTTAACATTAAATACTCCTCTGTAGCTTACATTTTCCATTGAATTAAGCTGGTTCTTTAATTGCTTTCGGGAGTCTTAATGTTTAACAGGCTGTTTAACCTATTGAGTCATTAAATAACCAGTCACTACAGAGACGCCAATTAGAAACAAACCTCTCATACCCCATCTCCCCCCTCCCCTTCAACAGAGAAGAAAAATCAAACATTCACAAATTTGTGTAAACTGATTCAGTGTCTCGTGTATGAATATAGATAATACAATTATCTCCTGACCATAAGGGTGTGTTCTTTAAAATATGGAGTGCATTTCATTATAATTTTTTTTTGTTTTTTTTTTACATAGCACCAGCAAGTTCCATAGCGCTGTACAATGGGTGGACTAACAGACACGTAATTGTAACCAGACGCACAGGGGGGTTAAGGACCTTGCTCAAATGAGCTTACATGCTAGAGGGAGTGGGGTATAGTGACACAAAGGGTTATTAGTAGGGGTAATGAAAAGGTTGCTATAAAAGTATTCACTGAGAACTTGGGTTATTTTTGACAGTTGCAGGGAAGAAGTCATATTGAGGGAATGAAAACCCGCTAACAGTTTAAATTATATGCTTTCCTGAAGTGTGTTTTTGAAGATTTTTTGAAAGAGTGGAGACTGGGTGAATGGAGAAGGGGAGTTCCACAGAAAAGGGGCAGCCCTGGAGCATCAGATGGAGTATGGACAGAGGATGGAGAATGGAATAAGTTTCATATTTTAATAAAGTGGTTGTGTGTGGTGTTTTTTTTTTATAGATCACTATTAGTCATAGCAAAATTGCTGAGGTGCTGTTTGAAGCACATTTGGATGCAGTATAGAGAACTGGCTTCCTTATATTCTTTTAGCTGTTTATAAGACTTTGAAGCTAGTCTTTAGTTAGGTTTGGTTTTGTGTAAAAAAAAAAAAAAAAGTTTTCCTTCATTACAGATTTTCCAGAAATAAATTACTTATTTCTACTAAATACTCATACGTGAAAAAAAGTGCACTGATGTTTTGCGTGTTTTCTGCAGGATTTTATGAATTTTTGCTGCAATAGTTGCAGATCTAGTATCCATTGCCTGCCCTCTCCTTCCCCAGCACAGACTGTTTATCCAATTTAGGCTTCCTTCCCTGCACATTCAACAGCCACCCAAAGTTCAACATGTAGCCAAGTTTCCCACCATCTATCCTGGCTACCAAGCTTGTAGAAACCTGATAAAAAGTGTCACTGCCACCCATTATCAAAACTTACACTTCAAACTTTCAGCAAAAGTGGCTGCAAAAAGCTTACATTCAACACCCAGGACAAGGGAGTTACAAGGCAAAACTGAAATACTTTGTGGCCATTTAAAGTAACATTAAACTGGAGGCTGGGAAGGCAAACCTGTTCAACAATGTGATATGTAAACCATAGGAGACATTTGTTTGTTAAAGGTTTACTGTTCAAATAAGGTATAAATACCATATGTGTATCCTATTAAAATCAAGTTCACTGACCTGCTACATTTAGCCTTGGCTAAGGTTTGTTGGGTATCCTGGAAAGCTACAACACTACATTCCCCCATCAGGGATATAATCCTTACATGAGGAGCATCCAGCTGAGATAGGAAGGAAAATGCAACCTTGGTAGAGATTCCTGGTCACTAGAAAAGGACTGACCATGCAAGGGGCAGGTCTGGGTCCAAAGCCAAGGACCAGCCACCTCTTCCTGCTACAGGTACTTTCCAGCAGACTCATTTTGGTTAGATATGAGCCAGTCTAAACCAAAATGCATCAGGTAACAGTATGGCAGGAGCGGAGATTATACCCTTGGAAGAAGTCCACGGTAAGTGGTGTGCATCCAGTTCAGTTGATACAGGAGATTTACTAGTTCAAGCTCTGATTCTAGATTGGGGAATTTACCAATCTGGGACAGAATCCCCTGTTACTGTGGTTCATGGAGAGGCCAGCCTCCTCACTACTGTAAACTTGATCACTGAACATCCTGAAAAGCACCAGAGATCACTCAACCTTGACGTCTTTCTGCCTTCCCCTGCAGATGCAACCTACCTGAGAACACTGTCAGGAACCTGGTTGCAGTAGCATCCTGGTAGAGACCAGGGTGAGACAGAAGTTAGAGTCAGCCAGATGGAACTTTACATGGATCAGAACTTACACCCAGCCAAACCTTTAGGTGGGTGGCAGTTGAACCCCCATATGGTTAACCCTGGTGCTCTTTGGACAGGGGTAGCTGTTCAGGGATGCAATGACTAAGTATTCTGGATTTGGGGAGGGTGTTCAGGGGAGATCCCCTATTTATAGTTCATTCCTGGTTATTGGCTATTCTACATATCAAAATCTTGTAGCGTTCTGGTGCCACCCTGCCTTTAGTGCAGTCCCTGGTTCTGTCAGTTTGATAAGAAGGTCCGAGATACCAGTCCAAGTGGTGGCCAAATCTGGGCAGAATTGACAGTTAATGGCAGTGTATCTGCCCCTTTCAAATCACAACATCCTCTATAGGTGCTCTAGATCAGTTTAACAAGTGTGCTTAAAGGACCACTCTAGGCACCCAGACCACTTCAGCTTAATGAAGTGGTCTGGGTGCCAGGTCCAGCAAGGGTTAACCCATTTTTTCATAAACATAGCCGTTTCAGAGAAACTGCTATGTTTATCAGTGGGTTAAGCCTTCCCCTAGTGACTGTCTCATTGACAGCCACTAGAGGCGCTTGCGTGCTTCTCACTGATTTTCAGTGAGAGCACGCCAGCGTCCATAGGAAAGCATTATGAATGCTTTCCTATGTGACCGGCTGAATGCGCGCAGCTCTTGCCGTGCGTGCGCATTCAGCCAACGGGGAGGAGGAGAGCTCTCCGCCCAGCGCTGGAAAAAGGTAAGTTTTTTACCCCTTTCCCCCTTCCAGAGCTGGACGGGAAGGGGACCCTGAGGGTGGGGGCACCCTCAGGGCACCATAGTGCCAGGAAAACGAGTATGTTTTCCTGGCACTATAGTGGTCCTTTAAGTTATGACAGTGACAAAACTACATTGAATGCAGGACTAATGTTGCATGGTGCCCACTAAGTGCTTAACTAGCATTTAAGATTAAAACAGTTGCCTGACAATTAAAACAAAGTCAAAGTCAATTTTGCCAAGTTTATCCTTCTCTAGTACACATGAACCTTCTCAACCTGCTGGCTAATTTAAGAAAACTGAGCAGAAGTGCCTCAGTATGACAAAGGTTGCCTTTAGCTGAGATGTTGGGAACCACAGTTTTATATAGACCATAGGCACAATCAAGGGCGGGGACGCTGTGTTCAATTACAGAATTCCTTCATGTGCTACATACCACTAACAGATTCAACCCATGCAATTTAACAAGTTAGAGACATTATGGACTTTAGTTTGACTAGACCAGTGATGGCCAACCTTGACACCATAAATTGTTTCTGGACTATATTTCCCATGATGCTCTGCTACCTTTTAGACTCTAGAAGAGTGGAGCATCATGGGAAGTTCAGAAACAATTTATGGTGTTATGGTTAGCCATCACTGGTCTAGCTGACTCATCTGAATACCACCTGTTCCTGTCTTAAAGCTACCCAGGAGCTTATTGAGTCCATTCAATATGAATATTGTCGTTTTAATGAGTCAGTTTGTTTGGATGACCTAATTTCCTGCTTACTATTAAGACCAAGAAATTGATAACTCAAGACAAACTTTGAGAATTTTTTTATTTTTTATATTTATATATTTGTATCCAGTATCACATTTTCATAGGATCAGCAGTGGAGAAGTTTAACCTCCAGACAAGCAAGATTCCTTTAATACTGAAATATCAATATTAAGCAGTAGACTGCAACAAAAATTGCACCATTGTTCAAGTACAGTAAACAAGCCATACCGAACCTCCACACTTTAACCGAACATTAACTTATGACAGAATATATTCTTTTTAATAATTATCACACAAAAGAAAAAAACACTTAAATGCATAAATATTTCCTTATTAAACAAGTTACAAAAATACTGGTACTTTTGCTCTGTTTCCCCATAAGGTTGCATTATATTTGGCAAGAACAAACTCTCCGATAAAGATGCAAAAAAAAAAACTGAAGGTGTAAGTTAGCGACCAAAGAACAGTGCACTTTAACTTAAAGGGGAATGGGAGCATTGAGCTAAGCCTTCACAGAAGCATGATAAATAATCCAAAAGGGATTCTATAGAGACTTGCGGCAATTGTTACACAAGCAGTAGATTTAACAAGTACACACCAAGATTGTTAATTCATGCCAGAGAAGCAACATGCAAAAGAAAAAACCTTCCCATTACAGAAATTACTTTAACACAGTCTTTCACTCTAACAACCATGCCTTCAACCCAACGTTTGAGGTCACATAAATGGGCCTCTGCAGTTAGACCCTGGTTTGAAGGAGTAACCAGTGTTTATTCTGTAGACAGCCGAGGTCTGTATTGAAAGCAGTGTTATGAAGGCTCCATGTTGGATGAGTTGGCCAAACGTTTGGAGGCATCTGGAAAGAGGATATGATTTATTGACACAGCCAGATCATGCCCAGGTACATCACTTCATGGAGAGACAAAGTTGAAGAAATCTAAAAAAAACAAAACAACCCTGCAGTTTAAGGTATGTAAACGCTCTAGCAGGACAGCAGATATGGCTCAAGTCCTGAAACACTGATCTAGAAATGGCTGAGAAGGCAGCCAAGACATCCGCTCAGATTAACAATCCTAGAAAGATTATAAATTATCCCATAGCATAGCGTTCATCCCTCCAGGCACTTTATGATAGAGCAAGGTCAAACGGATTCTGGAAGATCAGCTGGACATGGAGTCCTTAGACAAGAAACTTCAATACAGCTACAAAATTTGTCTTGGTACCAACTGAACTAAGGCTACTGGCAACACATTGATAGAATATATAAATTTATTGTGGCTTTCCTGACAGTTTCTTAATAAAGTTTACATGTTAAAGGCCTAATATGAACCTAAAGTAAAAAAAATAAATAAGTTAAAGTGAAATCTTTAAGATGGATTAAGAACTTAGGCCTTTTGTTGCCCATTGGCCAGAGCACAGTGACACAGATGAGTGGGTAAAGCACAGGACTGAATCACAGCCAAAGTACACACAAAAGTAGGGAATTTTTTTTAGATAAGTACCAGTGCAGGCTTTAAACTGTACACGAGCAAGTCCATACTTACTAAATAGCTTTTAGCAGAACTGGCGAGATTTCCATCCTTGCTGGGTGGCTTCAGAGGGAGGATACCAGCGCATCTAAAAATTTATTGGAGATGGTGTTTATTCATACTAGTGCAGCCAGAGTGAAAACAAAGTATGTAAAATGCAACATGTACACAGCTCTCTACTGTTCTGAGCAAATGCAAATATTACACTTTTAGAATGAAATGTATTTCTTAAACTGTACTTTGTCTTTAAGAGATATTGCAAACTGACAAGGTGTTCGAAATGGAACATATTGTTTTTCATAGATGTTTCTTTAAGCAATAACCTCAGTGCATAATATGTTTACGCCATTTTGTCCCAGACGAATTACAATAACGCATAAACAAGCTTCAAGGCTATGCTACGACTCTTTCAGTACGTAATATACTGTGGCAACCTCAGATAAGGATGTTCAGACTTTAAGATGCCATCTTGAACTAAGTCAGGAAAATTTCCATGATTTATACACCCTTTAGTTATGGCCTTGTATTTTTGCCAAGGTAAGGAAGATCCTAAAGTGATAAATTAAAGTTATTTTCATATATGAACTACAGTAACCCTAAAACAGACACCTAAGGTATAAATCAGTGTACTTTTAAATGTAGAAACAGAAGAGACTTTGAGATTAGACGCTGCTCCATCTTAAAATGACAGAGGCTAAAATGACGACATGTTCAGAAGGGTATGTTAACCTATTGATATTTGCAATCATTTAGTTTAATTTTATAAACTCTGCTATAATGGATTTTATATGTATATTTATATAATATCAAAAAGACAATTTTATTGCTTCCAATACCATCCTTATTTTATATTGTATTCATTTATATGTTAAATAGAGGATCTTACACTAACTATATAAAATTATGGCTATCCCTACTAAGTTCTATGCTTTAAGACATTAGTGGTAAATAAGGGAACCAGCTGTGGTTACACTACCTTGCCCCATTTCTTCATATACAAATATTACCCTGATCTCCAGATAAAGAACAAGGCCAGTTATGGTTCTATAGGTTTTCCTATGGAGCATTTGCATGTAATATAGCGAGGTGCAATCAATTTGAAATGTGAAAGTGGCTAGTGTAACAGTTTCCTTGTTCAAAGGAAAATAGCTGAAAAGATAGGAGTTACCAATTCTTGGAGACTGATGGCCTCAGTCAATTTAAAAAAAAAAAATAAATAAAAAAAAAAAAGTATAAAATCTGCCAAGTGGACAAGTTCTGTTTAATTGTGAGGGGTTGTATACTTCAGCCTGTAGTCTGCAACCTCTGATTAGAATCTTTATTCCATTTACACACCACAACATTGTGACCATGTAAGAAAGTTACCAGCATTGAGTTTACAGTGAATTTCGATTCCTACCAGCTGCCAAGGCACAGTGAGCATTAGGTTTTTGATCTCTATAGTATTTGTGTTTTAAAAAAAAAGTGTGGCCAGATATAGTTTCCAGAAAAACATTTAACCCCCATGACATTCTCACAATCATTTCCTTGCTTCCCATTGGAAAGTAAGACATATGGAATTAATTTTAAAGGAGCCCAAGTGGGAACAGGAAGCGCGACCATTTGTCAAGCCATGGAGTACGCCAACCCTGGAAACACATTTAATGGGAATCGGAGTCATGTCATTGAAGTGTCTGTACAAATAGACTTTACCAAACCAAAATGTTATCACATCCCTTTACAGCACCAGGTCAGATTTCTGGAGGTAAAAATTTGACAGACTTCTCAGTGCTTGTTCTGATGTATAGCAAGTGGACATTGACAAGAGCAATTCCTGCTCAGTGAAAGTTTAAAACTATATATTAAAAGTGAAGTTTTAATATATAGCCAACCCCAAAAGGGCAATATACAAAATTATTAGGATACCGTGAAGCAGAAAGTGCATTAAGTGACTTATAAAGTATATGCAAGTCACAGTATTTAGACTAGAGGGACAATATTCTAATATTTGTAGATTGGTTATTTCCCACTGGGAGGAACAGTTATTAAGCAAGCTGGGATATTAACACAAGAAAAAAAAAAAAATTTTAAGACAGATGTTTTCCATCCACTAGTGGGGGGAGGGAGTGAAGAGAACATTTAAACATTCTACTATAATGTATTAGAAAAGCAATACATCTAAACCAGGTTTCACCCACAGACCAGTGTGGGAGGAAGGGAAAGATTGCGACATTAAGGCGAGAACAGCTCCAAGTAAACTAGTATCTGCTTCCAGCAGTTTACAGGGTTTTTTTTTTAAACTTTATAAATTGTAGATTTGAAGTTACTAGTGCCTGTTGCAATGAAGTTATAAGCAGCATCCAATTAGTTTCTTCACAAAGGTTTGACAGGGTTTAATATTTAAAGTCCTATGCAACTAACCAAGGCTTTCATTCCTTTGCACATTCACCAAGGGCAAGTTTCTGCTTACCATGGCTAAATAGTCACTTGCCAATGTCTAGTGGCAATTGAGCCCTGCCTCCAATATAGCATAGGTGTCTGCTGAATAGAAAAATCTCAAGTCAGTGGGCAAGGTTAATAGATTTACCTATTGAGCATTCACCTAGATGGTAGTTAAAAAAAAAAAAATTGATATTTTGCTTCTATGCTATGAATTATCCACCAAGTCAAAGTCACTAGTAACTGTAATTTCACCAAAACTTGGTAGAGCCAAATACCTTCAATACACCATACTGCTGGCAGAGCAAATATAGAAGGGAATTAGTAATTCAGTAGCTACATAGGAGGTAGAGGATAGTTTATAGACTATATGGTCCCAGAGACCAGACTATTCTTGCTACTTTATTGCACCCCTGTAAAATAAAAATAGTTTTACAGAAGCTTGTGATCTACTGCCATAGCGTTAATTTGTCAGTTACCTTCTCCATGGTAGAGAAGGAACTTCTGTTCTGAGTTAGGGTGGCAGTGCAGGGCTAAGCTCATTGGCTGTGAGCAGGGCCAGATTAAGAGCACAGTGGGCCTGGTGCTGACAATCATGATGGGGCCTAATTACAGAATCATATCGACCAAAAACAGTAAAACACTCCCAAGCGTCATGTATCTGATGGAGATGGTGCTGGAGAGAAAGAAAACAGCAGCTATGAGAAAACACATACCCTAGGCTAATCTCTCTCTAATTTATGTTTTCATCTTTCAAGTAAATCCATAACAGCAGTGTCCTGTCAAGCAGGAAGTCAATGGGCATGGTAAAAGGGTGTGCCACTGACACAAATCACGTAACCTGCAAAAGGGGCGAACATGCCCAAAAAGAGGACATGTCTGCCCAAAGAATTAGAAGGCCAGCCAGGCATAAATGCATGTCAGGCTGCCTGCCAATCATGCAGCTAGCCAACTAAGCGCATACTATGCAGACAACACCCTGAGCTTGGCATAAATGCATCTAATGATACGCTCACTCAACGCTTTCTAAGGACTGTCCCCTAGCACTCGCTGGTCCACTTGTCTCCTTATCTTCTTACTAGCAGGCAGATGCTCCTGGTATATAGTCTGGGACAGAGAAAAGCTGTATGTAGAGAGTGTAGAAGAAAGGGAACATACCACAGTGTTAGAGAGACCAAAGTCAGCATTACCTTAAAGGATCAGGAACACAAACATGAATTCATGACCCTACAGTATTAACACCACCATCTAGCCCCCCTGGGCCACTCATGCCTCCATAAATATAACAAAATCTTACTATATTCAAGCCTGAAGCTGTAACTCTGCATGCTATTAGACTCAAAAACAAGCAGTCTGCTGACATCATTAGAAGTGGTGGCCTGATCCAATCACAGTGCTTCCCCATAGGATTGGCTGAGACTGGCAAGAGGCAGATCAGAGTCAGAGCCAGCATGATTCAAACACAGCCCTGGCCAATCAGCATCTCCTTATAGAGATGAATTGAATTTAAGAATGTCTATGAGGAAAGTTCAGCGTCTGCATGCAGAGGGAGGAGACACTGAATGTTTGGATGCATTTTAGGCAGCCATGACCCAGGAAGGATCTCTAACAGCCATCTAAGAAAACAGATTTAAAAAAAAAAAAAAAAATAACAGCCATCTAAGGAGTGGCCAGTGAAGTTATCACTAGGCTGCAATGTAAAGACTGCATTTTCTCTGAAAAGACAGTGTTTACAGCAAAAAGCCTGACGGTAATTATTCTACTCACAAGGGGTGACATAAGAGAAAATGCTGTAAAATCACCAAAAAACTACTTAGTTTGATTCTGCTGTATAGATGGATTCCTCCCAGTGCCCCCATGTCTCCCAGTGCCCTCATGACTCAGTGCCCCCATGTGTCGATTACTCCAGGTCTCAGTGTTCCTATGTATCAGTGTCTCAGTGCCCCATGTCTCCCAGTGTCCCCTAGTGTCGTGTCCCCAGGTCTCCTATGTATCACAGTGTCTCAATGCCCCATGTCACTAGGACACTAGGAAGAGGGGGAGACCTGGGGACACAGGGAGACCTAGGGACACAGACACCAGTGATACTGGGAGACTAGGGGACTCTGGCTGGGACACATGGGGACAATAGGAAAATAGGGGACACTTGAAGACATGGGGACACAGACACCGGGGACACAGACACTAGAGTCACTGGTTGAGGGACATGGGGACATTGAGACATGGGGCACTGAGACACCAGGGCCACAGACACTAGGGACACTAGCTTGGAGACATTGGGACATTGTGACACATGGAGACACTAGGAGACATGGGGACAGTGAGACACTGGCAGACTGGGGGCACTGGGAGACTAGGGGGCACTGAGTCACTAGGGACACTGGCTGGGAGACATGGGGACACTGTCCCCATGTGTCTGTGTCATAATGTATCCCAATGTCCCTTAGTGTCTCAGTGTATGTCTCCTTGCAGCCTTTCCCCCCCCATCCCTTACGTCCCTGAGCTGTAGGCTGTCTCTGCAGGGTGGGAGTTGCTGTCTGGACTCTCTGTAGCTGTACCCCTGCAGATCAGTGAGTATAGATAGGCAGGGAGGGATATGCTGGCACATCCTATCCCTGCCTGTCTCCACACAGCGACCCCTACTGGCCAGTGCTGGTATTGCAGAGTAATCTCTTGTTTATACTGGGAAAAATACCAGCATTTGTATTGCCAGTATCACTGCAATATTGGCACCAAAAAAAAAAGTAAATTTTTTTATTTTATTTTAAATCAATGGGCCTATTCCCTGGGCCTGCAGCTCCATCAGCCCCTATGTTAATCTGGCCCTGGCTGTGAGCCATTAGCTCACCCTTTCAGCCAGCGGAAGCTCTGTACAGTCTCAAGGGAGCAGGTGATTGGAGCCAGGTAAATCAATCCAAAAAGACGAGATCTTTACTACTTATCTGGAAGGGTCCCAGGACACTTCTGGCACCATAATGTTTTGATACTGTAAGTAATATTGAATTGATATCCAGCCATCCAAAAGGAACCCCATCTGTAGTGAATGCTTTCCCATAAATTCCAAAACTTCAGTCTAGCAAACTTTACATGATCTAATGTGCAGCTTTAGGATATTCTGACAAATCCAGGACAGGTCATAGAGTCCAGAGAGAAAATAAAGCACCAAGGGTCACTAAATCCCCAAAACAGAATGTATTGTTTACTCTGGAGTAATCAACAAGAGACCCCCTTCTGAGCAGACTGCTGGATCCAAGTGTTCTGCATCAAATCCATATCATATGAAAGCAAACAGGCAATATGCCAAATGTAAAAAAAAAAATTATTGAGTTTAACATCTCCACTAAAACATTGTGTTGGCTGAGACTAAACAGCACCCGAGAGGGTTTGGCGATAAGACTGGACAAGTTATATAGATTAAGGATTAAGTGTTACCAATCTTAAACCAGAGCACTGTGAAGTCTTGGAGACACTTTCATATCTGAAAAGATTCTTGGGTCAAGAGGGGACATTAATTGTTAACCATGTAGAGCAGATAGGTAAGCCATTTACTTTATTTGCAGAGAGACAGCCCTGCCAGACTGTAGTGTTTTTAACTTAAGTCTCCATACAAAGCATTTTATTGCAGAATAGCAAGAGTTAGCTCCTTTGACGAGTGCACACGAAGTCACCCACTTAGAGGTAAAGGGGGACACATGGTCATAATTTACAGACTATTGAATTGGTCATAGTTTTATAGAAGGCCTTGGCCCTGCAATAGCCATGCTAGATTGTGGTATATGCAACAAGAAAAATTTATGCAGTTAACAGAGCAAGGGCACTCACCTGTGCATGAAGTGCAGCAGCTGCAGCTGCCGCAGCAGGGTATGTAAAGGCAGCATGGGGTATTGCTGGTGTCAACTCTGTGGTGTAGAGTGGGTATGGAGCCCAGGCCTCTGGAGAAGCTGGGATTAGTGCAGCCCCTGTTAGGTCATCTAAGGACAAGAAATCAAGTGTTAACCTGGAAATATATGTTTTTGTAACTTGTCTGAACAAGGTTCATGCATGTTTCACACAAAGCACAGCATTGAGAAAACAAGCCATACCAGGTCATAGGAGGTTACTGGATAGAACTTAAGAGGCCAGTAAGAGGCAGAACTTACATGGATCTCGTGCAATGAAGTGTGCTCCAAGTGCAGGGTGGAGGTTTGTGGGGTTTGGTGTAGCCATTAGTTTGTTCTTTGCCATCTTTGTGTTAGCCTTGGCAAACTCTAGCCGTAAAGTTTGTGGGTTCTCTGGGTCAAAGCGAATGCCCTAGGAGGGTACAGCAAAGAAAAGTGAGGATTGAGATAAGGTACCTAAAGTAGGCATTGCATTTCTACAGTTAAGTGAAAACTGTTAACCAGATCATTTTAACCAGTTTTTGGGCACAGATTATGTTCCTGTATATGTCACTGAGTGTCATTTTTGACGAATTGCACCTCCCCCTCCCAAAATGCCACACTAGGCAGACCGTATGTGTGGGCCCAATGCTTCTCTACACGAAGCAGTGGGTGGATTGTGACAATAGCTGTGCCTATGCTCATTATGTTATCAAACAGAAGCACTGTTGACGTTGCATGCGCGAACATTGCTTCTCCATAAGAATATTTTGATCAGGCAATGCCCACTACAAACATGGCTGTAGAATCTACAGTTAAGTGGATCCATCCACTTGTCAAGGGGAGTTTGTGGGAAGAAATTTAAGATTGTGCATTCACATTCCCACCTTAACTTTACACATCGACCAAAATATATTTGTGGTGGGACAATATTAAAGAGTCTTCAGAATTTAAAGTTCTCTTTAAGGGTAGAGTAGCTACCATAACAATGGCTAATTCTGGCCAGTGTAATGCCTATTGAGCCTGCCCCATCACTTACATCTAGAAATGAGTTGGTTGAAGTGTCATGATACTTACATTCAATGCATTCTTTGCTGCTTCAGCCCCAGCCCTGTTATCAAATGTAACAAAGCCAACAGGCTAGAGAAGAGAAAGGAAAAAAGGTGAATCTATTGATTGGTAATTACGTGGTGTATTATAGTTTGTAAGAGGATAAAAAAAAAAAAAAAAGTCAAAGTTACCTGCTTTGAGGTTAGCTTGATCAGGGATCCTTCATAACCCTAAAAGTAGAAGATACATTAGAGGAGCTACTCCAGGAGTGTGCAAAGCCTGTGATGTTATTGCAGCATTGGGAAGGTGGAAGTGCTGGATAACTAGGGAAGGACAGGTCTTCATTGCTAATCAGGAACAGCAGTGACAAGCTGCAGAGGGGGTGTAATTGCACACTGCCATGGGGTGGTGCTGTGGTCGTCCCCAGTAGCAGAACTGAAGTGGTAACCATACTTCCCCAGCAGTGACTAAGGCTGTGCTCTGTCAGTGTGGATATTTGTGCTTATGCTGTGCAGTTTAAGGATGGGATCAGAGAAGAAATTGACAAGGCCATACAAGATAAAATACCATGGTTTTCACACCCCTCTGCATTACAGGTTAAAATATGTACTAGACATTGTAACAGCAAGGAAATGGGGAGGTGCATTTTAAATTGTAAGATCTTAGTCAACTTAACCCATCAATCTAATATATGTAGAGTGTCAGAATGGTGGAATCTGAAATTGTACCTTTCACTGCCGTATGACCCCCAGTTCAGGCAAAGAAGGGAAGAGAAAAATAAGCCAGTTACCTCTTTTGGAATCAAGAGATTTTGAACTACTTACAGCTAGTGATCTCCCTCCCATAAGCCCTTTTGCCTCCCAAAACCCAAGCTTTAATTCCAATGAGTTAGACGGTCTGAGAGACTTTCACCGTTACACAAAGTGGCCCGTTACTATACGTGCCAGGTTATTGGAGCAGCCTTGTCAGACTGATGGCAGTAAGATATGGCTTCACCCAAAACGGCTTGTCTGAACTTTAGCAGTTCCAAGATCTATTGCTTCTCAACACCTAAACAGGAGCATTAGGGGGTTCACCACTCTAGAATGAACTATACATTTGAAATTGAAAACAGGAGGGCATATTTATGGCATGCACAATAATGGGAATATAAACCATTGAACAGATACAAGAACCCACAATAAAAACAGTTTGTTGAAGCACTCCTAGGTTGGAACTCTAGTTAGAGATTAACAATTCACACCAATCATATTAACACATTTTATTTAAAAACCATTAAAAAGCAGATTTTTCATCTGTACTACAATATTTAGATTTAAGGGTCTGTATGCGCAAAGAAAAAAAATAAAAATTTTAAGTGCTCCAGTCTGGTTTTATTCTTATTGCAGGTTCTGAGCACGAGTTCTAAAATATTCTGACCAGTCTCACTAAACATACAAGTCTTAATTTTCAGGCTTTTGGGTAGAAAAACAAAGCACAAACAAAATCACTGTTTTATAGTCACAGTAGTACTTTTGAAGAGTCTTGTCACCATATTGACTTGGGACCACCACATGTTTATAACTTCATCTTACTTTGAATGGTCGGAAAAGCAAGTATAGTTCTCTAGGTTTGATGTCAATCGGGAGACCACTGACGAATAGCGTTCGTACCTGTAGACAATATGCAGAGTAGATAAAAAAAAAAAAAAAGAAATTGTGAGTTCTACGTGGAGACCGTTCAGTTGATATAAACTTGTACAACTTTCAGGCAACACTTAGCAATAGTTCGAGAGGAAACAAGTAAAAAATAAGATAAGACGAGACCCCAACAGGAGATCAAGACCTAGATGGTCAGAACAAATCCTGTTTATTGGCAGCTAACCGAACAGCAAGCTGCTGAGTTTTTCTAAGCCTTTACCAGTTTATATTTGGTTATTGGCAGCTAGGCAGAGAAAAGCTCAAAAGTCAACCTGTTTTCCAATGTGTTAAGTCGATAACTAAGCATCTTTACCTCAGTCTACTCAACCAAAGCAATTACTACAAGATAAGGTTCATCACACCACTAAACTAGTGGTTGGTTGATCATGAAGCCAAAGTTAGTAACTTTTAGGTATCACTACAGAAACTAGTGCTTTTGAAAGATTCCACCACATTTAGAACCACTACCTCAGAGATACACATGCTAGAATGCAGAAGATTTCAAATGTAGCACTGGTACTTAAGCTGGTCAGTTTTACAGTCATTGATAAAAGTCTGGTGATTGTAAACCTTGGATGCTGTGCAATTCTCATTATGCTCTGCTGGCATTTCTGGCTATATGAACGAAGAGGCAGTTACCTATCCCAAATCTTGTCCTTGCCAGTTTACTTGTAGGCTTCTAGAGACACACACATACGTCAGGAAGAGAAGACACAGCCAGGTATGACAATGGAGATCAGGAAATGTCATGTTATATGGAAAGAAACTGTTTGAATAATTAAAAGATGCACTCAAAAGGTTGTTCAAGTCATAGGAATGGTTCTGCATGTTGTAGACTCATGTATGAGCAGAATCAAGACTAATGTCACTAGCAAGAGATCTAGACAGGGCATACAGATAAGTGCATTTTGTGTTATGGGGAGAGTGCAATATGAGGATTTACAATCTGACAGTGAATGCCAAGAGTGCACGCATTATAGACACCAAGGCAGAGAGCTTGAAGTCAACAAAACTAAGCCCTGTACTCAAGCTCTCACTACACATTGGCAGCAGTGACTATAGTACACAAGCCCCAGAACAACATTTTTAAATACAGTTTACTGCGGGCCAGAGTTAAGACCTAGATATTAATTTAGCCAATATTAAGCTGTTCTATAAAGCAAGACCCAGTCAACCAGTGTGCTCATTTCTGCTTGGGCGCATGATGTTCTGCCAAATGCAATTATGCGGCCATGCATACGAAATCACCACCACGGCTAGGCTCCCTCTGCATCTATTGCACAGATTAGACAGAACTAGTAAATATTTTAGAGGTTTGCTCCTGACGCAGAATGTTTTGTTCTCATTCAGAAAATCTCCCTGGTGGTTTAAATAAGAGCTGCTGACATGAGTGGAAGTAAGAAGCTATGACAGGTGCTAGAGGAGGGTTGGAGGCTGCACAGCCTGTGGCAGATTAAATTCTGATTGAGATTTTAAAGCTATGCAACATGGGTAGTCAGGTTGAAGAGCCAACCCTCTCCGTGCAGTCTTACAAGTCAGGTCAACATACAGAGGACTCCTAGTTGGTGAAGGAGGTGCTCACACAGGTCCATACGCGTCACATGTGCACAGTGGCTTGTGAATCCAAGCTTTAAGTAAAGCAATGAGGAATAGTCAAACCAATGACCCAAATATAACTTATGTTGCTCGAGAGAGTCATTGTTAGACCAAGGCACTACCAGCAGAGGCTACTCCCTTACTAGCCACCAATCCTGAATGTAGGCCTATTAGTCACAGCAAGCCACAAGACTTAACCACGGCAGTCAAGGTTAAGTAGGACACCAACAAATGTATTATATTACCATCTAGAAGTTCTATAAACAGACCCTTAGAGGGACTTTAACACAACAGCCTTCAGCTCTTCAGTTGCATTAGCCTGCTAAGCCTTGCATAAATCCATTTCGCCTAAATTTCATAAGCCCTTGACATGCAGTTATTTGACAGTACTGCAAGCCATTTAGTTTTATATAATAAAAAACCAAAAAAAAAACCCACTTATGGCTTGGGTTTAAGACCATGTAGAGTTCAGACCGGTTTCACAGTCTGAAATGGCATCCACATGGTTACCAGCTCACTAAATCCAATTTTCTACAAGTTTTTTAACATTATGACAAAATCTTGTTTTTCCCCATTTTTGGCAAATACCATGGGTCATGAAACCATAGGGCAAACCTCCAACACATCTGAATACAGTTACGGTCCACGACAATCTTGTATTTGCCCTGGAAGCAATCAGTGCTTTATAGATTAGGTCATACTAGTACCTTTTTAAGCTCCATAATTTTGGAACACATGATCTGATATTGAATAAGACTGGAGTAGGCATCTTTGGCACTTCAGATGTTGGGGACAATCTCCCTTAATACTTTGCTATCACAGCTGTAAGAGCTTTAGAGGGGAGATTTAGGAAACATCTGGGGTGCCAAAGGTTACCCATCTCAAGAATGAGTTAAAGGCTTTTATGTAGCTGGACCACAATTTATCTCCAATCTATTTTGCCACCTCCTACTTCTATTTAATTTAGAGGTAATGTTTTATCGATACTGTTTAAAGTCACAGCTTCCTACCTTTTGTTCCCTGCAGTGGGAGCACCTGCACCCTCATTGCTCCTGAATTGGCATCAATTAGGCCTTTGGCTCAGGGCACACACCCCAGCTATTATAACCCTTCAGTGCTACAAGTGTTAATGTTCAATGTTACTATTGAAGAGGTTTTCCCGTCCTTGCCTACATTCAGTTATAAGTCAAACAGGAAAATTATCAATATATTATAGATAGCAATTTAATAATTAACACTAATGCAAGTGTCACATGTTCCTTCCTGTATTTATCAATGTAAAGTTTGGGATGTGATGAGATTTCTGCTCTACAGGAAACTAAAGTGCACCTCCATATATTATTTTAGCCCTTGTACCAGTAAAGTGTTCTCTAGTCTTTACGGTCAAGTGTTTTTTTTGCCAAGGATCAATAACTACACAAAACACAACCCTCAATGAGGCAGTCTTCGTGTAACAGCCCAGTAATTTTAACCCTTCAGAATAGGGTATCACTTGTTTACCATCAAAGGTGAAGCACACTGCTAGATGCCGAGTAGTACTTCTGTAAAACTGACATCACATGACAACTGCAGTTTATAGGAACGCGTTTAATTGGATCCAAGCAGCGCTTTCCATAATGTTCTAGCTACAGCATTGGACAGACAGATGCCCCAAGATGAGTTTTAGGTGGATAAAGCAGAAACATTAAGAGTCTCTGTGCTGGAAAAGGTTTGTCTTTTCTCATGTTTTATTGCACACGGGGGCCCTCCAATCTAGAGACTAGGACACTATAGTGTTGAAAATACAGGCTTGTACAGAGTACCTATATCTGAAATACCTCTCTATTTGAAGAAGTTATACAGCAGCAAATGGACTTCTGTAAGACTGAAAAAGCACCAGGCCACCCAAAACATTACCAGTTTTAAGTCATGCAAACCCTTCCTTACAGATTCGAATCACTGTTTGCTCCTCATAGCATAGATGGGTTAAAACGATATATAGTGTTAGGAATACAAACATGCATTTTTAATGCTAGTGTTCCTTTAAGAGGTCATGCTTGACTACATTTTCCTGCTTAGGCACTCACCAACTACAGAGACTGAGTACCTACAACAAATTTGAATAAGTCAGCTCCGACTTGCAGTGTTGCAATTATATTTTGGGATATTGCTCTTCCTGACCTTGTCAGAAGACTTTGCCACCAAGTATCCATGGTTCACAATGGCTGATAGTCCATATAACACATTTGTAAAGCAACACTAGTGTCAGGAATTTAGTTTACCAGCCCCCTACCACTGGTTAAAAGTTAGTTTTACTCATCTTTCTCCAGCCCTGCAGGTATGGTTGCAGCTGGCTCTGCCCATGCTTGACCACCTTAGCTGAGATCAAACTGATTTCAGCCAATCCAGTGCTTTCCATAGGAGGGCAGTGGGATACTATTGCACATGCAGGGCATCAGTGCATCTCCATGAAGAGTGTTAAGAGGTTGAATGTAGGTGGCACAGTGTGCAGAACCGACCCAGGAAACCACCTGCAGCCATCTGAGTAATTCTCACTAGGCAGAAATTTAAATGCCAGCTAGTCTCTAAAAAGCCAGTCGGGATGGTATGAACTCCAGAGTCACTACATTAAGTTTTAGTTCTGATGACTAGTGTCCCTTTAAAGTGTGCAGTCATGACAGTTTCATGTTAAAGTAGCACTGTCTCACCCACCCCTCTGGTTTCCTTTTGTGTCCTGTACATTAAAGATTACACAGCCCTTGCCACCTCCTTTTACTTCCTTGAATCTGGGTGCTGCCATTTTCTCTGCCGCCATTTGTGGAATTCTTTTGGCAGTTTTGATTGGCAACAGAAAAATTTACACTGAGAGGGACTCCAGACACCATTTCAATTAGGTGAAGTGGTTCTAGAGCCTATATTGTCCCTTTAAGCTCAAACCATTGTCAGACTTTGTAAATATGACTGCTACACACTTTTTATATGTATTCCTTCTATAAAAAAGTAAATACAATAAAAATCAAGTGATTAAACAAGCCACATCCTCCATATCTGGCATGCCCTTTCCCCTTTGACCTGTTTGTGGACCCTGTCAAGCCCACTTCATTCAGGATCTGAACAGAGTTAAGTCACTGAGCGCTAGCAGTGTTGCTAGGAAGTAGCTGTAGTGCAGAACGGCATTGGCCCAGGAGGTTACAAGCACTTGTCGATCTGCTGATGAGTGCATCCGTGCCCTGATGTTCCCCATAGCGATAACCAAGCATGTTACCTTACAAGTCTAGCAATCAGGTGGTACCAAAATAAAGCAAACACTAAGCAGGAAATACCAGCTTGTGTAACTTTACCTACAGGTGCTCCTAAACATTGCTATTCAGCCACACAGTAGCCAAGCAGACACCAAACGAGTGACACTCTGCCCTTCCAATTGTAACTTTACATATGGGAGCCACCTTTTAGGTTACCCCACAGGTACATACTTACAGCAATTTGTTCCCATCATTTTGGCAGCATAGCCCAGACACATTTTTCCACACTGCATTCCACTAGCATAGGGGGTGGCTAAAATGTAGATTGCATCGGTACTACTAGTCTCAGAAGGCTTTGCCAGCTGGGGATCTACACTTTGCCCATCCTTGCAGGCTTATATTTAGCACCAAGCAGGGTGTTTGAATGTAGGCATGTTTTTGTAAACCATGTTTGCATTTCGGTCAGTGTATATAACATTTAAATGCAAGCGTGCATTTTTTGTGTACAGTTAAACTCAGACAAATACAGAACATGCTGCTCGGGGCCTGACTTTCATGCTGGTGAGACATTCTGCACACACTCACCTAGTTAAGCTTCCTACAGCATTACCAAACTATTGTGACTCCACTGGCGACATACTGGATCCTCCTGGTGACCCATGTCCAGACAAGATCTCATCTGCCCCTAGCTTGATCCTGTGGCCTGATCTCCTGGCCCTGCTCAGACTATGGCAGTGGCACATACCCAGTTACCTCCTCACAAGAACCTGCGGTCCACCCCATGGAGGCAACCCTGCCACCATAGGAACACTGGGAGGAATTGTAAAGGCTACTGAGAACCCTGCTAAAGGAACCTGCTATGGCTGATGCCATGTAAATCCTAGACATCAGCGAGGAAAGACCTGATCGTGTCCAGCCTCAGATTTTTTTGACCACTTGAGAACAGGATGCATGAAGCTACTAAGATAGGCTGAAGATGACTCCCCTCAGGAGCAGAGTCCCGACCAACAGCAGAACCCTGCAGCTCCAGCAATACATAGGACCCCAAGATGACAGCAAGGAGTGAAGCACCCAATGCTCCAATGTCTAGCAGCATGTCAGTTGTTTGTTCTTGCCCAACTATAGGACACCTTAACATATGTTAATTGATTAGCCTGAAATTTATTTTCATAAATGGTGTGGATACGTTACATACAATCCCAATGTTCTATTAAGTTTGCTTTTGAAATTTCTGTTCATACGGTCATTGTATTGAAAGATCAAATGTAAAGAAGCATAGTAAAGAGAAATCCAAAGAGGACCTAGAATTTAAATATGGTGGTAGTTTGTTGCTGCGTAGGACAGTGCACAGAGCAATTTATGTTACTATGGGGGCTATTAGGATGGGAAAGGAAGGCAGGTTGTGAGGCCTCTGGTGGCACCAAAGGCCTAGAGAAAGTCTTCCCCAAGGTTCTGAGTGATTAGCAGCAACTGTGACTTTGCAAGTTGCTTGGAACGCTGAGTCAGATCAGAGAATGGTTGTAGTCCTGTTAGACTTCAACCAGTCATTACTTGGGCTAGACAACTCTGATCTGAACACTACTCCTCAGCTAGTAATGAGCTTGGGGCAAGAGTATGGGAACTCCGTTTTGCAGTTATAGTTGGGCACCATGGGAAAAATGACTTCAGACAAGATAATACAGTTGTCTAAACAGCAAAGTGCCTAGATTGTGCAATGCATGGTTATTCCATGATGACACCCTGTTGGGACTGTTACATAAAGAGTCACAATACAGATTCCAGTTTTACCCTTCAAGCCACAGCTCATGTTTTAGGGGGGAGTGGATGAAGGGAGGGAACAACCTATAAGTCGCTTTGGCTATTCTTTTCCCAGGAGAGAGCCTGAGTAGGAGCTCAGACACACCCCTGTATTCCAAATACAGTGTTAATGCAAAGTATTAACCCTGCAATTTCCATATGGGGCTGGTTATCGTCACCACCGAAGCACCTGGGCAAGTAGAAGTCAGATACCAGGTTGCGGCAATGTTCCCTCTAATTTTAGGGGGTGTGTGCAGAAAATCTATTGTGTGATTATAAACCTGAAATTGATCCGATAGTTTTGGTACCGTGCAGCCTCCATTTATACATTCTGCTAATCTACAATATTGGTAGCTTGTTGACTGTATTAGGCAAGAATTTTAATCCCCAATTTAGGCACAAACTGTTAATTATGTCCAATAAATTGTGATCTACACATAAATGCACTTCAAACATGAATCAAATTCAGCTGACAATTATAGCAAACATGGAGAGTGGTTGTCACCATAGAATTTGCAGTGCTGACACATTAATGCTTCTTGATCACAGTCACTGAAATAAAATGTAAGTCCCATCAAACCTCCCTACCTTTAGGAAAGCTGGTGTGAGGATCTTTAGTTCCCTCTTCTTCCTTGTACACCTATTATATTTAAGCTGGAGTGAAGTCATTCTGGCTACAGGCATCACTACAGAGGGCATGTGAAGGAGCAGAGGGGAACTGGAGACACATCAGTGCTCCCCAACAGGCTGTACTCTTCCTCCTGCTTTGGGGTGCCTGACCAGCTACCTCCCAGGGCCTCTGACATCCATTGATGGATGCTGTGAGCATCTTCTGACCCTCTATGCATGGTCACACCTTAGAGGGAACAGGCTGCTACATTTACTCAAGTGGTTGAGGAGTGGCCTATTTTAGTACCCCAAGTTACAGGAAATGTGAATCCCACAAATAGGTATAGATAGGTTATATTTAATGTAAAACGGTCTAGAAATCCTGACCCATCGAGATTATAATCACCAACATGCATCAGGGCAGAAACCACAATAAGGCATGACCAAGGACACGACTTGAAGGAAAACTATAGGGTCAGGAAAACCGCTTTCCTGTCACTATAGCTTCCCCCTGTCAAGGACCCCCCTTGCGGCACTGAAGGGGTCAATAACTTACCTGGGTCCAGCACCGATGTCCCTCACTGGCTAAGCTCTGCCCATGCACCTCCCATGTCAGCAGAAACCTAATGCGCATGCGCGGCCATGGATGTCCCATAGAAAGCATTATTCACTGGGGAAAATGTCACTGGAGGTCCTCATGCAGGATGTCCAGCGTCAGAAAAACAGACCCAGAGTCAGTTTCAATTCTGGAAGTCCCTCTAGTGGCAGTCTGGTTGACAGCCACTAGGAGGAGTTAACCCTCAGAGGCAATTGCAGTTTATAAAAACGGCAATAATTACTATTGCAGGATTAAGGGTGATGGGAGTTTGCACCCAGACTATTTGATTGAGCTGAAGTGGTCTGAGTGCCTACAGTGACTCTTTATCTAGGCCAATACACTTTCTGAAACAGCAATATGCACAATATGAATAGCAAGGCAGGTTAATTTGCCCATGACCTCTGTAGGCAGGGGAGTCATTTTCTTCCCTACTCCTTTATCAAAGTTAGTGTGTTAAGAGTTCTGGTATATTTGCCTATAGGATTTGGTTATTTGTAATAGATTGCATTTGCCGCCATAATTAGAGTAATATGCATAAGGGGCTAGTCCAGACTATATAAAAAAACAAAAAAACAACTGTTGGTTCCATTGGAAACAGTGTCCTGTCTGTTCAGGGAATCCAGTAGCATTTTTTTGGACCTGCTGGTTCGCTGCTAGGGGGCCTGAGAGCCACAGTTGCTCTTGTTAAGGCAGTAGCTTGTCACAGTGTATGGAGTGATGTTGATAACTGCCTGGGAGATGAGCTGAAGACTCCTGCTGAGAACAAGAGCTGCAGCCTTGTCCAGGGTGATGAGTTCTCAGTGACCCCAGACAAGCTTTAGCAACTGGGGATGAAGCAATCCAGGGTCACTGATTGTACCTAGGAAGTGGACCTGGTGGAGGTACTTAATAGGAGCTCCATCAGAGTATGTATTCGAGGAGCCTCAAGTACACGTTTGAGGTTATCACACTTACAGCTCTGCAGAATCTCACCTATGTTTACATTTGCTTTAAAAACCTGCTGAAGGGGCTTGACCAGTACAGGATGTTTATAAGATGAACCAGGGCTTTAGAATGTTCATGCAAAATCACTGAGAAATGGAGATGGGATCCTTTCATTAAGGTCCATTTTCTTAAGGGACCTAGAAACCAAGCTTTAGTTCCACAAAAGCTTGGAATTTAGATTGTTAAAATGGGGAATCAAGAGCAGCTTGCAGATGTCATACAAGTTGGTGATCATGCTGTGTGTCATTTATCCTAAGCCCCTTCCTGATTAAAAAAAAAAAAAGCAGACATGGCAAAGATTCCCAGCTGAAGAACCACAAGTCTCTTGATACTTTGCCCTTCAAGGCTGGAAAAGCATCATGGGGGGAACAGTCCTACAACAGCTGTATATCCAAGTTCAGAGACATTAAGAATTTCAATAGGAAGATAGAGACAGAGGAAAGGTTTTGGGCATTTGCAAAATTGTGCTACCACATGTGAAACAAATCCCTCCAAACTATTGTTACTGTAATGTTTTACAGAGGAGTTGAAAGTCCAGTGACAGTCAGTTTCATATCTATTAATCAGTAGGAT
Source organism: Pelobates cultripes (assembly GCA_933207985.1). Classification (NCBI taxonomy): domain Eukaryota; kingdom Metazoa; phylum Chordata; class Amphibia; order Anura; family Pelobatidae; genus Pelobates; species Pelobates cultripes. The sequence goes on from OW240914.1 coordinate 48,234,226, forward strand.
ACAGAATGCAAAGGTGTCGCTATGCAACAGGAAAGTAAAAATCTTTGCCTACTCAGAAATCTGGGTGCTGCTTCCAATTATCTTACGCAGTTATTCCCATGGCATTTGTTTAAATCTTCCATTTTAGAGCCATGTTCTGAGCATTTTAGGCAGAAGCTAATTTTCTATGATTTATTTCAGGGAAAGGAAACTCAAAATATTGTGGGTTCATTGGACTCAGACTTTCCGATGTCAAGACACAGACGTGCCAAGACCCACAGGCGAGTCACCACATCTCATTTTCAGCTTTCTAGTGGAACTCTTGAGACTGTGCAAAGACAAAGTTCTCAAAATCACACCTATCACTAATGTCTGACTGGTCAAAAAAAAAGTGTAATAAGTACACTACTTTGTAGCTTTTTCCATCGTTCTGTATATTGCTGAGATCAGCTCAGTCAGAAGTCTTGCATGTTCCATGTAGGAACGAGGAGAAAAAGTGTAAATACATCACACTGACAATTTAAATCAATGGTAGATTTAAAGGGCACGTTGTTTACCAATTCTGACTAAAGAAAGCGGTCATTACAAGTCAAAATTAAGCACTCTGTTCATCCCTTTAACTGTTCAGTCTGACTAGTTTGCGTTTATTCATTAGCCAGATAGGTTTGGGTTTCAGGCCCAAATATTCTGGTCTAAGATATGCAGTTATCTGGTGAACACCTAGCAAGCCACAGTTTGTCTGATAACAGTGTTATTGTTAGGTTTACAGGTTTGTCACTGCAAAACAAACGGCAAGAGATTTTTATCATTAGTTTCAGAATAGGTTTTTTGAAATTAAATTCATAGGGATTACACTGTTATCTCACAATATCACTCATATTTGTCTTATTTTGTAAATATCAACTATAAATTAGAAGGAGAAAACTATTCTCATGTGTGGAGTAACAAACCTACCAAGTGTCACTATTTAGTGAGTCCATTTTCTTTTCCAATATCCCTCTTTTGTAGGAGCTCCACAGCAATGTTACTCCTAGTAAGGTGTTCCTTGTAAACATTTTGTTGCATAAGATAGTAATTCACCTATGATTTCTCAGAACAGCCCCTGTCCCCACTTCCACTCCTAAAATATAATGAGTCATTCTTGTCCATTTGAAGTTATGAAGGGGTGGAACAAAATTGTTGTGCCACTTTGTTTAGTAATTAGTTTACTACAAACTAATTCTTCCACAAGAATGTTTGACCCCCAAAACCCTCTTCTAAAGATACCCTGAAGAGAGTGTATTGTACCAGTTCTATTAATATAAGAATGGACAATTCATAGCATAACAGGATACGTCTACATTACGTATGAAAGCACCCTCTGACTACAAGTGCACCCCCAAAGCATGTTTATTTTTTTTTTTAAATAGTGGACAAGGAAGTTTTTACCAAGTCATACCTCAAGCACAGCAATACTGAGCTCAAGACCAAGAATGGCAAAACAGAGCTTACATGCAAGATTTATGAAGGGGAAAAAGAGGCCAATTATGGGCAGAGCAATTACTTAATGTTTAACTCCGAATGCTCAAGTCATTGGAATGTTCAGTCAATACAGACATTTTGCCACAGATACAAGTTTAAAATGCCTATTTTCAGCTAGTTTACAGATTAACATTTAATAAAGGAAGCCAATACCATTGATGTTAGACAAAATGTGACTTGCAAGTTCTTTTGCATTTTACACACCAGGGTAACAAGCAAAGTAACTCGTTACCAATGTGACCACGTCATGTTCAATGATTAAGTGTACCTTTTCACATCCAAGTACCTAAATAGGAATAGTAAAATCCCATCAAATAATTACAGAGGCAGGGCAAATAAACATTAATAGCCTGCATTAAGATGCAGAGGCCTTTAAAATTTTACAGACTTTTGCAACAATAGGTTTCACCTGTGGCAAACTAGTCAAGTTCCTGTTAGTGTACCCTTCCCCCATGTGCGCACCCCCTCCCCCCCCAAAAAAGCCTGTCTAGGATTTGTGTGATTGAGTTGATATCAGTCTATTAAGCAGAAGAGCCTAATATCATCCCTCTATGCTCCTTCCTTCTCTTAGCAAGGAATACCAGACACCCTGAAATCGAACCACCCAGTCACCCCTATCTCTGCAAGGTATATGGAATTCAGCTAGTCAAACAGGGTAGCAATTCTACATCGTGCATTGTATCAGGGCACATATTTTTATGCAGTGTTTACGGAGGTTTAAAAGTATGTTTTTGGGAATATTCTGTTAGAACTTGCAAGAAAGCCTGTTGTCTGGAGGTTAATTAGCAGTACTCGATATGGTTTATCGTCGAGACAGTGGCACTAGTTCTAGTAAACAACCCCCTAACAGAAAAAGTGCATATAATAAATGTGCATTAAAGCCTAATAAAGTATTAAGTTTTCACCCTTTAAAATTTTGACTGGTTGCTTGATCACTGAACAGTCTGTGGGAAAGGACAAAAAACCTTGTGAAGATATTCTAGTCAAGTATAGAGCTCCTCCACAATATAGAATGTATTGACGAGGCACCCGAGCTTTCTTAAAAATAAAACCCACTAAGCATTGTATTTAGTTTTCCGGTGATCCCAAGTCTGTCCAGTCAAGTAGATTGGGAGAGTTGGGTTCCAAATTCATTTACGCTCACTCGTAGCTTTTACTTTAGGCTTAGTCATTATAAATTGTAACAAAGTTCTACTGCTGTACTTTACAGACAGCAGTACACAGTCGGTAGATTAAATTACCCAACACAAACTTGTTCTTTTTGCCACAAATTGGAGGTGACCATTAGAGGGCAGAGGAACACGTTCCATTTACATGCACTAATGAACAGGTTCAAGGTTAGCTAGAGGTGATGTTTATGGACCCTGTTATCTGTAGAGATTTTTTTTTTGAAGTTCCATTTAGAAAATAAACAGTGTTATTTGAGAAAAAAAAAAAAAAAAATCTAAGTGAATAGAAGGCCGCGCTGCAAAGTTTAAGATTGCGATAATTCCCTAAAATAGCTTAATATAAAAAAATTCAGTCTAGTTTTTTTAAGTTTAAAATAATAAAAAAAAATATATATATACATACACACCCCAGTAGGAGCCTTGTCAAAAGAAAATAAAGATATTTATTACCTGCACACTGAAATGCAGGTATTTTAAACCTAGGCCCATTACAAGACTTTGAAGCAAATTTTTCCATCTCAAAACAGCTTGATTGAAGACCCACATCATTCCCAAAGAGAGTTGTATAAAAACCAGTTAAGTCACAATTATTTTTGCTGTTTTGTGTAGCGTTATGCATCAATTGTACAACATAAATTTATTGAATAAAGTTATATATAAACCCGGAATCCTTTACCAAAGGAAGCAGGAAAAGCCAATGAAGTTAGTTTTAACCTTGCTACAGTATAATAGTTACAAAATAATAAAACCCATTTAAATTGGACCTACATGATCTTAAGAGTAACTGGACTTTAGACAGCCATTTGTAGCTCTTAATAAAAAGGTGGAAGCTGTGATTGCCACAGCAAGTCTATAGGACCCACGTTTAGTCAAATAACTACATATGAAGGAGCCAGTGACACCCAGTAAGGAGGTAATAAAATAGAACTCCCAGTAATAAAACAAAGCTGTTTGAGGCTTCTAAAGAACACCTGAAGTAGAAGGTTAAAGAGAAGGGTGGATGAAAACAATGTAACAGTTTTACAGCCTTAAAAGAGACGGGAAGCAGGGAGGGTGTGGACAGGTAGGTTGAAAACAGGCACTTACCTCTTCTTCTATGTTATTGTTGTGCTCATTGTCGTTTTTCAGGGTACTCATGGCGTATATACCAACAGCTGATTCCTCTGCAGAGTCCACGGTGGCAGATTAGAGAGTTTCAGCTTTTTGGATAGAATGAGTCCCCCTCTTCCCCTGGGCTGCTAAGGCTAGTGATGGTGGGTCTAGAGGTGCACAGTGCCCGGTGCTGAGAGAGGGATGCAGTGGGAGATAGAGAGAGGTGTGTAGAGGTGAGTGCTAAGGTGGGAGAGTGCAGGAGAGCTGGGGTGGGATGAGGGGTCTTTATACCACCACCCCCCCTTGCAGAAGTGAAAGCTTAATTAAGGAGAGGGGAGGAATGGGGGGCAGGATGATGGAGAGGGGGAGTGAGTGAGGAGGGGAGCAGCAGCTTAGACTCTTCCAGTTTGTTAATCAATTAAAGTTGGAGAGGGGGAGAGGCTGGGGAGGGGTGGTGGGCTGTGCTTGTTGCTAGTAATGGCATCAGCTGGGTGTCCTCCTCCCCTGTGTATCCTGGGATATTCACCAGCCACTCCTGTCATCCTCACCAAACCAGCTGCTTGTATTTTCCATAAAAAAAAAGTTATTTAACTTCAACTTTGATGAACTTGAATTGCCGAAGTTTCTTAAAGTGGCAGAGAGATGTTATCTGCCTGGATCTGCCCACAATGAATGGGGATGTCTTCGCTGAAAGGGTTAAGGCGGCATGGATCGCATAATTTTAAATAATTTGTGGTTAAAATAAAGTAAATACGCCTCTGTTGTAGAACTACAAGTCACATAATGCTTTGCTCGTCTAAAAGCTGACAAAGCATCGTGGGAGCTGTAGTTACACTAAAGTTGGAGGGGGCTTAATGTTTTGCCAGCCCTGGTTTAGAAAGTTATGAGATGTGGGGTCGCCAGACTTTATTACAAACCAGATACATGGTTAAATAAATGGAATAGAGGTTTGAGGAGAATTCCCCACACACACCATAGCAATTGTGGCCTCTACATGTCTTTGACTGCAACTCTCATTATCCCCAGCCAAGATGTGAAGTTTAACCTAAAAGGAAGCTGGGGTGAGGGGTATTTTCTTATCTCCCACTTCCCATGGCCTTCCTGACTCACTCTGATAAAGCCATGGTTGAAGGGTGATAAAAATATATATATATAAATGGATAATTCAGATTAAAACAAACGTGAACTAGATCAAACAGGGTTAAAGAAATACCACAAAAAAATTATAGTTAACTGTTTAACCTATTAACGATCTGGGGATTAGCCAAATGCCTTCCTGACATGACTTGCATGTCATTGCTCTCTAAGGTGTTAATATTACATTTAAGGTGAAATAGCTCTATAAATAATTGTGGATTTTTCATTTTTACATGACATGTGCAAATGAACACAGACATTAACAACCAACAAAGAAAATTATAAGTAATTAACATATAGGTATTAGGGCGTGTTAAAAAAACACATTAATTAAAACAATAATGTTTTATTAACCTCTTAAGCATATTTTCAATGTTTTCATTTTAGGATCAGAGCCATTTTTATTTTCTCAACACTAATTCACTTTCTCGCAGATACACCAACAACTGATAGTGAATACATTACTATAAATTAAAAAAAAGGAAAACTTAAAACGAGTTTATTTCCTATGGTAATGACTTAGTATTTGTACACAACAAGTGTAGCTAAAGAAAAATGCCTCGGAATTGTTTAATTTATCTGTCTTAATATTTAGTTAACGCATAACTCGTGGTGCTCAGCTGATTATATAAATTTTTAAAAGATTGCTACTTCATAACATTTTCTGCTATTATTACAATTACTATCATAAAAGCGTACTATTTACAAAAAATAATGCATAGTTTCACGTGGTGAATTTTGCGTCTTCAAGTGATCAATTTATCACCAATTTTGCCAAAATCAGTCACATTTTTTAACATATAGCAATAAAAAGTTGCATTTGGATTACGTCCCTTAAAGTACAGCAATATCAACTCGTATAATTGCTCCAAGTTTTGTGAAGCTAAAACAAGCTAAATATGTGACAGACTGATGTGCAGGGCTTGTGTCTCCATTTTCTAGAATATTAGCAGTTCATCAATTCAAGTATAAAATGGATGATGTGAAAGCACACAAAACAAAGTATTTCACATTGGGTGTTTTGAACCTTTTATCTAGCTATTTTATTACCAGTTTCTGCTAAAATTACATACACTGCAATGTTTCTGCAATGCTTGTACTCCAATGTGAATTTCTTAAGTCTAATGTATATAGCAGAAGTATAAACCACCATTTTGTGCTCAATATTACCAGTTTAGTACATCAATAGTCATTTAATAGTACACATTTCAGATGACCAGTGTGGGGGTTTTCTGCTGGACCTATGTGTAATTCAGGTCGTTTTGGAGGGTTTTTAAGTAAAGTGAGAATTCAAACTGACTTTCAAATTTAAGGTAAACAAGCAGAACTGGAAAAAAATCCTATAAATCAGCTATGCTTTCCGCTCGGCTAATCAGGCCTTAAATTTTAAATTCACTTTCAATTCACTTCGAATTGTCACGTTAATGAATAGCCCCGTTAGACTACTTCTATGAGAGCAAACATTTTCAGAAGTAGACAATTTGGGCAGATTTACCTGTTTTTTAGCTACTTTCCGACTCAGATTGTGCCCGTTTAAATTTTTAGACTAGGAATTTTGGATTTGCTGTGCACGTGTTTTGTAATGTTTTGTAAAATATTCCCTTTTCACCTCTAACACTGTTATTTCCCGTGTATTCTTTGTGATTGACCTATTTGCTTGCCCAAAAAAAATATCTATATGATCCCCAAAATATCACCCACCCCTCCCAAGGGATCGATCGCCATTTATTTTTAATCATTCTAAAGTATGAGGGCATACATCACTTTTTTTGTTTGTTTGTTTGTAAAGGGAATACAACATAGCATTTGTCGCCACAACAGCAAATAGCAAAAGCAGAAATGCACGTAAAGAGAAACTGCACATTGTTTTGGTAAGATATAAACAGGCTGTGTATACATCACTTTTAACACATATGGATAATATACAGACTCTTTTACCAACAGCATATGCTAAATTTAGCAGCAGCATTTTAAACTGAAATGTATTAAAATTCTGAAATGTATTAAATTCTGAAATGTAACTAAAATTTATTAAAATTATAATTTGTACATACATTTACCCAATTATATTCTGTGACTCCAGTTTTTGTTAGTGAACTATTTGGAGAATTATCCAAGCGTTCGGCAGTATGGAGTCCCAGTTCTGTTTGTCAGTCTTTGCACTTCTATGAAAATTATTATTAATTTTACAGCGCCAACATATTATGCAGAGCTTTACAGTTGCAGAATAGGGATAACTGACATTGATAACAGGCAATTGCCATACAAATTATTAACTAGAGGTAAAGAAGGCAATGAAGACAAAGGCCCTGCTTAAACCAGTTATTTCATAAATAGTGGTTAAAGAAAGTTGCTCCTACTCAGAAGGGTACGCCAGTAGGTGCACTGGGAAGAGGAATTGTCTCATATATATATATATATATATATATATATATATATATATATACATACAATACAAAATTATACACACATAGTTTATAATGCATGGAATGGTTTATTTAAAAATGCTCAAAATGACAATATTAATTTATCAATTTGATTAGATTTAGCTTCAAAATAGACACTTCATGCTCTCCATTAACAGGCATCTCTCATATTTGCGTATTATATTGTCAAAACAAGAATTTACCACAGGATAAATATCTGATAAACACATTGTTACCTAAAATATGAAAACTCTTTTTTCCCCCCTCTGTACAATCCTTAAATGAGTTCCATTATGAAATAAAAATAAATTAAAAAAAAACAACTCTTTAAATATAATAATAATAAAAAAAGATTTTGCATAGAAAATGAGTTGCAGAGCACATTGAAGCGGGTAGTAATACTGTTTTTTTTACTTTGTTGTGAATTATCAGAGTCACTTTTATCGCTCAGATCAACTTGTAGAAACATTCCAAATCCCAGTTCATCAAAGAAGAGATTCTAATCCCTTCCTCTGGTTTACGTAAACTGAGGAGAAAATGTGTTCTGCTCAGTGTTTGTGTATATGACTTGTCTGTGTTCCTTTACCCTATTCCATCCAATACATTCTGGAGAAAGAGGGAGGAGCGGAGAGCAGAGCCAAATAACAAGCAAAGATATTTAAATAAAGCTGAAACTATTGTGTGAGAGAGATAGGTCCACTAGAGGACTGAAGCATTGACTTTCTTCACTGCTAATAATTAATTTAGGAACATTAGGGTCAATCACAACCCAGTAATGGCATCCCATTGATAACGAGTATTGAACTTTTGTCTGAATTGAGTGTGTGTTTTCAACGTGATCACAATCCAAAAACGTCACAACCATTTCCTGCCAGTAACTCTCCCCAACTTAGAAATTATTAGTCACTTAAATCTATGCTTAACTTCAGTTCTCATTGTTAATTACGCGTCCTCGAGATCTATACCCTGAGCTGAAGAAGTTAAAGACAAACAAAATGGATGCATCATGGAAAGATCTAACCTGCATGCATGTTAACACGTGACAGAGTCATTAGCCTGTTATATTTAAAATGTTCATTGATAAGCTTCTACTTTTACCATGTTGAAATAAGACATTTTGGATGTAGTGAGCATGTGCATTTGTTGTGATTGCAAATCCTGTATGGTTGACCTTTCAATGTCAACTTTTTTTCCCCCACAAACTGGTAATGGTAAAAACGGATTATTTGGATGAACACTATTGGGGCCAAATTTACATCTTGTGAACATACAAATAACCATTAACCCCTTTCCTTCCTCCCCTCTTCTGACTGTATCATAGCACTATTTGAAGACAGACAATGTATAAGGCATTGGGAATAGCGGAATACTTATAATAATTTAATTTATTTATTTATTTATAAAATATTTTACCAGGAAGTAGAGATGTCGCGAACCGTCCGCGAACTTCTCGCGAACGGTTCGCCACGAGCTGTTCGTGGCGAACTCCGGTCAGCTGACACGTCCCGGCCAATCTCCAGCAGACCCTCCCTCCCAGACCCTCCTACTTCCTGGACAGCATCCATGAAACATGGATGCTGTCCAGGAAGTAGGAGGGTCTGGGAGGGAGGGTCTGCTGGAGATTGGCCAGGACGTGTCAGCTGACCGGAGTTCGCCGCAAACAGCTCGTGGCGAACCGTTTGCGAGAAGTTCATGTTTCAACATGGATGCTGTCCAGGAAGTAGGAGGGTCTGGGAGGGAGGGTCTGCTGGAGATTGGCCGGGACGTGTCAGCTGACCGGAGTTCGCCGCGAACAGCTCGTGGCGAACCGTTCGCGAGAAGTTCGCGGACGGTTCGCGACATCTCTACCAGGAAGGATACATTGAGATTTCTCTCATTTTCATATATATCCTGGGCCTACACACACTGCATTGTTACAATAGGGTACAATATAATATTACAAAAAAAAATACAATAAATACACATATAAATACATACACATATATAAATAATGCATTAATTTCAAATAGTCTTGTTTGAAGTTTGAACTGGGATTTCCTTATTTGACACGTTTCAACAGTTAAAATCCATTCATACATATACACTAAAATAAAAGGTAATCAGTAGCAATTATAATTAAAAGACACACAGCAAATGTTAACTGGAAGGAAGGGGAATAAGTCCTGCTTAAACAGAAATACAATCTAGAGGATCAGTTTCTTTTTTTTTAAAGCTTAGTTATTAAAATAATTAGATTGCATTTCCATTTATAATTTTCAACAATTAGAAAGCCTATAACATATTTATCTTTAGAATTTGTTAGCAGTATATTCTTGAGACTTTGGGCAAAACACTCATAAGTAGACTTGTCACCCAGAACCAGGACATTGTTTTGCTCTTTAACCCAGTGGTTCCCAAACTTTTTAGGTTCAAGGCGCCCTTAATATTTCAATATTTTTCCAAAGCACCCCAAGTCAAAATTTCTAGGTTGTATATCTGTACAGCACTGCAACATTTACTGGCTCTATAGTGTAATGTACAGTGTTGGTGTTTGTAGAGGTACTTATATATATAGTTTTAGTGTTTTAATATAGTGGTGTGTTTGTATGTAATGTTTGCGTTTGATTGTAGGGGTGTTCATGTGGGTCAATGTGGGTGCACTTTTGTGTGAAGTATTTGTGTTTTGAGTGAAAGGGTGTGTTTGTATATCCTTTTGAAGTTCAAATGCATGGGTGTGTTTGTATGTAATATTTGTGTTAGAATGCAGGAGTGTGTTTGTATGTTGTGCTGGTGTATGACTGCTTGGATGTATGCACATACACTACCACATACATACATAATTACACAGATATACATACACACAAATTCACATAGACACCGACACATACACACATAGATTCACACCGACACATACACTGACACATACACACACGTTAACACACACATAAACCGATATATACACAAACGCACCTTGAAAGACACAAACATTGATACATGCACACACCATGATACATATACACACACACGGACATAAAAACACACACAATGACACACAGATGCACATACACAGACGCTGTGAGGAACTGACTCTGCTGGGTTTCGAACCCTGGTTTACATGGTGCTAAACCTTTTCCTTACCAGTACACCAGCCTGCCTTTTGCACATTTACCTGAGATCTGATACTATTGTTTGTAGAGTCAAGGTTATCAGTGACAACTCACTTCAGCTCTGTCTGGTCAGGTGTCTGGTCCTTGGCCTATAAAAGCCACTTCCTGTCTCTGTACCTTTGCCAGATTATTGTGGTTCCTGTACTCTCTAATCCAGCGTGTTCCTGTTTCTCCTTCCTGTTGCTGAATTTGGACTGTTTTGACTTTGCTGCTTCTCCTTCCCACTGACCTCGGCTTGCCTGACTACGATTATCATCTTTCTGTTCCAGTCTCCCATCTCTGCTTAAGACCAGAAGGCCACTCAAGGCTCAGGGGCTCAACCACCTGGGTAACGAGTGGCTACCTCTGGCAGAAAACATTGCTGATCTGGCTACTGGACTCCAAAACTTTGTAACATCAATATCATTACAGAATAATCTGGCCTTTTCATGGAGACCGTCGGATCAGATTCTGCATTGGCCCAGCAGGTTGCTTTTAATGCAAGAACTATGCAGACCCAGGCACAGACCATTCAAGTGCTGCAGGATCAGGTAGCTGAACTGCAAAATGAAGTTCGATCAATGCATAGTGAGCTTACCAGCTACAGGGCACATGATGTTGCGGCTGCTGCTACTACTACTGTTACACCTGCACAAGATGCCCGCTTGCCTCTACCAGAAAAATTTGGAGGAGACCGCAAAAAATTCAGGGGTTTCCTAAATCAATGCCGTTTGCATTTCATGATGTTACCTAACCGTTTTCCATCTGAAAGAGAGAAGGTGGGATTTATTTTTTCCCTCTTCAAAGATGAAGCCCTGGCCTGGGGCTCCCCTTTTCTGGAACAGGACAGTCCAATCTTGGGAAATTTAAAAGACTTTCTTGAGGCCATGTGCCTAGTTTTTGATGATCCCAATCGCTGTGCTACAGCAGAAGCCACTCTCCTTCATTTACATCAAGGGAGGCGCTCTGTGGCTGAATATGCTGCTGAATTCAGACAGTGGGTTACTGATACTACTTGGAACCAATCAGCCCAGAGGTTCCACTTCAGAAGGGGTCTCTCAGAAGCTATAAAAGATGAGCTAGCTCGTGTTGATCTTCCTGTTGAGTTTGATGCATTTGTGCGGTTGGCTATCCGTATTGATCGGAGACTTTCAGAAAGAAGATTGGAAAGACAGGGCTCTTTTAAACCAAGTGCTACTCCTACTTTCTATTCAAGAATTTCTACTCCGACCCCACAAACACCTACAGACTCTGAACCTGAGGCTATGCAGGTAGATCTAATAAGAGGGCCATTATCCAATGAAGAAAAACAGTGGCGACGCACTCACAATTTATGCCTGTATTGTGGTAGTACAGGGCATTATGCCATCAATTGCCCTAACAAGTCTAAAAGAACAATAGCTATGACTGCTGAGGGTGCACAGATTCAACACCAATCCCAGATTTCAGACCAACTGGATTCTGTCATACAACCCTTGTTTTCTCTGGCTCAGGGTGAAGAAGGTATGATGACTCAACATCCTCATTTGGTGGTGCCTATCACTTTGCAATATGGTAATAATAAAATTTCAACTACAGCTATGATAGATTCCGGAGCAGGCGGAAACTTTATGGACATTAAATTTGCAGCAGAAAATAAAATTCAGTCTATCCCTAAATCTTCACCTGTGTTAATGGAAACAGTAGACGGTTCTCCACTTACGTCAGGCCCGGTTACACATGAGACTGTGCCCTTAAAATTGATTCTGGAAGTGAATCACCATGAGTCTATATCTTTCCACCTAATTTCCTCAACACAGTTTCCAGTGATTTTGGGTATACCCTGGCTTGCTCTGCATAACCCACAGATTGATTGGAAGACTAGAACTTTGTCCTTTCCTTCAGAACACTGCTTAATGAATTGTCAACCCTCTAAGGCGACACCTGTTACCACAACAATTAATGAAATGGTTGCTACAAACTTAACCAAGCTTCCGCTACAATATCGGGATTTTGCAGATGTCTGTGATAAGAAGAATGCTGATCAGCTTCCACCTCATAGGCCTTATGATTGCCCCATAGAGCTGCTACCTGGAGCTGCTATCCCATTTGGCCGTATATACTCCCTTTCTGAGCCTGAATTGAAAGCACTTCGTGAATACATACAAGAAAATCTTGCCAAAGGCTTTATTCGACCATCCACTTCTCCAGCAGGAGCTCCTATATTCTTTGTAGAAAAGAAAGATGGCAGTCTACGGCCATGTGTCGATTACAGGGACATTAATAAAATCACTGTTAAAAACCGTTATCCCTTGCCTCTCATTCCTGAACTTCTGGAGAGACTTCGTTCAGCTAAAATATTTACGAAGCTTGATCTACGGGGGGCATATAATCTGGTTCGCATAAGACCAAATGATGAATGGAAAACAGCTTTCAGAACCAGGTACGGACATTACGAATATCTAGTAATGCCATTTGGGCTTTGTAATGCCCCTGCAACTTTTCAGCATCTAATCAATGATGTACTACGGGATCTCCTGGATCAGTTTGTTGTGGCATATTTGGATGATATCCTGATATTTTCTGATAATCTTGAAAATCACAGAAAACAGGTCTGCATTGTTCTTGAGCGCCTTCGTACCCACCACCTATACATTAAACTGGAAAAATGTGAGTTTGAACAAACAGAAATTCAGTTCCTGGGGTATGTAATAACTCCTAAAGGTTTAAGTATGGACGCAAGTAAAATTAAAGCTGTGCTGGACTGGCCCATCCCCAAGAATGAAAAAGATATACAGAGATTTGTGGGGTTTGCCAATTTTTACAGGCGTTTCATTAAGAATTTCTCTGCCGTTATTACACCGATCACTGAACTTACACGTAAAGGGACTCCTTTTCAGTGGTCCAATAAGGCTGACACTGCATTTTCCAGATTAAAGACTCTGTTTACATCTGCTCCTATCTTGGTACATCCTCAGCCAGAATTGCCATTTACTGTAGAGGTAGATGCTTCTGATTCAGCTGTTGGGGCTATACTATCTCAAAGGACTGGACCTAAGATGTTGTTACATCCATGTGCCTTCTATTCCCGCCAGATGTTACCAGCAGAAAGAAATTATGACATAGGGAATAAAGAACTTTTGGCTATAAAAGCTGCCTTCACCGAATGGAGACATCTCTTGGAGGGAGCCACCCATCCAATTACTGTCCTCACAGATCACAAAAATCTGGAATGTATCCAATCCGCTAAGAGACTGTCAGCCAGACAAGCACGCTGGTCCCTATTTTTCTCAAGGTTTAATTTTTTTATTTCATACCGCCCTGGTTCCAGAAATGGCAAGGCGGATGCCTTGTCTAGGATAGCTGACCCCCTCCATACTACAGTAACCAAGGCCACCATCTTGCCGGAGAGCAGATTTTTAGGAGTTACCTTTCCTTCTGATCTAATGTCTCGCATTAAAAAGGGCTACTCTAAAGATCCAGTTTTTCGTGATCCTCCTCGTGATCTTCATATGACCATGCTTAATGGGTTTTGGATTTTTCAACAACGTCTGTTTGTTCCAGAATCAGTGCGACTGGACGTTTTACGCCTCTACCATGACTCTAAACCAGCAGGTCATCCAGGAATCCGAAAGACACAAGAACTACTTACCCGATCCTTTTGGTGGCCTAAATATTATGAGGATGTTAAGAAGTATGTGTCCTCTTGTGATGTATGTGCCAGACATAAGACTCCTCGCTCATCCCCTGTTGGCTTGCTTCAGCCTCTTCCGATTCCTCATCGTCCCTGGGGATCTATATCCATGGACTTTATTGTGGAACTACCTCCCTCTAAGGAACACACTACTATTCTTGTTGTTGTGGACCGGTTAACCAAGATGAGTCATTTCATACCAGCTCGTGGTCTCCCTTCAGCTAAACAGACTGCTGACCTTGTTATTCGGGAAATATTTCGCTTGCATGGAGTGCCTGATGAAGTAATTTCTGACAGGGGAGTGCAGTTTACATCTCATTTTTGGAAATATTTTTGTTCTATTCTAGGTATTAATGTAAATCTGTCTTCAGCTTTTCATCCACAAAGTAATGGACAGACTGAGCGAACCAACCAGACTTTAGAACAATATTTGCGGTGCTATATTAGTTACCTGCAGGATGACTGGCTGGATTTTCTACCCACGGCGGAGTTTGCCTATAACAATGCCCAACACTGCTCCACTTCTCTGAGCCCATTTTTTGCCAATTATGGTTACCATCCAACCTTTCTAGTGAGTCTCCCAATTACTACTCCCATTCCTGCAGTCACTGACCGGCTAACCGCCTTACGAGATTCCCAAGAACTGTTGAAGGAGACTCTTTCGGAGGCTCAGGAATGTTACAAAAGAGCTGCTGATAGGCACAGAAAGGAGGCCCCAGTTTATCATGTTGGTGACAAGGTTTGGCTGTCAACAAAGAATCTTAAGCTTAGGATTCCTTCTCATAAATTGGGTCAAAAGTTCATGGGACCTTTTAAGATAATCGCTCAGATCAATGCAGTCACCTTCCGTCTGCAACTTCCGGATTCCATGAAAATACATCCGGTGTTTCACGTGGCACTGCTTAAACCTTTTCATGAAAATACTTTCCCTGGTCGAGCCTTGCCTGCCCCACCACCAGTCCTCGTGGATGGTGAAGATGAATACGAGGTGGAAAAAATTCTTGACTCCAGGATCTTCCGCAACAAGCTTCAATACTTGGTTCATTGGAAAGGCTATGGTGAGGAGGATAGATCGTGGGAACCAGTGGACAATATTCATGCTCCTGATCTTCTTCAGTCTTTCCATGCACAGTACCCTGCTAAACCAGGAAATAGGGCATCCAGAGGCTGCGCCTGTAGAGGTGGAGGTAATGTGAGGAACTGACTCTGCTGGGTTTCGAACCCTGGTTTACATGGTGCTAAACCTTTTCCTTACCAGTACACCAGCCTGCCTTTTGCACATTTACCTGAGATCTGATACTATTGTTTGTAGAGTCAAGGTTATCAGTGACAACTCACTTCAGCTCTGTCTGGTCAGGTGTCTGGTCCTTGGCCTATAAAAGCCACTTCCTGTCTCTGTACCTTTGCCAGATTATTGTGGTTCCTGTACTCTCTAATCCAGCGTGTTCCTGGTTCTCCTTCCTGTTGCTGAATTTGGACTGTTTTGACTTTGCTGCTTCTCCTTCCCACTGACCTCGGCTTGCCTGACTACGATTATCATCTTTCTGTTCCAGTCTCCCATCTCTGCTTAAGACCAGAAGGCCACTCAAGGCTCAGGGGCTCAACCACCTGGGTAACGAGTGGCTACCTCTGGCAGAAAACATTGCTGATCTGGCTACTGGACTCCAAAACTTTGTAACATCAATATCATTACAGACGCATATCCTGACACACAGATGTGTGCGCACACACAGAGACACAGTGACACACACTGACATATATACACACACACAGATGCACAACCTGACACACGTAGATGCACACCCTGACACACACACATTCATACATACACTCTTACGGACACACACACACACCCACGTGTGATATTTTTAATATCTCCAGCCACCCTCCTGTTAGCTTACCTTGTGTGTCCTGGAGGGTGGGAGTAAAGGGTCAGGAGCTCTTTGTGCTCCTCTCCCTTCATGCTGCGGCTGTCTCCTCTCCCTCCTGTGCTGTCTCCCTGCATGATACTGGGAGGAAGTGACAGGCTGTCACTTCCTCCCAGCCGGCCGACATTACAGTTGCGGTCTTAAAGGACCGCGGCACCGAACCGGGCCACTGTTCAGCAGTTATGTTTCCCTAGTGCTATCAATAAAACCCCAGGGAAACATTCCGCGGCACCCCTGTGTGCACACAGTTTGGGAACCGCTGCTTTAACCTATTTATGACAATGTACTTGGTATATCATAACAATCCTAACGTTTCATTTATAGGAAGATGTACAACAGGTGCATATTAACAAACATGCTTGTTTACATTTCATCCACAAGTGAAGCATTTTAGGTAACAAAAAAAAAAAAGTTGTGACCCTCTAAACAGGAAGCTCTGCTCTCTGGGGTTATAGAATATGTTGGGGATTTTTTTGTTTTGTTTGAAAAGAGATCCAGTGTAAAGCCACAGGAATTCCCAATTCCTATGGAGATGTTGCACAGAATCATCAGATAAAGAGTGTGACAGGTTAATCCCACCCTATCCACCAGAATCCAAAATATGTTTTCATCCTTTTCTCCTCCACAAAAGGTCCTCCCAAAGGCGGTTAATAAGAGAAAATGTTAGCAAAATACATTTGTTAGAAATCATAGATTTATATACCATTGCTAGGGGTTAACCCTTTGTTAAAGTACCTAGATTATTTATTTCTTGGGAAAAAAACAGTTGCTTTGTCTGATAGGGCAGGGGGTCTGTACTCTTCTACACAACCTCCTGTGCTTCTGTGAAAATATCCCCTGTGATGAAACGTATCTGGAAGGAGAGTTTGGAGTAGTTAAAGGAAACTCAAAGTTCTATAACACTGCAAGTTTTTATGTAATGGTTGTATTGCTACTAGGACTCTAACACTAAAAATTTTTTCATTTAAATAGCATTATCTGCAGCTTACAGACTGTATCTTCTTTCCCTATGACATCTTTTAGTCATTCAAGCACATGTATGGCACAAGGAAACAATGTCTGTTCACTCCATGCAAGTCAGCCTCCTGTACCTAAAGGAGCTGTGACACACAGTAAAAAAGCAGTATTTTACGTTTATCTTACTGGGTTTTGCCAAGCACCATAACCACTTCAGTGCCTTGTAGTGGTCATGGTGCTTGGAGTCCATTTGTGCAGCATTTTATTTTCAAACTCTGTACAGAGATAATGCCCAATTTTGGCAGAATGTTAATTCTATGTATAAAAACCTAACCAAGCAACTCTTGAGGGAGAGTTAGGGAATTACTGGTTCAGCTTTGGATGGATATTTTTTTTAAAATATGTTACTGTGTGTAACAAGAACTATACCCAAACACGCAGAAAACGGGAGCCCAACAGGATAAATAGAGATAGATGTATTACCAGGCCGGACTTAACGTACTATACCTAGAGAGAGACAAAGTCAAATAAGTAGCCAAGGTCAGGAATACAGAAAAACAAGCTGGGTCAGGATAACAGGTTTATTCAAAATATCTATAACCTAACCGAGATCAATACCAGAATATACACGGAAAAATCAAGGAACACAATAGAAGAAACCATGATAGGGCACTGAACCAAGGTTACAACAGTTTTATATAGGGTTACTTAGATTGGTCCACGTCACCCCTGTGAACCCAAAAATATCAGAACCGAGGACACCTGGGTGACACGAACAATTCTGAACTGGAATTGACATTCTGCAAACATTCCGCATTTAAGAATGCGCCCCTGGAGTGGGCTTCTTATACAGAAGCAGGTAGCACGACTGAATGTGCACGACCTGCGAGGTACACTAAACCGCTGCCGATGATCTGGTAACAATAATTGCAATGTACCAATAAAAAATTTGTAGGTACACTGCTGCTCCCTCTTTGACTTTCTGGGAATGGTTAGAGAGGTTATATACTCGGGCTGACCGACTGTTCGGGCACATTTAACCGCACAACATATTGGGGAGGCACCCTGGAAATGACTATACCATCACCATTCTGTGAGTACATTGACACTTGTTTGTGATAGCCACATATAAACATTATTACATTATTGTATATATATATATATATATATAATTCTTCGTAGCTTTCTAGCTGTATACCCATATTGTCTTTGCTTGTATATTTGATATACTTGGGTGACCAGTTGGGATGGACTCCTGGGGAAGCTGTCACCAATAACCCACTACCAAGATAGATTAAGAGATAAGTAAAAGCTAATGTTCTATTATTAGTCTCTTTTATGGAGGTGGTTGGAACATTTCAGATTTTGTTTTTGGTGAAAAGAGCAGGGACTGAAGATGATAATCGTGGCAGCAAAACTCATTGTTTACTGTAGTGTAGCTGTTATATTTTACCATATGTATCTCAGGAAACATATACAACATAAAATATTGTTAGCTATAATATAAAGTTTCCAGGAAGTTTATGGAAACTTCGGCTGGCTCAGTATGCATCTATCTAAGGCAGCTACACATTCCTACATGTGGGGGATTAGGCTTTATCCATTTACGTATTTTTTTCCAATAAATAGATGCCTCATTATTAAGAAATTCATATGGAAAGAAAAAATGATTAAATGATTTGGTCCATTGATCTGCATGCTTTAAAACAGAGACAGTGAGAGTGAATATGTGTTAGGGTATTCTAATATTAGAAGGAACATTGTGATTGTGGTCTCTCATGAAAGAAGATGAGGCTATGTTGAATAATGTGGAGAGATTTGGAACAGAGGAGATACTTCCAGAGGATGAGTGATGATTACATTTTGGGTGGAAGCGGATTCAATGTATTTGATAAAGGAGGTTGAAATGAAGAAGATTGGGTGAGGATGCGAGTGGAAATTAGAGCAGGTAGATATAATAAAGTGGAGCAAAGTCTGGGCAATGTTAAATACAAATATATGATTGCCACCATTAATTTATTTCTATGTGTCTGTTTTTTTTTCATTTAATACCCCCTTACCAACTATTCTCCTAATTTTAAAAAGCCCTTTTTGGTGCTTTTCAAATTGTGTCTGTGTAGGCCTTGGTGTCTATTAACCCCCAGTTTGCCCCTCATACTTATCCTGTTGGCCATTTTGTGGACCTTACCCATTTTTTGTGTCTCTCTTCTCCGTTTGTGTATCGTATCCTTATTTTGTTGTTCTTATGCACACTTTAATATATTTAATCCACTTTTTGAGGTCTTTTACCCCATCTTATGTCTATTATCCCCATTTTGAATGTCTTATTTCCCTTTAGTGTCTCTATTTTCCCTTTGCCACTTATCTCCTTCCTATCCCCATTTCGTTTTTATTACCCCCATGACAGACCACCCAGTCACCCAGGACTTGTACATGTCTCCCAACTGCTCCCTCTAAAAGGAACTATACATGTTAATTAAAATAATTAATTGATCATCTGGTGACTCATAAGAATGAGATAGTGTTGGCCCTAGAAAATATTTTTATGCAGGGAAACAAAAAGACCAATGTATTCTCTAACTCTAAATGTGTGAAAGTTAGTCAATTACTTTATCAAAAACAAGGAATTAGTTGGAAAGGTGAAATAAATATAAGGATTAAAGACCAAGACTAGAATGTATCTTGCATGAGATTAAATAAATATATTCATGATCTATCACTGATTGAAATCCACTTGTAAAAACAGCTGGTATTATGTGCCACAAAAACTGGCTAAAATCTACCCTTAGTAGTGATAGTAACTTCGGACGTTGTACGATATAACCATATATGATTTGAATGAATTTTAACCCTGTAAGAACGCTGGGGTCTTGGGTTTTGAACCTACTGAGTGTAATATTTGGGAGCTACGTTGAACTAACCCCAGAAAAAGGTTTGTTAAATTTTAAATTGTTCTCATATTCAACACAACAAGTCTACTTAATAACAGATTTTAAAGATTTAAAGATTTTAATAGCCAGAAGTTGGAAACAAATTTTCAAAAAACATTTTAGTAAGTCAGCTTCTCTGGCAACTCAGAATGGAAAGCGGCAGCATATGGTTCTCAAGCACTTCTGGAAAACTTTTTAAAATTTGTCAAAGGTTATATGATAAAGTAAATCTAATTTCAGTGCCCTGTATAATAAATACTACAGACTCATGTCTCTTGCATCCTTTAGTCGGCAGCCATTTTTGTGTGATTTTTATTTTCTTTTGTTATTCATATTATGCTTGATAACCAACAGGAACAACACTGTTTTTTCAGTGATATTTTTTGAAGGTACGGAGACTGGGTGAGAGTCTAATGGAGCAAGTAAGGTTCCATAGAAACAGTGCAGCCCTAGAGAAGTCTGGAAGGTGAGCATCACAGGTGAGAGTATGAACAGTCTTCAACAGGTCATAGCGAAATGCTGCACATACATAATTCATGCACCATAACCATTTCAAACCACTGAAGTGGTCTTGGTGCCTGGACCAACACTTTAATTGTTTAGAACCATCTTAAACTATTGTCTGTTTTCAGCTTGACTTGTTTGTTATTTTTTTTTATTATTTTTTTAATAGTAAATCTCTGCAGAGTATTTGGGCACAATATAATTAATAATAATATTAATAATATAATAGTGGTAATAACAATAATAAATTGGAAATTTTCTTTCAGTGCTACTAACACAGTGTTTTAGTTTTGGCCATCTCCATTCTGTATTTTTTAATCGTGATCTATTATGTATTCTGTTTATAGTGCTGTATCGTTTTTGTTTTTTTACCGTTGTTTCTGTCATTGTGTCTCTGCTTGTTAAAACCTAGAATTGGAATCCTTAGAATGAACTGTCCACTTTAAGAGGCAGCAGAGGCAATAGGAGGGGGAGGATGGGATACTGAGAGCGTGAGAGGAGAGGGGAAGTGTGGGAGAACAGACAGGGGGTCTGGGAAAGGAAAGGAAGAATTTGGGAAAAGGCAAGAGTGGAAGATTCAGTATGTCACAGGAAAGAGGAAATCACACATACTGCAATAATTAAAATTGCACATTTGAGTATTACCCAATCTACCATATGATATAAGACTTTCTATCTATAGGACCAGATCTACATTTAGTCTTTTTCATTGTGTATTTGTTAAAACAGGCGTTGTTCATTTAATATAGCCATAAATAGTGTATTATGTGGTTGTATTATTATGTATTTTTATTATTTTTTATAACAAGGAAGGTTTTTTGGTTTTTTTGCATACCACAATTACATTTGCAAATCTAGGGCTTAGTCTAAGCAGTATAAAAAAAATCAATATATAGAAAAAACAAAACAAAAGTGTATTGCCATAGATAATTTATGTTCAACTAATCTGAGTAACAAAATGATCCAAAATTATGTTTATTTCTCTCTCTCTGACCTAGTTCTCTTCTTTTTAACATTGTACATTTGGTCTATCTTCAGCCGCACTACATATTCACATTGTCTTAGTACATTCGGCCTACGTTCGGCCATGCTACATATTTCATGGTGATTCAGTACATTCGACCACTCTAGATTTTCGCTTTGGCTCAGTACTTACAGTACTTCTCTGGCTTACAGAAAAGAAACAGACTGTGCTATCTATAAGCTACAGATACCCTCTATGTACTTATGGAGTACTTATAACATGTAAAAAGCACTATATACAGTAAATTATAAAAAATAGATATATTTGCATATACACTGATGAAAGTTACAGGGGAAAAAACCATAAGAGAAAAAGACTTATATGGTTACATGGTAAAATAATACAATTTATTTTAGTAATACAGTAGTATAAAAATAGTAAAAAAGGTTAAAATGGACTAAAACATTTGCTCAGTAGTTCACCGGCGATTCCCTCCCTTAAAGGGGTATTAAATGCAGTCCCCTCTGTTCGGCATTCTGGCACAGCCTGGGTTACTTTAATGTTTAGAAGTTTCTTTAAGGATTTCTTCAGTTTCCAGTAGAAAGTGCAATAAAAGAGTCTGTGAGCTGGCAACTTCGCTCAAACGCGTTTCGCTCACAATGTGTCTTCATCAATGATACACAGTTGCAAAGGAAGCCTTTCTGTATTTAAAGGCTGTCTTCTCATAAATGGGGGCAGTCTGGTTGTTCCCATTGGAATGCTATTCACTCGAATAATCTCTTATTAAATTTGTTAAAAACATTTCTTTACAGTTAAAAAGAACTCCATAGAGCTTGCAAACTTCACTTTGTTAAGTGTGTTATGTTTTGTGCTTTATTTCAGAAAATAAAAACGGGTTTCCATGTTAATTCATTTGTAATTGTTTGTGATGGATTATACGCCAGTTCTATACTCTTCCCTGTTGGATCTGTTGTCCAATCGGATTATCAGAGGAGACTTGATCAGAGCTTCCTCTTTTCACATTGGGGTAATTAACTAAATCTGTTTATATTGTGATCAGTTTGTCACTGCCACCTATGACTTTATCTGTTCTCATAGGTGCCATCGGCTGCAGGTTTTCTGTCGGGATCTGGTTGTAATGGCAACCAGTGGCTCAGCTAATATTGAATTTATAATTTATACTATTTCTGATAGAGGTAATATAGTTAATCATTATAGCTGCTGGAGCTAAATGTAGATGAATTGGGTTATAATAGTAACATGCGACTTCGCTAGTAACAATTCTTTGGTGCATTTAATTTTTAAAACTTCTCTGGTATAAAGTAGTTATAGTATTAGTAATTACAGTATTAAGTAACAGGTACTACTAGAGTATTTTAATCATTCTGGGCTCATTTTACTTATTTTACCTACCTTACTGGAATTTACTCTCATTTTCACAGTGTTAGTAACATAATACTGAATAATGAACACCGTTCACGTTCTCTTGTGTCACTTTTCGGTTTGGGTTTAGGGTTTAGAACCACCATATACCTTTTGCCTTCCACTTTCTATTCAGAGAGAAGGAGATAAAGAAGAACGGTTTAGGAGTCTATAGGCATTCGGACTATTTGTTTTTCTGGTCCCGTTTTGAATGATGCACCGAAACATGAACCATTGGTAAGAGACAGTATTTCCCTACAGCAGCTAGTTAGGAAGAGTACTGTGACGAAGTCTCCTTCGCCACTTGGTCCTGGGGAGGCCTACTTGCCAGCCTCCTCCCCTGTGACTATGACTCTTTTATGTATCTGGCTTTAAAGCCCCTAGTCTACCTTCAGACAGACTATTTATGTAGGCTGCTTTATTTATCTTGTGTTTTAGTCACCCTGTACCCATTATAGGTACAGGGTGTGTGTAATGTAATTGTTTATAGTGTGTGTGTGTACTGTGTAATGTATTGCCTGCTCTCTTGTATTGCTGAGGTTTGCTACCAACTAGGTGGGTTTGGCTATGGAGCTGGTCTAGTGCCCTCTGTTGGTAGCAACAGCAATATGCACTACCTGAATTGCAAGACTGGTTCATTTGCATATTCGGGTAGATTTGCATATTGCTAATTCTGCAGGCAGGTGAGATATTTACTGTTAAATATTGTCTCCCCCCACCCCTTTAAAAATGTGCCATTGTGTTGTGATAAGTCACTGTGTGTTGCTTGATATGGTTTGACTGTTTGTGATTTTATTGAGGTTTCACAACAATGTTATTGTGGTGACTCTATTGGCTGGTCCCAAGGGAAATAAAGGTTTTGACAGTTCTTCTTGATCCCTCTAAACGTAGCCTTGTCTCGTTATTGGAGGGAGCTGTTATAATCACACTGGGGATTGCTATGCTCTGCATGCTCCCCTGAGCTTGAGTCACTTAGCTCTTTTAAGAGCTTGTTCCTGACACGCTCTCCTTGGAGGAGGGGTCTTCACCACACAGTCCTGGCGGACAGAAGCTGATCCAGGGTGGAAGGAAGACGGCGAGACTCCAGTCAAGATACGGTGGTTGCGGAGTCTGCGGTGGTTGTGGTGTCTGCTGCAGTGCTTGGGAGTCCTCAGGAAGTGCTAGGAGCATCCGTCAACGGAGGGTACTCAGTCGGAGTACAGGGAGCTATGTTACATTGGTGTCAGCGGTGGGATGGCGTTCTAGTGTGAGGAGAAGCAGCTCGGAGACACTGGTATCGTATGAGAGGTTATTGAGGGCAACGCTAGCCACTGTGCAGCGTCCCTAACTACAGCAGCATGGAGCAGGGATGGATAGAGCCCTGCGAAGAGCACCTCAACATGATACGTCGCTACGAGGACGACGCTTACATTGAGGAGGTAAAGAGACGGTTGGTCTGCTATGGCCCAGACCTTTCGAACGAGGTGGTCCACCAAGTAATGCACCAGTTGAGTGCTGAGAACAGTGCGGCAATGGCCTTTGAGCGACAACTGTGGAGGTTGAGGATATGGACACCTAGTCTCCAGCGGCTGTGCAAGTTACAGGGAGCCGAAGGTGTCGTCCTTCCTCCCCAGCGGCAGTGCAAGTTACAGGGAGCCGAAGGTGTCGTCCTACCTCCCCAGCAGCAGTGTGTCCTACAGGGAGCAGAGACAGTTGGTCTCTCTCTCCGGCAGCAGGACAATGTTATGGGAGTGGAGACAGGCGGTCTCCCTCTCCAGCGGCAGCCTGTGTTTCAGGGAGAGGAGCACAGCAGCCTATCTCCCCAGCGGCAGCTTACCCTACCAAGGGGAGACACCAATCTCCCAGATGGCGCAGAGGGGACCGTGGTCTCTGTGCCCGACCTGCAGGGATGCTGGACAGCCTGTCCAGATCCCCAACTACCCTCACAGGGACAACAGGAGGAGGGGTTAAGTACGAATTCCCCTCCCCAGCTAACTCCTAACTTGGCCCCAGGGTTAACAGGGGAGATGTTAACCCCCACTGACCCCCACGTTCCCCTGGCTACTGAGCTGGACTATGTCCCAAGCCCCCCAGCGGAAGAGCTGGCAGCTGGGCAGAGTGCAGTCGGCCTCTGCCCTCCCTTTGTCCCTTGTCCAGAGCCTGATGTCCTGCAGGCTATACCAGCAGAAGAGCTGGCATCAGGGCAGACCGCCGCTGGCCTCTGCCCTACCGATCCCCTTGTCACAGGACTGGCTTGCACCCCCCTCCTCCCAGCAGAAGCGCTGGCATCAGGGCAGAGCGCCGCTGGCCTCTGCCCCTCAAGTCCCCACAGCGTGTTGCCCCATCACCCCAGAGGAATACCCAGGTGCAGTCACTGTTTGCTGTGGGTGGGCTGCTCTAATAACTGTTTGTTGTGGGTGGGCTACTCTGGCACTTGCTTATGGTCGGTGGGTGACTCGACTAACTTAGGCACTGACCGACAGAAAGTCAGGTGCCTGGTTAGTCTTCCCCCCGAAGGGGAGATATGTGACGAAGTCTCCTTCGCCACTTGGTCCTGGGGAGGCCTACTTGCCAGCCTCCTCCCCTGTGACTATGACTCTTTTATGCATCTGGCTTTAAAGCCCCTAGTCTACCTTCAGACAGACTATTTATGTAGGCTGCTTTATTTATCTTATGTTTTAGTCACCTTGTACCCATTATAGGTACAGGGTGTGTGTAATGTAATTGTTTATAGTGTGTGTGTGTGTGCTGTGTAATGTATTGCCTGCTCTCTTGTATTGCTGAGGTTTGCTACCAACTAGGTGGGTTTGGCTATGGAGCTTGTCTAGTGCCCTCTGTTGGTAGCAACAGCAATATGCACTACCTGAATTGCAAGACTGGTTCATTTGCATATTCGGGTAGATTTGCATATTGCTAATTCTGCAGGCAGGTGAGATATTTACTGTTAAATATTGTCTCCCCCCACCCCTTTAAAAATGTGCCATTGTGTTGTGATAAGTCACTGTGTGTTGCTTGATATGGTTTGACTGTTTGTGATTTTATTGAGGTTTCACAACAATGTTATTGTGGTGACTCTATTGGCTGGTACCAAGGGAAATAAAGGTTTTGACAGTTCTTCTTGACCCTTCAAAACGTAGCCTTGTCTTGTTCTTGAAAGGGGAATCTCTGCAGCTTAATCACTTAGCTCTTTTCAGAGCTGCACCTGGTTTCCACTCCTGATCCAGCAGAAGGGAATAGGCGACTCCATCACTACACAGCGACTGCCAGGAAGAAAAGGACGTCCCTAACGGCTGGTACCCTCTCTACACCAGGGTAGCCGTTACAAGTACTATTATCCAATACATTATCTTACAACCAGCATAGCTTCATTTTTTTCACCATTCCTCATTGGGTTACAGTATAATTTTTGCCAAATTTTACCAATTATTTACATAATGTACTTCATGCTTATCCTCCTAGTAACTAGTAGTAAGTCAGGCTTTTTAATGTTAACTATTTTTGTTCTGAGATTAGGTGGTATTAATATTTTTTACCTCTTTTTCAGGCCTACCTGCTCTTCGGTTTCAGCACACCACAACCGACTTGCTCTCACTGGTAAAACTCAAACTTTGTTGCCTTTGTCCCCACCACAAATTTAAAGACAGTATGCCTGGAGAAATGGGAAGGTTTTTTTGCCGGCCTATATCTAACCACTTACTAGCTATCTCCTGACATGCTCAACACCGATGTTTGGAACCGCACCCATCTTTTCCCTATTACATCCTTTCATTAGGTGGGCCCTCTTTTTGAAGGAAAGGGAAAGGGATTTAGGGGTGATTATTTCTGATGACTTAAAGGTAGGCAGACAATGTAATAGAGCAGCAGGAAATGCTAGTAGAATGCTTGGTTGTATAGGGAGAGGTATTAGCAGTAGAAAGAGGGAAGTGCTCATGCCATTGTACAGAACACTGGTGAGACCTTACTTGGAGTATTGTACGCAGTACTGGAGACCGTATCTTCAGAAGGATATTGATACCTTTGAGAGAGTTCAGAGAAGGCTTCCAGCTGAAATGGTAGAGGTTAACACAGTGAAGGAGTTTAAGCATGCGTGGGATAGGCATAAGGCTATCCTAACTATAAGATAAGGCTAGGGACTAATGAAAGTATTTAGAAAATTGGGCAGACTAGATGGGCCAAATGATTCTTATCTGCCGTCACATTCTATGTTTCTATGGATTGTTTCTGCACACCACAACCAACTTGATTTTAATCAATCCTTATTGTATGCCCTTAGCCTTTGTCCCGGAACCAAGTTCTCCCCCACAATAAAGGGTGAGATCAACAGGGAGAGAGTTAGCTGGAGATTGGCTTCAGAAAATTGGGAGAGTGGCTTCAGTATATTGTAGGTGGAACATCTGAGATCTCTGTCTAAAAAAGTGCAGTTCTCTGAAAAAAAAAAAGCGAAAATACTGTGCAGAACCCAAAGACTCCCTGACCAAAACATGAGGAAAACACAAAATACTACCCAGTGAGGTGAAAAAATAATTATATTTCTTTAATTAATTAATATTTAATTTCAAAAATGCTTTTTCCCCCCTACCTATTGTTATGATTTTTACACTGCTACTTTGGCTTTTATTGCTAAAAATTTAAATAAAGATAAAAAAAAAGTTTTCTTCTGAATATATCAAAATGATACAATGCTTACAATTGTACAAATGCAAACAATCAATGTGGCTCAATGCCCACTGTTAATACTTCACATGTTGGGAGAACTACACTTTTTAAGACAGAGATCTCAGATGTTCCACCTGGAATTTTCTGAAGCCACTCTCCCAACTTGAGGGTCACATATATAAAATATCTATATATATATATTTACATGGTGTGAAGAACTCTCTCTCCAGCTAACTCTCTCCCTGTTGATCTCACCCTTTATTGTGGGAGAGAACTTGGTTTCCCGTTCCCCGAAGAAACTGTATTCCCCTGGTTCTGCATCCTCCTTCTCCTGAACGCTACAGAAGAGCGCTCTCCTGGCCACCGTTCAGGTTTTGCATCCAACGGCCCCAGCAGCACTTGGCAGTCTCCTGTCAGGGCCAGATTAAGAGCCCAGTGGGCCTGGTGCTGACAATTATGACGGGCCTAATTACAGAATCATATCGACCAAAACAGTAAAACACTCCCAAGCATCATGTATCTGATGGAGATGGTGCAGGAGAGAAAGAAAACAGCAGCTATAAGAAAACACATACCCTAGGCTAATCTCTCTCTAATTTATGTTTTCATCTTTCAAGTAAATACATAACCCCTAACAGTAGTGTCCAGTCAAGCAGGAAGTCAATGGGCATGGTAAAAGGGTGTGCCACTGACGCAAATCACGTAACCTGCCAAAAGGGGCGAACATGCCCAAAAAGAGGACATGTCTGCTCAAAGAATTAGAAGGCCAGCCTGGCATGAATGCATGTCAGGCTGCCTGCCAATCATGCAGCTGGCCAACTAAGGGCATACTATGCAGACAGCACCCTGAGCTTGGCATAAATGCATCTAATGATGCGCTCACTCAACGCTTTCTAAGGACTGTCCCCTAGCACTCGCTGGCCACTTGTCTCCTTACCTTCTTACTAGCAGGCAGAAGCTCCTGGTATATGGTCTGGGACAGAGAAAAGCTGTATGTAGTGAGTGTAGAAGAAAGGGAACATGCCACAGTGTTGGAGAGATAAAAAGTCAGCATTACCTTAAAGGATCACTATAGGGTCAGGAACACAAACATTAATTCATGACCCTATAGTGTTAACACCACCATCTGGGCCCCTCATGCCTCCATAAATATAGCAAAATCCTACTATATTCAAGCCTGAAGCTGTAACTCTGCATGCTGTTAGACTCATAAAAACAAGCAGTCTGCTGACATCATTAGAAGTTGTGGCCTGATCCAATCACAGTGCTTCCCCATAGGATTGGCTGAGACTGACAAAGAGGCAGATCAGGGTCAGAGCCAGCATGATTCAAGCACAGCCCTGGCCTATGGGGTGCTTCCCCATAGGATTGGCTAAAACTGACAAAGAGGCAGATCAGGGTCAGAGCCAGCATGATTCAAGCACAGCCCTGGCCAATCAGCATCTCCTTATAGAGATGAATTTAATTAATGAATCTCTATGAGGAAAGTTCAGTGTCTGCATGCAGAGGGAGGAATGTTTGGATGCATTTTAGGCAGCCATGACCCAGGAAGGATCTCTAACAGTCATCTAAGGAGTAGCCAGTGAAGTTATCACTAGGATGTAATGTAAACACAGCATTTTCTCTGAAAAGACCGTGCTTACAGCAAAAAACCTGATGATAATGATTCTACTCACCAGAACAAATTCAATAAGCTGTAGTTGTTGTGGTGATTATAGTGTCCCTTTAACTATATTCATTGTCAGCCAGTCCACACACATTTTGTTCCCATGCATCCCTCTTAAGTTTCCATACTTAAATAAGAGTATGTGAAAAGTAGTTAGGGTTGCCACTTTTCTTGGAAAAACATACCGGCCTTACTAATTTGCATAATTAAATATGTGTGGGTGACATCACACGATGTAAATATAAGACATAAGTGACATAAGAGAAAATGCTGTAAAATCACAAAAAAACTACTTAGTTTAAATCTGCTGTATAGATGGATTCCCCCCAGTGCCCCCATGTCTCCCAGTGCCCTCATGACTGAGTGCCCCCATGTGTCGATTACTCCAGGTCTCAGAGTCTCAGTGCCCCATGTCTCCCAGTGTCCCCTAGTGTCGTGTCCCCAGGTCTCCCAGTGATCCTATGTATCAGTGTCTCAATGCCCCATGTCTCCCTTTGTCCCCATGTATCCCAGGGTCCCCATGTCACTAGGACACTAGGAAGACAGGGAGACCTGGGGACACGGAGACACCAGTGACACTGGGAGACTAGGGGACTCTGGCTGGGACACATGGGGACAATGGGAAAATAGGGGACACTTGAAGACATGGGGACACAGACACCAGGGACAAAGATACTAGAGACATTGGCTGGGGGACATGGGGACATTGAGACATGGGGACACAGACACCAGGGCCACTAGCTTGGGGACATTGTGACACTTGAGGTACTGAGATACATGGAGGCACTAGGAGACATGGGGACAGTGAGACACTGGCAGACTGGGGGCACTGGGAGACTAGGGGTCACTGGGAGACTAGGGGGCACTGAGACACCAGGGACACTGGCTGGGAGACATGGGGACAGTGTCCCCATGTGTCTGTGCCATAATGTCTCCCAATGTCCCTTAGTGTCTCAGTGTCTGCCATAATGTCTCCCAATGTCCCTTTGTGTCTCAGTGTATGTCTCCTTGCAGCCTTTCCTCCATCCCTTACTTCCCTGAACTGTAGGCTGTCTCTGCAGGGTGGGAGTTGCTGTCTAGACTCTCTGTAGCTGCACCCCTGCAGATCAGTGAGTATAGATAGGCAGAAAGGGATTTGCTGGAACTTCCTATCCCTGCCTGTCTCCACATACAGCGACCCCTACTGGCCAGTGCTGGTATTGCAGAGTAATCTCCATTTATACTGAGAAAAATACCAGCATTTATATTGCCAGTTTCACTGCAATATTGGCACCAGCCAGGCAGCCTCAAATACTGGCTGTGTCAATAAAATAAAAGCCAGGTGGAATCCCTAAGAGTAGTATGTGAAAAAAAATATATTTTTATTTTTTTGTTAAATCAATGGGCCTATTCCATGGGCCTGGGCCTGGGCCTGGGCCTGGAGCTGCAGCTCCATCAGCCCCTATGTTAATCCGGCCCTGTCTCCTGTATAGAACTGAATTTGGCCTCTTTGTCCCTGCTCTGTGGTCCCTCTGGTATCTTGTTTTATTCCCTTTCCCAATGTGCCAGGAGAGAGCTATTTGGATGGAGGATACTTTAGACCAGGCTTCCCCAAACTCCGGCCCCCCAGGTGTTGCTGAACTACAACTCCCATGATTCTCTGCCTATATATTTTATTCATAGAATCATGGGAGTTGTAGTTCAGCAACATCTTGAGGATTGGAGTTTATGTATTTCTTGAATGGGGACCCCATGCTGGTGGTCGTGTATATAAGCAGGTAACTTGGCCTAATAAAACCAGTTGATTGAACCCTTCATCAAGTCTCGACTGATATTTGAGTATAACAGAGCTCTAGCGCTATATTCACTGAAACCTTGCGGGATCTGGGAGAATCGGCGACGAAAGTACCACACTGGGTACAGGTGGTTCATCACATATGAATCCACCTCACTGCTGAAAAGTTGAGGTTTTCTAGATTTCATAGCAAAAACTAGTCAGAAATGTAACCAAAAAAGAGAATGACTTAATGTTAAAATAATTACTTAAATCTAATGGAATTTAAAAAACAACAACAAATTATTTGAGTTTAAATATATAAAAGTTTGTCTTTTGAGCTCTGTGTTGTTTCAACATGGCAGGTATAAGCCAATATACTTGTAGGATATTATATGGCTCTAGATTTGATCAATATCATTATAATTTTCTTGTCTAAAAAAAGGAATGTACTGAAGGTTACATCATGACATGACCCTGGCTCACAAACAGGCTCATCTCGTCACAAGGCTAGTCGTGTGCTTTGACTTTAGTCAGAACTAAGATTACAGAATAAAAATATCTGAGTATTTTTCTGGCAATGTCTGTGAGCTGCTGTCCATCCAGGCGAATAACGAGAGGGATTTAGAAAGGTGGGGCTGGATCAGAGAGGAAATGAAGCGTGGTCCTTCAAGAGGTTACTGTATCGATTGAAAAAGCTGAAGATGAAAAGCTGGAAAAGCATGTGAGAGGAAAACAAGGGAAGTTAATATTAGGTGATAAGATGTGGTGCGAGGAGTGAGAAATATTCTAAGATTGGTCTGTTTTTAATTGGGGGGATGGGGAATTCTAGAGTAGTGTCTATGTTTTTTGAATCAAAGTGCAATAAACAGACACTATAATTAATTATCAGAATTCCGCCTGTGTTAATGCAAAGTTTCCTTAAAAGAACAAAAAGAATAAACATAAATAGCAATACATGAACATCCAGAAACCATTGCAATTATATTACCTGCAGCCTGTTCTAAATGACATGAAAACCAACCCAAAACTGACTGAAACTATATGGTGTGCTGGGCTACTCCAAAGTGCAGCAACAGTGGAATTGGCAGGCCTACATCTCAAAAAATTAAACCCCTGGTAAATTATTGTGACAGAAGTTCCTATTATCTACACAAACAAGGTCCAAACTCTTCTCTCTTTTTATGTGTTGGACCTTGGGGCAAACTGACCAAGCTAAGCTCCCCAGAACATCCAATAAACTCAACAGCGCTTTAGCATCACTCTATGCATAGTGGTTGGTAGGGAAGAAAATAATGAAAGAGGTGCCCAGAGCCCCTTTGGAATGATGTAGAAGCTTCGCGAAAAAGCCAAGTACAGGGTTACTGTATCCCTCGTCCAGAGGGAATTTGCCATCAGTTCGGGTCTGGACTGATATGAAATTAGTAAAAGTTCTCTTTGTAATGGCACAAGTGAGCAAAAAGCTTTTTGAGACCTGATTGCGGACTAACTGAAGGTTTCTGTAACTGAGGTTTCTTAGACCTTCTGTCCAGAGTTCTCTCACATGTATTGCCCCTTGTCTATCCTCCACTCATTGGTGCTATGGATGGAGAGTAATAATTATAGCAATGGACTCTGGTCCACACAAATGTCCAGATATAATAAGTATAAAATATTAAGTATTTCCAAGACATCTGGTGCAATATTCCACTCATAAACTGCATTAATAAACCTGATCAGTTGATTTTGAAGCTCCCGATCCCTGTTGATGGTCTGTGATCAGGGGGTCTATATTCCCTCAATTAGAACGATTATAAATTAGAACCTCTACCCTGTCACACTAAAAATAAATAAAAATAAATTACAATTAATATTAATCCCCCAATACCTTTCATTTTTGCAAAAAACAATGATGTGGCAGAAATGCCTCTGCCACGTGTTCTTGGAGGGACCTGCTTGCCAGCCTCCTGCCTCAGGACTATGCCTCTACCCACTAAGCCCAGACTGCGCCAATGCTGGGAGCAAAGGAGAGACCGGGGAGGCGTACTCCCAAACAGCAACCTGGGACACACAGGACAGAGCCTGGCACAGCAGACTACCCGGCCAACTAATTGTTTTTGGGTGGGTTGCCCGACTAACTAAGGTACTGACTGGTAGTAAGTCAGGTACCTGGTTAGTCTTCCCTTGGGGGGAAAGATGTGTGTCAGAAATGCCTCTACCACGTGTTCTTGGAGGCTCCTGCTTGCCAGCCTCCTGCCTCAGGACTATGGCCCCTGCAATACACCTGGCTAAAATATTTTTAAAAGGCTCTGTTCGTGCAATTGGGATTATATGGTTCCATTCCCGAACAGCCACACGAGCCATAGACCACCAGAGAGCTTGTTAAGCCTAATTTACAGTTTGTAACACTTTCCACCGCAGTGTTCGGCTGGTTGGCCGCTGTTCGCATGAAAGACCACGAGGTAGCGGCCATCTTGTTCCCACGAACACAGGCAGTGGTGTTTGGTCGTCGAGTTCATGGAGCTGTTTTCGGACACTGAAACTCGCGAACACCGCTGGACTTTCAGATTCACCTGGGTTCGGTTCTTCACAACTTAGAATGGCACTGTTCAGTGGAAACATTCCCACGAACAAGGTGAACAAGCTCCAGGGTAGGAACATTGAATATGTTCAGTAGTTTGTTCGTCTTTTAAACTACCGAACTACACTGACCACAAACCCTGTGTGCGGTCGGTCAAATTATGACTTCGAGGAAATTCCCAAACCCCTGAACCGATCTGGGTGATTTTTGGATATGTTGGTCATACAGATCGGGGCTATCAGGTTTAAAGGTATTTTGGGGGTTTTATAAAAATGTATGTTTTCTGTGACTGGAGATAATTGAGTTTAATACAGTGTTTGACTCAATTATCTCCCAGGCACAAAGGAGGGATTATCCTGTTTTATGTGGGAGTGTCCTGGACCTGAGAGCCAATGTAATCGTGTGTATGTTTTTACTGTAGTCTACTCTCAGGTCCAGGGGGGAGTGCCCCTTGCAAGGGGAACTGCATATAAGGCCAGTTGTGGCTGCCAATAAAAGAGCTCCAGTTTACCCTAAACACAGAGCCTCGTCTCGTGCTTGTAGGGAAAAGCTATACCAACTATAATCCCTGCTCTTAGGATAGTTCTTTGTATTGCTATAATCACTAGCTCTTGTAAGAGCTACAGAGCTATACCTGCTATAGTCTCTTGGAGGAGAGGTCTTTTCACTGGGAGCTGGATCCAGGAGTTTGGTTGAGGATGAGAAGGGGCGGCGAGTCACCGAGTTTTACTCCTCCTTATATAACAATTCTCCCAATCACCACATTGATAATGCGGACAACATTAGTACTATACACTCGTACCTTAACTCCATAGCTCTCCCCACACTCACAATAGATGCAATAGCTACAATTGGATCTCCAATCATAAAAGATAAAATTCAAATGGCCAATAAGGCCCTGGGTCTACATGGACAAGAAGGAAAATACTAAATAAAAGTCTTTCTGCAAAGAACTGGCAGAGAGATTCAATCCACTGTTGGCCACTTTAATAGATTAGGTGGGCTGGAGACTGGTCGACTCTGCAATGTTGAACTTTTTGAATTACTAAAGCACCTGTGCTTCCCCCTGGGTATATAAATTAATCTGGGAAGGATTACCACTCCATCCTTTAATGTCTTCTGGTCTACCATTTACCTATTGCCCTTGATTATTATAAGTATTTGGGGATCCAGATCACAGCTGATCCAACTAAATTGGTTTACAAAAAATTATTCCAGATGATCTGTACATTAGTTAGAGATTCGCAACATTGGATTTACACGTCAATCTCATGTGGTTCCATACTGTTAAAATGTAACATCCCTTTTATGATTTTATTTCTTTATCAGTCACTCTTGATTGTTATAACTAAAAGAGACTTGGGCAATCTGCTGTACGATATAGACAAATTTATCTGGCAAAATAGACTTTATCGACTGGCTATGAGTTTGCTCTATAGACCAAAAACAACTGGGGGCTTGGGAATTGTGTTTATATATTATCTCTCATCTTCACTGTCCCACTGTCCCCTGTCCCAAGTGGTTATGTTTACTTCCCCCCCCCCCCCAGAGGAGAGGAGATGGGTTGATTTAGAATCCTTGTTAATGAGGTTGGACATAACTAAAGTTTTATATTTTGGTTCCCAGGACTCAAAGGTGATCCTACGAGCTACCTCTCCTGCGATTATTCAAGAAATCGAAAACACAGAGGTGCACTTTTATAGAGATCAGTTGGTTATCCCCTTCCTTGAGCTTCACTGCCAAGTTACCTTAACTTCTGGAGATAACGTCCGCTTGGCGCAACATTATTGATGTACTGTGAGTTTTACTATTTTGTTTCATTTTTATGTTGAGTTCCTGATCTGGAATGTTGGATTCCATCCAGTTCTTTTTTTGCAAAAGATTATGTAATGGAAAATAAATGTTGTGCTTGGGTTCAATTTTTTTTTATGAAACACTTACATGAAACAATTCCGAATGCATTTTAAAAATAATGCGTTATATTACAAGCTATCAGTGGATATGTATTAACATGTTAATGGCTGCCAAGTAGTTATTAATCAAAGTGATAAAACAATCCCATCATTACAATACTCTTTGACAGCTCTTCTGCATTATCGTTTAATTAAAAAGGTCCAATATCTTGATTACAAACTCAAGTTTATGAAATCTTTACAAAGCAGAGTTATGGAGATATTAATTGAACAATTCAGTCCAGATTGGCAATTCTCATATTTACTAAGTCAATTCCAATCAGAATTTTGTCATCCTGACCTTTCAATAGGATGCACTCAGTATCTGGTTTAATATTGATACTTTTCGCATCTTAACTCGATCCAAAATTTAAAATCTGGAATATTCATATTTGTTGGTGTGTGAAAAATGCAAAAAACTAAATTGATCTCAAGCCTTATATTTGACTCAGTAACTTTTGAAAACACCATAAATCCTGTACATGGGGGGTACTGGTATACTCAGGAGACTTTGGTGAACACAAATATTAGTGTTTCAAAATAGTAAAATGTATCACAACAATTATAACGTCAGTGGAAGTACCGTTTGTGTGTGAAAAATGCACGATATCCACGTTGTGATATGTTTTACGGTTTTTAAACGCTAATATGTGTATTCAGCGAAATCTCCAGAGTAAAACAGTACCCTCCATGTACAGGTTTTATGGTGTCCTTGAAAGTTACAGGGTTAAATATAGGCCTTGCGAGCCAAATTCTCTGGACTTTCAGCCTGGGTTGTCAGGCAAGTCCCTCAAATTGTAATTAATAAAATGACTTGATTATGTAAAAGTATTATATAAATATATTTGTAGAATTATATTTATTTCTATATTTATAGCTATATAAAGAGAGATAGATATATATTCATATATGCATTTATAATGTCATTCTAAATGTATTTTGAATTTAATATATATATGTATATTAATATCAAAATACAGTCAGAACAAATTAAAACAGGTATATCATTTTTTTTTTACATTTTTTTTATTTTTTTATTTTAAAAATTTTATTTATTGATTATTTTTATTATTATTCTATTATATATAATATATATATTATTATATTGTTGAAAAAAGCCTGCATAGACTGAAATGTCGATAATTGTGTTAATCACTGTGTTTGCTTAATAAAGCAACAGTTTGAATTTACTTTACCAAGACTCCAAAGTGCTCTCTACTATTTATGTATATTTTGGTTGGAGATTGTGCACCGGAGCACAAGCAGGCAGATCAGGTGCAGAGCTAGCAGCTGCAGACCTCACTAAAATTAAGATTTTGCTATATTTAGGGAGGCAAGAGGAGAGTCAGAGGAGCTAGATGTTGGTTTTAACACTATAGGGTCAGAAATACATGTTTGTGTTCCTGACCCTATAGTTTTCCTTTAAACTTACAATATCTGTCTATTATGCTTGACAATGGAAAATGAAAGTCTAAATTATGAGCACCATTTTAGTAGATAACATTTTGTAAATTTAGAAGCTTTATTGGCAGTACAATATTTTGTGAATTTTGGATTGTGAATGCTTTGAAAACTATCGTGCAAGTCCGTCCAAAAGTCCATTTTTTTTTATGATTGGTAACTAATGCTGGATTATTATATACCCTTCTGTATGTTTTCATAAATGAAGCAAATGATTTATTGGAAACAATGTAAAATACACTTAATAGTTACATCTATAAATTTATGCCATATTTTGTTCTCATGCTAAATGGCCAAATATGCATCTCTGGGAATAAAAGGGAAAAAAATGTATACATAAAATAACTAGGACTTACATGCATTTGTGTGCAAATGGAACTTTAAAAAAAATTTTTATCTCAATATGAGCCGCTTTCTCCCAGTATATATATACATGAATTTTAACACTGTTTATTTAATGAGCCAGAAATTGTGAAAAACTGAGAAAAAAAAAAAAAAGACTGCGAGATTGCTATTTTTGGCTGTAATTGGCAATTCTCCCAACAATGTCTGGCTTAATTGACCATTGAGTGGCTGTTCTGTAAGTAATCACAACTGACCACAATAACAAGTGACTTGTCTAACCCTGGTCATGAAAGGGTTAAGTGTTAAGGGATAGATGGTATCTCTGAAGTAGAAGTGGCTTTTCGACCATTCACTTGCTGTTATATGGCCACAAGGAAAAAGGAATATTGTTTTCAGCTTGCGCAGTGAGATGGGATCTAAAGTGCAAAATAACTTGGGTGATTGTATAAGACATA
The DNA here is from genome assembly GCA_933207985.1 of Pelobates cultripes. Lineage (NCBI taxonomy): Eukaryota > Metazoa > Chordata > Amphibia > Anura > Pelobatidae > Pelobates > Pelobates cultripes. Next base: position 48,271,880 of record OW240914.1, read on the forward strand.
GACTCATGTACTATAACTTAGTATGAAGATGTTTTACACAGAAAGATAAAGTTTCCATAAATTGCTTTCAGTGGATCCTAACTTTCTTTTGCCTGATTTATATCTGTTTATGCTTTCTCTGGGCCGGTCAGTTATTTTTAAGTAAAAGGGGAGTGGAGGTCCTGTGTTTTGTTTATACTTTCTGATAACACTTGCCTTAAATAGTCATTGGAAACTGAGCCGTTGGGTAGAAAGGGAGATCTGGGAAGTGTTGGGGCTCAGCCGAATTGGGATAACACAGAACATATGGATAATACCCGTGCACTGACTTACATGATCACATACAGCATGACACGAATGGAAACATTTTTTACGAGGGCACAGGAATATCTAAATAAAGACAATGTTTTGGGAAATTTTGTTTTCGTTTGAAGCAAAATAGTTTGTAAAGAAAATGCATTAAAGCAGTGCTGTTTAATCGTGACTCCACTAGACCACATTTCCCAGAATTCTTTGCCATTCACGGAACTTAAAGTCAAACAAAGCCTTGGATGCCAAGTTTAGACACTCCTGTATCTTTTTGTAGCTGTATCGCTTACTGCAATGCCTACCTACAATTCTGTCTGTGTGTGTAAAGGGTCTGCCTATGACACCATTAGAAGAAAACTGTATCATTCATTGTGTCAAATAAGGTATATCACTATCATGTTAGCATGTGATTGTACAGGGTAAGTGCTCCTAAGCTACAGGTATAATCGAACCTCAGGGCTGTAACTAGCCTTCCTGGCTGCACACAAGAAGCAAAATAAGCAAGAGAGACAACTTAAAACATAAGCAGAAAAAAAACAATAAACCACAAAATACTAAACAATAACACAGGAATTTTGTGAAATAAAAGAGCTGTGATAGGAACATTGCAGGATGTCTCTAGCAGGACTGTGGCATGTATTCTTATGTGCTGATTGAGCTAATAGTGGCCACCTTGGAAAAAACAGCCAGCTTATTTGACCACAAGACACTAGAAGGCTCATCCAAGTAGTCACGAATTCTGGATCTGGTCCAGGAAGAGCACAGATCATGGAAATGGTTTTCTAGTAGTGATTTGGCTCACCGGAATCATAAGCAAAGTCCACTAGTTCAAGTCTAATACACTGGCACCAGAAAGCAATGATGGCTGTCCTGAGGTTCACGTGATACAGGTAGAGTCAGCATTGAAGGTTCCAGACAGTTAGTGGTAGGATTCTGTGAGCAGGAAAAGTTGTGGTACTATTGTTGTCCAAATAGGGTTTTTATATAATGCACTGATAGTATGCGTATACTACAAGATGGGTATGGCTCATATGGAAAGCTTATTTGTCACCTTATGAACTACCATGCCTAACGTTATAATCTGAAGGTTGCTTTTAGCCATGCAGCAATTACATTGTGTGGCTGTCTGATCACCAGACATTCATATATAGAGTTATGCAAGTCCATACCTCAATTGAGAATCTATGGAAAGACTTACAGCTGTCCATTTACCCAGACAGGACGTGAACTCTTTATTAAGAAGAATGTTCAAGAACTGCAGTTTCCTGTTGTGAAGATCTGTTAGAGAATCCAAGGCATCTCAAAGAGACACGTTGGGGAACTAATGCTGTCCTGTGGCGCTTCCGCCTTGCCGTGGAAGCGCCTCTAAAGGCACCCAGGCCACTTAAATGAGATGAAGATTAAATATTTTGCGACATTGGCTAATTGTTAAAAAAAAAGCTAACTCACGATCGGAGCGGTCGCATGTCCGCGGAGCTCTGTCGAAAAAGCACAGCAAAAGCTTTTAAAAAGGTACCTTTCCGCGGAGCTCTGTCAAAAAAGCACAGCAAAAGCTTTTACCCTTTTTTCTTCCTTTTAAGTTATCTACATTTTATTTCCATGCCTTAGTTTTGTTTAAAAAGTTGTGTTACACTTAGGGCTCACTCTCCTTACTTTACTACATATGGCTGAACGACCGTACTGGTCGACACCGGGTGAACTGAGACCCAATTATCTCCCTTGATTATGTCCATCCTCCCCCCCAGCTCCAATCTTCTTGACCCACATACAAAACAGTTGGCGGAGCTGCCTCACTCAAAATCTTGAGACACCATAACAAGTTACCCGATTTACTTAATTGATCCTCAAGGATCCTCTGTCCTATAACTATCCTGCACCACAGTTGTCATACTCACGGGCCCTTGCCCTGTATTAACCTTGGGCCTACTACCTAGCAACCACAGGGGTCCACAACTCGGTAGGGAGCGGGACCATTAAAAAATTTAAATAAACTCTAACTTGTTTGCCTAGTGTGTAACTTAACATCTGTTATTTCCGCTGATCAAACCGCATCTTGCTTAGAATGTAACTTAACCACTATTACTTAACCTCGTATAGTCAGTCAGTGTAACTTAACTCTTATCTTATGTCACTTTGTCTCTCTGCTGACTACTTCTCCTTTTTTTTTTTTTTTATTTCTAAAATTGAAATTGCACAGTTTAGCTACTAAACCTTTATCACAAAATACTGTGCTGTTTACTTGAATTGAAACGTAATGTTATCGCTAATTACATCTGTTGTCATGTTCACTGTTTCGTTGTGTATTTGACGTATACCGGCAATTGCTGTCGTGGCATTGCAGGTTACCCTGTATACTCCTGCACGACCAAAAATAAAGAATAAAAAAAAAAAAAAAGAAGCTTTTTTTTATATGCCATTTTTAAGATTCATTTTTCAGAGTTGAATTTCCCAAGTATCCAATGGTTCTGCCAGTGTGTCCATTATTTGTAAGGATTGCAATCAACAAACTTGAGTGTCTAAGGTAAGCTAAAGGCCCAATTTTTACCATTTTAAATAACACAACATGTATAATTACATTATTTTAATTTCCCTTTAAAAATATATGTCCAGTTTAATCCCTGCTACTTAAATCATTGGTGGAGCCATCCTTACAGAACTCAATGTGGACACTTTATAAGAAGCACAGGGTAAACTGGAGTTCAGTCAATAATTCTACAAAATATATTTTCAAGTGTTCTGAATAATTGACAAATGAACTGTGAGCATTTTGTTCACCTCTGCCTAATGTTAAGGTATTGCTGCAGTTAGAAAAGTGATGGGTCATTTGAACATCGCAATGTAAATAGATCAGATTAGAAGGAAGATGTGAACTTCATATCTATGGGCTAATAAAAACGAGATAACATCTATTTCAGCTAGTATTCCCAAAAAAGGATGCAGCGGGTTAGCTAGTTAATTCCTGCAACTCCTCCTAGCATAAGCTTCCCCTCTCTCATCCTAATCCTTGCTGAATTAAAGTAAATAGAATCAAGCTGGAATCGCCTGTAAAAGATCTCAGAAACATAAACTCTGTGAAATACCTTACTGAGCTGATTACAACCGAAAAAGTGAACCTAAGGGGTCACAACAATTAGTATTGTGTAATAATGACAGCAACATATCTACGTTATCTCTTTCTGTACATTCAGTGGGTACTTACGACATATTAAATATAAGTTATTTAAATTAATAAAAGGGACTGGTAGTTCTACAAAGTTGTCCCTCAAGAGTTTCCTTATAAATCCCTTGGACTTTTATTATATTTATATTAATCTCTGGCTTTCAAGTTCCACCCAGCCTTATGCTAGGAATGAATTGCTTCTTAATTTACTGTTCAAGTGCGTGTTCCTCACACATTGCAAGTCAGTTTGTTAGTATGGCTTGACAACTTACCTGGGTTCCTTGAATACCACTGCTGCATCCGGTCTTCTCCTGCAGGAGAAACCAGAGTCAATAATCAATAAAACATCAAGTTTTAGTACTTACAGAAAGACTATTTTTAACATTTTGTCCTTCGGAGCAGTTGTTTCCAAGAACCACTTATTTTAAGACACAAAATCCAGCACTTTTTGAGTTCTATTCCAAGTAGAATATCTTCAGAATCTGGACCACACATTCAGACTTACAGGTTTGGAGCTTTGCAAATACTTTTCAATTTGCTCATAAGACTTGTTACTCTGTATAACTCTATAAAGATTCAGATCCAATGTGAATTTTTGGTCTTAGTCTCATGAGTGATGACATCTTGCTGAAATACATTTGAAATTTTATTTCGATAGACTTTATACCATCACTTGATGGGCATTGCACGTATTCCACTGTTGTCCTCTCTTCTGCTTCCTGGATTCGAAGATTGTGTTTCAGAACTGGTCATACAACTACATACAAACTTTATTTAGCTTCCCTTGATTCCTTTTTTTTTTAACTTTGCTCACATCAAGAAAGATGGTTTTATTTCATTTCTTCTACATTTTATAAAAAATAAATGATTGCTTAATGCACCCACATCCTACTGGTATTTGGCAAGACTTCTCTGTGATAAGATGGAGGTGTTAAGCACTTAGCTGCTGTCTCAATGGCACCCCACACTCCCACACATTGCGAGTTTAACTACGTTTGGGGACTGACCCATCCAAATCTTTTAAAATCAGCATTGAAGCCTGCACGTGCCTTAGCCTTTCCTGAGGCCGTGCAATAAAATATTTACAGCACGTTAGTGTGCTTCCGTGTCCTCATCCGAGAACGCTTATGAATATTTGAAACTTGTTAAAAACATTGGCGTGTGCATTGCATTATTTCAGGAGAACCTCTCCGTGTCCCAAACCATCTTCTTCTCAGTATTATCCTCAATTACTGCCAGAGCTATGTTCCAGGTTTACATGCAGAAGCAGAAAATGATAAATTAGTTAAGAACACATTTATCCTACTTTCTTTAGTTCCCCAGACCCCACTTTACCCTACTTTAAATAATGGACCTTTTTTTTTCCCAGATAATAATTTATTTCATGATCTCCAGACTAATGTTATCAGTAACTGTCTGTTTGTATCTGCCTGTGTATTGAAAAAAAGGTGTGGACCTGTCTGTGTCTGCTGGTCTCAAAGTTAATCAGTTTTGTAGATTTAACTAAGAGGGATAGTGTAGGCACCGTAACTGCTTCTTCTCACTGAAAGGGTTATATAGTGTCTGGAGTCTCCTGGCCCCATCCTTTCATGCAGCATTAAACTTTTTTTTAAATGTAGTAATTCTAAACAAGAGTCCTCAGCAGCCCATCCTCTCTGTGTTGCTTGACCTAATGAAGAAGCATTAGACTGAGCAGCAATGGGTGGCTGTCATCCTATCACAGTGCCTATTACAGGTATGGCTAGAAAATTGTGTGTTATCTCAGTCTTAACCAGGCCGGGCTATGGGAAGCCAGGGTACTTCATTCTTTAAACTGCTTTAAAATGGTTTAACACTGAATTGAGGTTTTTTTGTCTATGTGTGCCCATACATCAGTCCTGTTACATTATGGCTGTTTATTGACTCTGAATATCCACCAACAGCCCTGAACTTTGGAAATGTATTGTTGGAGGTGATTAGTGATGACACCTTCTACGACTTTACCCATGAAAGGAGGTTGGTGATGGGCTTGTAGGTAGTTGCCTTTGGGTCAAACGTTTGTACGGGAGCACGGTTTAGTGATTTGGTTTTCAACAAGGCTTGAAGAAGTATCACGAGAACTTCTCTGGGAACTGGGATGTGATTCTTTAATGTTGCAAAAGGTTGCTTACTGGTGCACCGATCCTAAGTAGAGAACATGAAAACTGTTTAAGTTTGCATCATATGGATTTTACTTTAGGGATAACGCTGATGAGTGCTTTTGGTGGTAAAACATTACATCTGTCCTAAAGTATTTCTGATGGTCTCTCGACCATTGATTTTCATTTATTATGTTGAATCCACCTATAATTATGTTTCTGCTGTTCTTGGAGGCAATTGAAGGATCACTGGAAGAACACTAGAATTAGTAGAAAATAGTGATTGTAGTGAAATATTGATAGTTGTGAAAAAAAGAGTTTATACGTTGGGTTGTCTGCCTGTGAGATGGTGCAGGAGTTTCTCTTCTATAAAACAATTCTCCCCTCCTTCCTGTTTGCCTTCAGTAACAATCTCAATCAGGAATACTTTGATGAATGCAATTGGTGGAATGTGTATATAAAGTGACATCATAAGTCTTAAAATCCTGGTGTTAAAAGTCTAGAGCAGCCAAACTCCTCAGTCAAACAGCATATAAACAATCATGCACCCAGATGAAATGAAGTGTAGTGTGAAATTATGTTCACACTTTAGTGAAGTTTCTGCACACAATAAGCTTTTCTCCCGCTTGAAAAAGTATAATTCTGACCCAAAATGTCACTAGTGTTTGAGAATAAACTACCCTTGATTTTACTTGGGTGTCTGGATCTCTGTATGCATGTGGTGTGTGATGAGATTGTTGATGGGTGTAGTGTCTCACCAAAAGCATATTTTAAATTTATTAACAGTGTTCTGTGTCTAATGTGTTTTTTTTTTTCTAAAAACACCTTAGACACTAAATCCTAAATCCTGGACTGTTGAGGACTGGGTTGGGAACCACTGACATAGTATATCAACATCGTGGAACCCCTCCCTGGAAAAAAAAAATTGTGCAGTTTTTTGGATGTGCCGGTGTGTGTCTGTGTGTCAAGGTGTGTGTATATCTTTGTTTGTATATGCCAGTGTGTGTCAATGTGTATCTGTGTGTGTGTATGTATCTGACACACAGATACACACACACATTGGCACACAGATACACACACCTTTACACACAGTGTGTATGTATGTATCTATCTATCTGTGTGTGTGTGAAGGTGTGTGTATGTGTGTCAAAGTGTGTGTATCTGTGTGCCAAAGTATGTGTATCTGTGTTTGTATGTGTCTGTGTATCAAGGTGGCACATAGTGGCACACAGATACACAGACACACTGACACAGATACACATACCTTGACACATAGTGTGTATCTGTGTGTGTGTGTGTGTGTATGTATCTGTGTGTCAAGGTGTGTGTATCTATGTGTCAAAGTGTGTGTATCTGTGTTTGTATGTGCCAGTGTGTGTCAAGGTGTGTATATCTGTTTTTGTATGTGCCAGTGTGTGTATCTTTGTGTCAATGTGTATCTGTGTGTGTGTGTGTGTGTGTGTATATATATATATATATATGTATCTGACACACATATATGCACACACTGGCACACACTGGCACATAGTGGCCACAGATACACACTGACACACAGACACACACCATGACACACAGATACACACACTCAGATACACACTGACACACCGACACACACATCTTGACTCACAAATACACACTCAGATACACACAGTGACATATACACACACTTGCACCCACAGATACACACACTGACACATACACACACTGACACACTCAGATACACACTGACATACACACACACACACACATAAAGAAAAATAAGATAGCACTCTCAGGACTATAAATAAAAAATAAAACTTAACTTTTAATGAGCTAAATGCAAAAATCGACGTTTCAGTCTGTTAACCTTTCATCAGGATTAACACAAATACATTCATAATAACCATATATAGTAAAATACAAATTGATAATCAACTTACCCATCACCAAACCACTTGTTTCTCCCTCTCAGCTCGGTCTGACACCCACGTGGGTTCGGTCGGCGTCAGGACGTGCGTCAATGACGTCATCACGTGACGCCGGCGTCATGACGTTATCACGTGGGCAGACGGCCGGCAGTATCATTGGGAGCTAGTTGCTATGGAAGAAGCACACACACATAGGTACATGCACACACTGATATACACTGGCAAATACACACACATACAAGCAGTCCCTGGGGTACAGTGGGGCTGCTGAGCGGCTGGCGTGTGGGCAGCGAGGGAGCAGTGATCTCTCGGCGCGCACCTCTTAGTTATGCCCTAGCAACATCATATTCTGGCTCCAGCATCACTGCTGTGCGCGTGAGGGAGCTGAGCAGAGAGATCACTACTCCCTTGCCATCCGGGGCCATTTTCTTTTTATAAATTTTAGCGGAACCCCAATTGTGTTCTCCCAATTGGTGTTCCGCAGAACACCAATTAGGAAACGCTGCACTAGAGGCAGGGGGTGTTTCTATGAGGTTAAAATAACATCAGGCATGACTGGTAGAGAGAGCACAGAAGAGGCAGGATAAATCAGTTAAAAGAGAGAGCTATACCTATACTCTATAAGTACAAGAACAGAGCAAAATCAAACTTACAGATTCGCGAAATTCTGAATTGTAGCAAACTGAACACCGGATTGGAAATTTTCAGCAAATATAGCTGAGTAGGTAAGTGCTCCAAAGCTTTCATGTCTAAATTCTGCCATTCTGAATTCAATTCACTGCCAATCTGAGTTAGCAAATAACCCTCCCCACCAAAGTATGATAATATATTGCATATTTACAGAAATCATGTAATAGCATTGTAAAAGCTATAAAATAACTGATTGTAGTTCACTGATGATTCTACTTTATGTATCTTAGAAAATGATAGGAAAATTTGTTCTAATATCACTTGCTCAGCATCCGTGGTCAAGCCTATGAATTCCTGCCAGTCCACAATCATACTTGTATGAAAGCAACATTAGTCAGGGGCTCTCTAGACAGCACTTCAGCGTGCTTTAGTGGATTAGGGGTTAATTGCGTGTTTCCTTTGTTCCAGTTCATAACACCCCCCCCTCACCCGAAATACACAAATTCCATCCAGACATGACAGAAGATTGTCGTCACTGACAATCCTCCCAGGAGTGAAGTGGAGCATTCGCCGGTGGTAACTAGGTGAGTAAACTACATATTTGTTGTTTATATCTATTATTTTACTTCGTGCACTCATGTGGACAGTGAGGTTTTTATACTTGGGATATCATTTTAATGCAGTATTAAGCCAATCTTGAGCTTCCTGTATCATTTCCAGACCAACAGCCTATATGAGTGCTTTAATGGGACACTTAAATAAATTCTCAGGACCTTTACGGCCTCATATTAAAAATGTTGAGCACTTTCTTCCTCAATTATTATTTGCCTATAGGGAAGACCCGCAGGAGTCTACTGGCTTCTCCCTATTGGAGCTAATATATGGATGGCTGGTGAAGGAACCATTAAACCTGTTGAGGAAACACTGAAAAAGAGCTGGGGAAGAAAGGATCCCCATTGTGACATATTTTCTGATACTACAAGACCACCTGCAATTCTTAACTGAGCCCATTTGTGAGAATTTGCAAGCAGCACAGAGACCCCAGAACCGATGGTACGATAGAGACCGCACTTTGCAAGTTGGGCAAAATATTCTGCTACTCAAGCCAACCTGCTAGGACAAACTCTAAGCAGCCTGGCAGAGGCCCTAATGGGTGGTGGAGTACCTATGTAGTTGCCTTGTGTATTGACGAGATGGTCCAGAGGACCTTCCATGTCAATATGCTTAATAGATATATAGATAGGGCGGAAGAAGTGGTGGTGTTATTTGCCCCATCCTCAGATGACAGATACAAAATCTGCAAATACCCAACTGATAAACTAAGCCAGCCGGGTCAGTAGAGCTAGTAAAGCTGCGGGACATGTAAAACATGTTAAAGGAGATCAGAGAGATGCTAGACCTAGTTATTGAGTTATTAAGTCCTGCAAGAGCCCATGGGCCTCCCTGGTAGTGCTCGTGCCAAAATGGGATGGTACGACTTCTTTTTGCACAGACTACAGAAAATGTAATACCTTGACTTTGACATACACTTAACACATGCCCTTGGTGAAATAGTTACTAGACAGAATGGCCAGTGGTAACTATCTGACAACAATCAATCTGTGCAAAGGATATTGGCAGATCCCTCTGGGTCTGGAAGCCATCCCTAAGTCAGCATCTGAATCTGCCTGTGTCTGCTAGACTATGGATCAAAAAGCAAGCCATGTTATTAGACTGTAATATCAAAGCAGAAAAGACTAATAATCACAGTGCTGTGGCTCTTGCCTTTTCTTAGCAGACACTACTAGACCAAGTGCCCTGAAATCCGACCACCCAGTCGCCAATCTGTGCATGATATATGCTCCGATTCATTCTGTGGAACTATTTATCTGCTCAAAACTCAAACCTTTAACCAGGTGGCAATTCTACATCTTGCATGGTGCTATTTTACCAGTTAGGGCGCTCAGGGTGAGCTAACTAGGGATATTATATATTGGGGTTTACTGATGTATAAACCTACGTTTTTGTGACGAACAATGCCAAAACATAGCCCTATTATATCACGAGTACACATTTCACCTTCAATGCCATCACTCGCTATGACATCCCAGAATGTTATGTTGTGTTCTATGTTGTGTTTTATGTTATTGTTTCACGACATGTCTCACACATAGAGAAGTTTCTCACTCTAACTAGCCTCACTTCTAGGCAGCACACATACACTCCCCATTGGACCACAAAACCGATAACACTAGGCTACTTCACCATGACTCGGCTTCTTCTATTTACATGTACAAGTTTAACGAATCAGTACACTGAAGCGTACCAGGATCAAAGTTGACTCAAATGCTATGCTGTACCTTGAATCATTATATAACAAAAAAGTGCCAAATTTACTCATGCTACACCAATGTTTTATTCTGTTGTATACGAATGCACCTGTCAAAGCTGTTGTGGCAATGCAGGCTCTGATGTACTTACATGCACGGCAAAAAAAAAATTAAAAAACAAAATAAACGACGTTTTTGGGGATATTCTCTTGTGCCCTGTTGTGTGGCGGTTAATTGCATTAGTAGTACTTGATTTAGTTATCTCCTAGGCACAGAGGTGCCTGGGTGTGATCTACATTGTTTTAGTTAACGACCCCCTGCCTTGTGTATAAATATGTGCATTGAAACCCAATAAAGTATTCCTATTTTCACCCTTCATGATGTTTGGGTTTCCTGCTATATATCACTTAGCACTCTGCGGGTAAGGAAAAATAATTTGGTGGAGGTACTCTGGTCAGGTATTGGAGCTCCGCCATATTATTTTTCAACCAACCCCTATGTAAACTGAATTAATTAGGCAAATTCATTGACAAGTGGCACTTTGCTAACTGCCAAGCCAAATAAAATTTTTGGAAATGTAATCTATATACACATTGTGCTATTATGCCGCAAATTCTGACTTTAACTGATGACCCTCAAAAGTTAGTCTTAATACAACTAGGTCATATAATTCTAATAATATATAATATAAAAAGCCACTCCGGCTGTACAAGACTTGACCATTTAATGGTTGCTGGTTGGAATTGGGTTTGTACGCACGGCATCACATTTTATAGACCCCACAGTGTCCAGTACATTATTATTATAATTATAATATAATTTATATAGCAACAACATAAACTATATAAGATCACAGGAGAGAAGGCAAGATGGTCCCCGAACCCTAGACACAAGTCACAGGCTATAGGAGAATCCTCTGGTCCAAACTTTTTAGATCTGGGAAGGTCACCTACGTTGTGCTCTCAACTAGGGGATAGCCCTACAATAACAAAACAAAAGAACGACAGAATCCCAACTACTCATCCGCTGAGATCAGAGGGCAGGTAGTGGAATAGAGTGCTCAGACTTTACAATCTAAAAGAGAAAAAAATACCCTTTATTAATAACCAGATCATAATTACTGAGACCAAAATCCACCACACTTGTAACATTCGGCCAGCCCCCCAGAGACGTTACACGTGTGGTGGGTTTCTGTTTTTCTTTTTGGTCTCAGTAATGATGATCTAGTTATTAATAAAGGTTATTGTTTTTATTTGTTTTAGATTGTATAGTGTGAGCTCTCTATCCCACTACCCGCCTCTCAGCGGATGAGTAGTTGGGATTCTGTCGTTGTTTTATAGCAGCAACATAATCTGCAGCATTTTACGGTTATACAGTGGGGGTATATAACGGTAAATAAACTACAAATAAAATAGTGTGATGAGAAATGAGAAGCAAAGATGAGTTGACGTGTACGAGAGTAATCCTGAGATCATGCTGTACTTTGTTTTGTATTATAAGTATGGAGCTTTGTACATAGACCCACATGTTTTGTCCTATGGAGACCTGCGTGTCTTACATTGTTACTTATTTTCTATAAAAAAAAAAAACCAATGAATATAAACAAGATTTTTTCAAAACAGAAAAGCAAAGATTGCTCTGCTCAAAAGAGCTCGCATTCTAGGAATTTCTTACTGCGTGCATTCTAATTTTTTTTACTTTTTCCATGTACCAACACTGTAAACACAAGCAGATTTTGATCTGAACAGAGACTGTGCCGTGAATAATGGTACAGATTTAGATAATGGTCACAGACTTCCAAATTGTGTCTAAGAAGATGGTAAACAGACGTAATTTGCATATAGTTACCCAAACGATATTACAGATGCAGAAACGCATGACATTTTTTTTTTTCTATTTTTGAAAACAGATTTATTTATTTTTTTGGCCAGCGTAACAGTGCTCCAAGATTTGTGCATCACTACATCAAGCTGTATGGTGGGGGTTTATCTTTTTTCTACTTACCATGACTTATTTGTGTACCTGGTATGTGACTTCACATGGGAAAGTGCACAATTCCTTAATAGGAGAAGCAGCCTGCACGGAGGCAGAGGGGAGACATCAGAGGCACTCACTTGTCAAAACACTTCTAATTTCGTTGCTGCAGAAACATTTTCCGATGGAAGTTTTCTCTGTTCATTGTGTCCCTGTAAACCATATCAGGATGTCTCAGTTACAGGGTTCTGTGTCTCTATGTCAAATGGAAGGATCTTAATTCCATATTATTTGCCCTTATATAGAATACACATACCACAGGATAAAATAACATTCTATATGTTCCGACGCACAGGTCTAGCAGACAACTGTGACAAATTATTTGCATCTACTTATCAATTTTGCTTTTGCTCTAAAAGCATGTGCAGCCCTCATCCACACAAGTTTATTCTAAAAGTTTCACTCTCAGGGTTATTTACTAGAGTGAGAACTCAAGGTAAATTTTAAATTAAAGTCTAGACTACCCAAACTGAAAGCATAGGTGACCACGAGAATGATTTAAGTTCGACTGTTTTGACTTAAAAATAAAAATAAAAACTCTCTGAATTCACTTTGAATTCTCATGTTAGTGAATAACGCTGTCACTATCGCTCGGTTGGTTGTGAATGATGAGAATTTCAATTAAGAAAGCATATTGTTCATTTATTGCTCAGGATGTAGTGTAGAACTCCAAAATATAACTAGATCAGCGCCGGCTGTGGATTACATTCTGTAATAACATCTCCCCCAGTTTAGAGAAAAAAATGCTCACGTGTTTCAGAAGTAGTGTATAGCGCTCTAAAATTAAAGAGACATAACATAGCCCAGCTGGCACTCACAAAGTATATATTTACATGTCACTGGGAAAAGGCGTTTGCAGCGATACTGAGTTGGCCTGGCTCAGTACAGTTTGGTATTAACCAGAGGGACTTTCTTAGCACTTGACATCAGACAAAGTATCGCTCATATTATGACCAGGCTGTGTACATCCTATTCATTCATTCATTGCAGACACGGCCAGAGTAGCAAAACTTAAAATAGAAATGGAAACAAAAGCAGGAGAGGCAAACAAGACAATTAGGAGATAAATCCACTTATTTGTAACAAGCCACTATCTAATAATAGGGAGCATAGCTGAGTCTGCTAAAGTCAGATAAGAGACGGCATACTGAGGCTTGCACTCCCTTATAAGGGTAACCAGAGCAGCCAGGCTCTACTAATCTACATTGTCTTAGCCTGTGGTGGCATGGTGACAATGACAATACCATACAAATAATGCCTTTTCCTCTTCGTTCTCACTGTAGCTGCACAGCACACGGCATGCTCATTGCTAAACACCCCTCATAGCCTCTGCTTCATACAGTGCTTTACTAATACAGCATCTGTGACATGCAGTGACCCCACAGCACATCAGCCCTTCATGTGGATATCAACAAAAAGCTGTTCTGCAAACAGAAATAGAAACAGACAGGCAAAGCCCACCCTAATCTCGCAGCCACATTTTCTGTCCAAAATATTTGGAGGTGGTAGCCGGATTCGGCAGTGCCAAACTGCAGATAGTAACAGCCACCAAACAGCCAGATTCCCAGTGTCAGCTTGGAGATGGAACAATGGTTAATGATGGTTTGGACATGTGAAACGGGTTAACAATGATCTTGTTGGGGTGAAATGGATTATTACTATTATTATTATTTTATTTTTTATATAGCGCCATCAGATTCCGTAGTGCTGTGCAATTTTCAAATAACTCAGTGGCACGTTTCCCTGACACTGTATGCCGTGCTTACTCGGCCCTTGGTGCATGTCCATTCTAAGATATCGAAAGGAATATCAGAGCTACGATGTCATGGTAGACTGACATCTCTCACAGACAACATCCTTACCATGTCAGAGGAGGTGACATAGTTCCGTAAATAGGGCACCACCTTCCATATCTTGGAGTCATAAGCTTGATTACCTGCTGAGGTTATCTCAGCCTCTCGTCCTTCCAAGGTCAATACAAATGCCATAATGTTGGGTAACAATAACACCTAGATCACAAGATATTACTAACGAGTCAAAAAGCTAAAATTATCTTTCCTGATGAGATACTTTGATGTAATTATATTATACCCAGGCATTATTTGGAATTATTCCTCAGTCGTGCTAGCTTGTTGTGAATAATTCATAAGCAAAAGCAGCACTAATGTCTGAATAAGGACATTTCGACATTCTTTGGGGTTTTCAAAACACCAGCTTATGTTTAATTCCACGTTATAAGTGTTCCTTAGAGCTCCCCTCCCTCACATCTCTGGACTGCGTGCTCCACTGCACCCATCAGTGCCTGTAAGCATCAAGATTGGGGGCTGAGCACTTAGACCCCGTGTTACATCTTAATGTACACTACATCATCAGCAGGTCTGCAATCAATGTACAGAGGAATACAGTCAGTCCTAGAACTGAAGAGCTCAGCATGTAAACCAAGCCAACTCAACAAGATAACTCGTGGTACAGTACAAACAATAAGATACATTGACACCACTCCAGGTAACTAAGGTTCTTGAGATAGAGTGGCTGCTGTGGAATTATTGGGGATATTTGACATCCATCTCAATGCACTTTTTATTGGCAACTACTGTTTTTAAGCTTGGTTGTAAGATCGTCAGCCTGGGCAGTAAATTCAATTTTGTTTCAAAGCCAATGAATCCAATCATGATTTGCTTCACTACCCAGGCTTTTAAGGTTCTAAGTAGCATTTCTCATATTAACAAACAATGTGCACTTACCGCTTGATGTCATGCACTCATGAATGAACCTGGGAGGTCAGAAGATCTGGAACCCACAAAGCCCTCCACCATCGCCTCCTGTAGTGAAACCTTAGGAGGCATGTCAGAAAGATTCAGGTGAAAGCAAAAAGGGCAGAGACCTGGGGACTATGTAACATTTCAGAAACACCATATAGTGCTCTAAAAATTAAATATAATCTAAATTCTAAATATAAGATTTTAAAGGGTTTAATATATATCTGCTCTACAGAAATTCCACTATTCCCACCTTTCAGTTCTCTTCCATACATTTATACAGTTTTGTGTGTGTGTGTACATATATATATATTTACACATACAAAATAAAGAAAGCATAACTTTCATAAAAATCAAATACAATAATCCATATACTCACGATTTTAAATTAGCTTTTTACGTAGTATGGATTTTACAGATGGGGCACTATAGACACAATAACAACTTAATCTCATTGAAGTAGTAATAATGCCTGGAGTTCCTTATTGCCACTTACGGTTCAGTGTTACTATGTTTAAACAATTTAACACTGCATGGGGGCATCAAACTGGAGGTATGACTAAGGTGGAGTTATACTCTGCGTTGGCCATACCAAATCATACCAGCAGTGAGTGTCTGTGATAGGCTGAGAGTGGTCAGCTGACACTTTCAGCCAATCACTGCCACCCATCTCTGTATGGGCTAAGGTGGAAGTGTCAGCCTGTGTAGCAGAGAGGGGATGAATTGTGGGCGCCTGGCAACCCTCATTCAGTGATAACTGTTCATAAAATAGTTTAACACTAAATCTCGTGCTTGCGCCAGGGAACTTCAGACACAGACCTTCCTTTCTACCTATGAAAAAAAATAAAAACACACTAATATCCTCCTCCACCTGTTGTAGAGATCCAGTGCATCGTATCCTGAGCTTCAGTCCCTTTAGCCCCCTTCGGAACGCCTCCTCAGATTGCCTATGGTGTGTGCAGCGTCTATTTTATCTGTGACAAATGTCTTGTTTGTTACCACGAAGATATTGTGATTACTGATAGATAAGGTGTTTTTCTTCACGGCATTACTGTTACCTGTATAATGGTGTTTTTCCCCCCAAAAAGGTAACCTCTATCCCTATAGCTTATTACTTATATCCCAGACGACTGTTTAAAAGAGTGTGTGCACTATATTTTAATGATTGTTTCTATATGTGCCACATAGAAAAGAATCATATAAAAGCATTCGGTATATATTTTTGTTTTGAAGCACGTTGGTGGTATTATGGTGGTATTATATTTTTGTGCACAATTACTGTCTTGCTTTATTCCATCAAGAGATTCGCTGAATTTTACTAGCCTAACATTAACTTTTTGAATTAGTTCTTAGTGTACATTATTAGTCTTAGTAGTTAGTTTTACCAGTTAACCCCTTAAGGACACAGCTTCAAAAGCTTGTCTTGCACTTAAGGACACAAGCAATTTTTGCATTTTTTGCTGTTTATGTTCAACTGCAATTTGCATTTTACTAATTTATTGCACCAACACATATTATATGCCATTTTTTAAAGGACAAAAATGGCTTTAATTTGATGTAACATATACATATATAGATGCTTATTTATTATAGAAAAAAATACAAAAAAATGCACACAAAAAAAGGGGAAAATATTGTTTTTTTTACAGTTTTTGCAGTAATAATGTGTGAATAATTAGAGCAGGTTAAGGAAAGTAATTCAAAATAAATTAATTTAGTTGTTCTGATTTACAGAATATATAATGTGTCTAGGATTTTAAGTTTTTTTTTGGTAGTTACAGGTCACAAAGCACAAGGAGTAAAATAAACTTTTAATGTGGAGCGATTGTAGAATTTGGTATGTTTGTCTTGTAAGCTTAATAGCCATAAAAGAAAACAAAATTGCCACACAAAAGTATATATTTATAAAGTAGATATCATGGGCTATTTACCTAAGGTTATTTTGACACTTTTTATGTAGCCATTTCACCGCCAATCTCTAAATCTGCTAAATATTGGAATAAAATTGTGTTTTTTGGGGGGTTTTTTGACACACAAACTTATAACAAAGGTCTTCTCATGTGTATTTCATAAAGTTGGTGTGTGATATTCCTGTACAAAACTTTAATTTGTGTTCAGTTACATCTGCTGAGTAAAAGGACACCCCCATTGTATGTCCTTGGCACTATTTCGTGAAGCTACAGTGCCATATAGGAGACCTGTCCATTTCAGTATTTACAGTAGAATTTTTAGAGACAGATTTAATGGGCCTATGTTTTAATTTGGGGCATTATAGCAGTTTGACTGTAAAAAAAAAAACCCACAAAGGCCTACCATTTGTAAAAGTAGGCATATTTTAAACCTTAGTATAGGATCATTTTTTTTGCTAGTTTGTACCAAGTCTAGTAGCAATTAGCATTTTTTCTGCACTTGGAGATGTTACTGTATATTTTGCTACGTCAGTATAACATCTAATATGTTGCTCAGCTATGTCGTCTTAGTACAACAATACCCCTATGTGTACTTTTTTCAGGGATATGTGGATGTTGAAGGGGCACATTGGAGACCAAGCCATATCAGTTTTACCAAAGTTTGAATTTTGACGCTGGGCCCATGTGCAATTTTCGGGCATCTTAGCAGGTTTTTAATTCAAACTACCCCATTTCTTAAAGTAGACACCCCAGG
The DNA here is from genome assembly GCA_933207985.1 of Pelobates cultripes. Lineage (NCBI taxonomy): Eukaryota > Metazoa > Chordata > Amphibia > Anura > Pelobatidae > Pelobates > Pelobates cultripes. The sequence continues at coordinate 48,289,748 of OW240914.1, forward strand.
GTTTTTCAAAAGGCATATTTTAAACCTTAGTGTAGGATCATTTTTTTGGCTAGTTTGTACCAAGTCTAGTAGCAATTAGCATTTTTTTCTGCCTTTTTGACACATACTTGGAGATCTTACTGTACATTTTGCAATCCTTATGTGTGCTATGGCAGTATAACACCTAACATGTTGCTCAGCTAGGTCGTCTTACTACAATACCCCCATGTGTACCTTTTTCATGTTGAACGGGCACATTTGAGACACACCAATTTCATATTTTTCAAAAGCTGGGCCTAAGTCTTATTTTAGCAGCTTATGATTGCAAATTACCTCTCAAAGGCCACATCTATTTTTAAATACAAGCAGCTCATCAATTAAAATTATGAACAAGTGCATAGTATTTGCTGTGAGAGGGGGAATATTTGGCGTAAACTTATCACGGGGTAGTACCATCTGTGTCATGGGCCACACTAGCATGGACTCCGGAACCAAAACACACAGACAGACCACAAAGAGAGAGAATACAGAGAGAGAAACGTGTAATACCGGTCCTTAGAATGGCCGGGCTATACAAGCAGAGAATAGTCAAGGTACAAGCCGAGGTCAAAGGAGTAAAGAGAAACAGAACAACAATAGGACAAGCCAAGGTCAAGAATCAGAGAAGACAGGATAAACAGGAGACAAAGCCAAGATCCGGTAACCAATCAGGCAGATGACTAAAAATCATACCGCAAAACCGGTCTACTTATTCGGCCTGGGTGTGGAAAATTTTGAAAACAGGAGCCAATACATAGGCCGGGCTGAGAGGGGCAAAATCAGGGCAGTAATAACTGGTCTCAGCTCTTACTCCCCCCTTGTAACACACCCTGCACCTTTTCTGGGGGATTTTCTTTTTGGGGGTTGATGGAATCCTAAAGCAGAAGTGACCTGCCTCCATTCTTCTGCTGGGCTCCCCTGATGGTCCCCTTCTGTGGCACTCAAGCAGCCCAGAAATGAGCTGAAACTGAGATTAAAGAAACATGCATTTCATCTCAGCATTTGCTTTTTTACAAAATGAAAAAGGCATTGTGGATTGTCATCTGCATTATATATATATGCCCATTTTTTTCTACCATGCCCTGGTCTTTCACATGATCAAATACAGCTGCATCAGTTGATCGGACAGGTCAACTCTCCCATATGCCAAATGTAATGTGTTATGCAGACTGGAACCCGTTTCATTTCCCCTCTGCCACAAACTGCGACCCTGCGAGTGCGTTCACCATGGATGGTGGTTAGGATGAACACCTCCTTTTTATCGCGGTACTTTAGTGCCAGTAGTTCATTCTGGCAGAGAGCTGCTGTTTCCCCCGTTTTCATTTAATTTTCTGCAGGAGCCTTTGGGAAACCCGTGCGACTCTTCCGAATAGTGCCACAGGCCACGGTCTCAAAGCAGTACAACATTTTTAGAATTGGCATACTGTTGTAAAAACTATTGATATACAAGTGATATCCCTTCTTTAGTAACGGCATGATTAGGTCCCAGACAATTTTCCCACTTGTCTCTACTATATCTGGGCAATCTGGGGGATCAAAGTGGCTATCCTTTCCTTCGTATACACGGAAGGTGTACACTGCCACTTTCACACAACTTATAACATTTTATCCTATATCGGGATCTTTGGGATGGAATGTACTGTTTAAACCCCAGTCTTCCCTTAAACTTCATGAGGGATTTGTCAATAGAAATATATTTTTGGGGGGCATAAATAGTGGCAAATGTTTTGTTAAAGTGGGCAATTAGACTTCTATTCTTATATAAAAGAACATACTGCGGATGACCTTTTGGGGGGCACTTCGTATTGTCACTGAAGTGCATAAAGCGCAGTATGTCTTTATATCTGGGCCTACTCATTATCTGGGAAAAAATGCAGGTATTGCAAATGGGGTTTTTAGACCAATACATTCTAATGGTGGGCTTTTTAACTATCTCCATTAGCATTGTCAGTGCCCAGAAATGTTTCATTTCTGGCACATTGGTAATGAGAGACTCTTGATTGTGTGCCAGATACTGCTCAGCGTACAGATTAGTCTGGGTGACTATCTCCCCAAAAATCTCATCCCCCAAGAACAGCTGCATACAATCCAGCGCATTATATCCAGACAGGGCAACCTGTATGCCAGGACTGGCAGTGAACTCTGGAATGTCTGGTAAAAAATTATTAGGGGGTACCCAGTCATCTGCGCCATGTTCAGCATCAGGGGAATCAGCGATTTCTCCTAAGGGACCTGCAGTATATGGCACATAGCCCCTGTACACCGCGTCACTCCCTGCTTTACTCTTTGAGGCAGTGCCTGTTGCCTCTGAGTCGGCCGCCAACAGGGCATAAGCCTCCTCTGCACTATACTTCCTAAACATAATAAACTTTAACTAAATAACTAAAGTTTAATTTTTTTTTACTTTTCTTTTTACTTTTCACCCCTAACTAGCTTATCAATAAATTCCCCACTTCCCACTAAATTCCACCTACCCCAACTTACTAAATCACAAATTGATAATGGGTACGTCATGAGTCCTTAAGGGGTTAAAGAAGTCCACTAGGCACCATTGCCATTACAGGTGGTTCTGGTGCCAACATGCCAATGACACTTTGGGCAAGGTTCTGTGTCAAACTGTTTTTTTAATTCCGCAGTAGCAATATGTTGAGCGAGGGTCTATGTGCTCAAGCCCTGACATCCTATGTGATATTATGAGGCTAATCTGTAGCTGATGACCTCTTACAGCACATTGTCAGTTATATGTCAGACATGACACATAGGTCTATGAAGCACACTGTCAGTGTATCTATCACATTCCTTCCAATATTCCTTCAAATATAAAAGAGGGACACAACATTTAGGGATATGAGTGGGCATGTGGCCAGGGGCAGTGCTATCCTGAGAAAAATGTAGGCAACTTACTAAGAACAATGTGTGCAGCTAAAGTGTAATTTAGAATAAGAACAATATATTTTAGTTACACAGACTGTTTTCTAAACACATTTATTGTAATTAAGACACATTACTGTGAATATTATTGCTGTGGAGCTCTATTATACTGTCAACACCAAAAACATGGAGCTCCTAGAAAAGAGGGACATTAGGATGTAAGAGTTGGACAGAGGGATTTAGGCCCAATTTAGGGTTTGTCCCTCCTAATTACAGACACTGGGAGGAATGATGTCAGCATATCACATCTTTCTAAGCGCACATTGTCAATCCAACATCAGCTGTAGCCTGAAATAAGTTAAAAGGGGCCTTCAATCTAAAGACAAGCATAAATATTTTTTTTCTGTTACTTCAAAAGTATAAATGTATATGCCAGTTTCTATACAAGCTATGTGTTATCTTGCATGTAGCAATGATTAAACACAAGCACTCTATAGGAAGGATCTTGCAAAATCCATTGATGCTGACGTAGTGCAACTGCTTGGATGTCAAATGTCACATCTCAGCATAAAAAAAGAAAATAGTTCTAAAAGTTTGCAGTCTCCCATAGCATGGTGTAACTACTGATGGTGCCAAAATCATCTACTTAGCTTCGGGTGACTTCCCAACATGCAGGTTCAGTTTTTATAAGTCTTTTTTTTTTTATCACAAATGATCTCAGCACATCTGAAAAACGAATGAGCTCATATAAGACAGGGCTCAAAAAACTTATAGGTTGTATCGCTAGGCTGTGAATGGTCGGGAATTCAAAGTAAATTTCAAATTTTATGTCAAAATTGTTGGATCGGGAAAAGGTTCTCAGTAAGATATGTTTTCAGTTTGTATTTTTTTGTGGACTAAAATTTAATGGCAAGTCACTACTACTTTACTCCAAGTATCTTAGTCACAACAGCCCGCTGTAGTGGTTATAATGTGAGGAGCATCCTGGCCCCGTTTCTTAATAATTGGTTTACAGTCTTACCTGGATCACTGCCAGATGCCGAGGGTCCTCTATGTCTAATGTTGCTGCAATAACGCTGCCAGGCGTGGAGTTAAACCTCCACCTCCACCAGCAAAAGGGTTAAACTCATAGGTGCAGCATTACCTCCAAGCACCATGACAACTTCAAATCACTGAAATGGTCATGGTGTTTGGAGTATCCCTTTAACAGCTCTGGGTGTTAGGTTACATGATAGAGAAGGAGGAATAAAGAGCTAGGCCTCACACATCAAAAAATGGCAAACCACCATTAGGTTTTCTTAGAATGAAAACAGGAACAATTGGGCTCCGTGTGCTTGTTTCCATGCTTGTTGTTACAAATCCGCCATTAATCATTAGTAATACCAATAGCTGGAACAGACAAGTTTCCATGTTACATCCCTGTATTTAACGTCTTCATACTACTCACATCCACCACTACTGATACAGATCAGCTCTTAACTTTTACATTTTTGCAGCTTGGGAAAAAAAATGCTTCTCATTTAATTGCCATAGCAACTCAAACAGAACACTAGAAAAGATTGCATAGTTTATGTACACTTCACCTGCCGTCATCTGAACAAGCTTTTTTTTTGCATTTCCATACAGCTGGGTTGTCAAATTTCACAAATGTTTCTTTAAAAACAACACACAACTTGCTGATAGGCTTTAGTGTTTACCTGAACGTAAACATAGGATAACTGTTGTTTATTTTAGATATAAGATTTGCAGATAGTTTGCAGTTTTATTCTTTAACCTTAGATTTGGAGATGTAATTTTTGTTTGTTAAATAGTGATAAGTGGTAATTTTAACAGTTTAGCATGAAAGCCAGGTGTTACTTAGCATTTATTGTTTCCTATTAATCATTATCAATAATTAAAACATTAGAACTTTCAGCAGACACTGATTACCAGCCGTTCACTGTTAAGGCATGTAGAATGGAAACAACAGATAATCGCTAATGACAGCGACAGTCACTTTAGAGATTATTAACTTTCGCTAAATGATTGCGTCACGCTGGGAAACAAACCTCTAGTGATTGACAGGAAATACATAAACCCATTTATGCTAAATTAATCAAATCACGAGGGAACTGAATTAATGGATACGAGTTCACAAAGACATTTGCATGTATCGTCATTAAACCCAGCGAAAAAAACATACAATGTTACCAGATACAAGGCAACAACCTTAACATAGACAAATTGAGAAGAGATATACATATTGCCGGACCATAGAGTGGAGTAGAAGGAACTAGGAAGTAAGAGAATTAATAGCTTTATTTAGACCAGGAAAAGAACAATAAAAACAATAGCAATAATAAATATTGGTATGGAATAACTAGACCTCAACAAGACGGGTCTAATAGACATACAGGAGCATGAGAAAGTCAATGTCAAATGTCGCCGGGGTCTGATACACAAACCAGGAGCAACGTAATCATGGTCAAACGTAACTAAGGTCTGGAACACAGGGAATACTGGAAAAATCAAAGTCAATAGCTAGCCAGATCAATAAACAAAAAATCAGGAAAAAATTACATGCTTACAGGTTCTAAGACCATGAAAGGGCACTGAACAATTGCTAAGCACAGGTATATATATACCTTGGGAACTTACTTCATAGCCAAAGCCCCACAAATGTGAGTGGGCATAGCAACAATGTCACGATGTCGGTTTAATGTTATCACATCATAAAAGGGGCGTTTAGCCTCGGACACACTGGCAGAGGTTGTTTCCAGACACATAGCCCGGGAAATTCGGGCAAACTGATGCATGGTTTTCAACTAAGGTAGTTTATCTTACATGTAGTTGAAGCAAACAAATTTAGAACACATTAAAGGCATATTATATAAAACTCTATTCCTGGTACTACTATTCCCTCTGCCTCCCCCCTGCCTTGTGCTCCAACCCCCTGCCGCGGTGTATAAAGGGTTAAAAACCCTTTATTTACTTACCTGACCCCAGAGAAGATCTTACTCGGTGCTGGGTTGCGGCTCCACCTCCTCAGACATCCCTCAACGAGCAGGTAATGTGCATGTGCAGAAAGTGCGTCAATGCTTGCCTATGGGGAAATAGCTGGATGTCCTCATGCAAAGAGCAAAAGTCTGTTAGGATCCAGAATGCAATCCCTAGTTGCTGTCTGTTAGACAGACACTGGAGGTAGACATAGTGCTATAATATAAACATTGCCGTTTCTCTAATAACTTTTATTATTTTTTATTTAGTTACATGGAAACTACTATAGTGCTAGGAAAACAAAGTTGTTTTCCTAGCACTATACTGATATCAACCAGCAGGGGACCTAATGTGCATGAACGGCAAGCGCCACTCTCGCATTAGGACTATCCTATAGGAAAGCTCAGTGCTTTCCTGTGGGGTTTTAGATGATGCTGGATGTCTTCATGCAGAGAGTGAGGATGTCCAGTGTCATTTAGCAGACCAAAAGTCACCTAACCTCCCGGATGTGCCTTTAGTGGCTGTCTGGTAGACAACTAGAGGTGGAGTTAACACTGCGAGGTAATTATTTCCATTTATCAATAACTTCAATAATTACAAATGCAGGGTTAAGGGGACAGGGTCACTGCACCCAGACCACTTCAATGAGCTGAAGTGGTCTGGATACCTATAGTGTCTTTAAAGAAAATTTTAGACACTACAGTCACCAAAACAACTTTTTAGCTTAATGAAAGCAGTTTTTGTAAATAGATCATGCCCCATACAGTCTTACGGATGAATTCTCTGAGTTGAATCACTTTCTTTATGCAGCCCTAATCACACCTCCCTTCATGTGACATACGCAGCCTCCCTAAACACTTCCTGTAAAGAGTCATCTAATGTTTACACTTCATCTATTGCAAATTCTGTTTAACCTATAATTTATCTGCAGCCCTGTTAATAGCTTGCTAGACCCCGCAGTGGTTTCCTTTATGTAACTGAAGTTCAATTTACAGAGCAAGGCATAAAACATTTCAAAGCAAGTAACATCTGATTTAAAAATGAAACCATTTTCAAACAGAGCACACTACCCACCCAAGACAAACGAAGCCAAGGGACGCGCAACACACTTACAAAATTCCCAGATAGGACCTCACCTCCCTTCAAATCACCACCAACAAACCTAAACCCCAACACCCACACACCTCTAAACAATTCACAACACAGACTCACACAACAAACGGAGAGCCGTCTCCACCTCTAGACAGCAAGATACTATGAACTGAAACCTCTGATGCAACTCCAAGCGTGACAAAAACGCTAAGATCACAATTGGCATGTTACTAGCACAAAACAATTTACTGTATGGAACAAATGCGATGGACTAAATGCCAAACCTTATCACTGAGTGTGACGAACACCCCTTCCCTCCTTTACATTCTGTATCACATAATAATCTGCGATATAAAGAAATTACAAAAAAAATTAAAACTGAAACCATTTTGCTTTCATGCAGGCTTTGTCAGTCACAGCAAGCGGAGGTGTGGCTAGGGCTGCCTAAAGTGAAAACAAAAGTGACTAAACACCTAAATGGCAGAGAATTAAGCAGTGAAACTTCAGAGGCATGATCTATACACCAAAACTGCTTCATTAAACTAAATTTGTTTAGGTGACTATAGTGTCCCTTTAAGGTTTAATCACAATCTTTCAGTAGTTAATTTAGATTTTTTGTGCATGAGCAGAACAAACACCTCTCCTCAGAGATGTAACTTATGGAAGAAAAAATGGTTGCTGATCACTTGGTGTCAGGATTACTGGTTGATCCAGGACGTAGAATTGTGTCACACAGATGACTAATAGGTAATGTATTACCGGGCCTTAGAATGGCCGGACTAACGTACCAAAGAGTAGTCAGGATACTAGCCGAGGTCAGGGGACACAGAAATGGACACAACAATAAAAGAAAGCCAGAGGTCAGGGATACCAGAATACAGGGAAGTCAAAATCAAAGCCAAAGTCAAAAACCAGAAGAAACTTGAATCAGGAACGAACTCTCGGACAACCACTAGGGAAACCACGACCGGGCAATGAGGAAAGGTAATTTTAAGTTTAAATACCTGCTTTACCTTTCTTATTCGCCGAGATCGCTCTTTGACCCCAAAACGTGCGTGTGCAAGCCGACGTCGTCAATCACGTGAGCGGACGTGGGGGCCAGCGTCCATTAACATGCCAAAAGTGTCAGTCATGTAGACGCACGGCCGCTGGGTGCAGAGATCGCAAGGTGAGGAAGAATATGTTACACTTGGTAGACCAAATAAGCAAATAAAGCGTAAATACGCAGCTATACTAGTATAACATAGCAACATCGATAACACAAGAGGTACACAAATACACGTATACATTATAGACATGGACAGAACATTTAGGTAATTCATCTGAACCAATTGTCGTCTATTAGAAGATTTGGTTGAAATTCATCCGTTATTTTCAGATTGGAATTTCATTTGTCTAAAACAACTTTATGAACCCTATTAATATTAAACTTATTCATAACTCCACAAATTTGAAAAGCGACAAAGAGGGGCATCTTTATTTTAGGGGGTGTTGGTGGGGGTGTGGTCAGGGGCAGGGCTGTTCTGATATATTTTAGGTGTCTTACTAATCATTAATGCATCCATAATGTAATTTAAATCAAGAATAATTAATCTTATTCACACAGACTGATTTCTAAACACATTTATTGTAGTTTAAAAACACATTACTGTGGGTATTATTGCTGTGGCGCAATCTTACACTCAAACACACCAACAATATGGAGCTCCTAGAATATAGGGACATTAGGATAGAAAAGAGGGACCAGAGGGATGTGGGCTGAAAATAGAGAATGACCCTCCTATATAGGAGAGTTGGAAGGTATGGTTTAACATCCAATGTCAGAGTAGAGTCTCCGAAGACCAGACTGATATGACAACATACTCACTGTTCCATAAAGGATAAGTGTTTATTGTTCAATCTAGCAAGTGTGACTAATGCATTGTTTACAGCATGCATCATGCATTCTACATTCTAGCTACAATCAATCACTTCCACAAATTCTGCTAGAGAAGAAGGGTTTTCCAAATTCTAAGATCTTGCAATAGCCGTTTTGGCAGCTAATAGTATGTGAGTAAAAGGTTTACGTCTAGTTATGAAGAAACTTATTGGAGCATGTCTAACAGCTACTTCAGCACACAGTGGTATGATGGTTAAAATGCTAGCCCGAGGAGATAGGATTACCATATACAGGTGTACACAAGGTCAATATAAAGACTTTTCTCTTCGAATAATGATTTATACTATGGCTAACTGGGCCTTCTAGGTCATAAACATGGCTTGCCAAATGGCCAATCAAGAGTTGATTTTGCATTTTGTCAGCATAATTATTTACGAAAATGCTTGAACTAATTACAAGAAAAAATATATAAGTTTTGTAGAGCTTTCACACTACTCAGAACAAATAGCAATATCTTCTAATACGATTTCTTTAAAAAAAAATTTTTTTGTGTTTCTTTTTTTAGCAGGTTCATATTTTTAGGTAAACCACAGAAAATTCACTGTCTGTCCATCGCTGTCTGTCAGCACTTGTCACAAGCAAGTTTGAATTAAAGTAAGTTAAGGATCAGTTGTCCTTGAACGAGAGATAAAGCATCCGAAGTAATGACAAAGGCAGATAAATCAGAGCATGAACTGTGGGAATAATTACACCAATAACGTCACCATCTGTACAATACTATACCTATAGGAAAACATGGTCCAAGATGGCTATTGTCCTTTTATTTTGCGAGGGTTACTGGTTTATGAGGACTAGTGCTTGACATCTAAAAAAAGAATCGTCTTATCTCCTAATTGCTGTGGATAGAGCATGTATTTGGTAGGGAAGGGAAATATCACAATCTATCTTTTGATTTCGTTTAGTTACTTTGCCCCATCAAATAGAACACCGTCATTTTATCAGAACAAGATCTCTCAGCAATAGCAAACTGGGAACGCCCTTCCCTTCTCCGTAAGAATTTCACCCAGTCTCCACTCTGGGTGAAAAAATCTTTGAAAACTCACTTCTTCAAGAAAGCATATCAGTTAAACTGTAAGCAGGTTTTTATCCCCCACCCCCATGACTCCTCTCCTGCAACTGTGAAAAATTACCTATTAATCCCTCAGGGAAAACTTTTCTAACATCTTACTTCGTAACCCTACTTTTACCCTTCGTGTCACTATACTCCACTCCCTCTAGAATGTAAGCTTATTGAGCAGGGCCCTCCACCTCTATGTTCCTGTACGTCGAGTTGTCTGGTTACAATTACATGTCTGTTAGTCCACCCATTGTACAGCGTTACGGAATCTGATGGCGCTATATAAATAATAAAATAATAATAGTAAGTATTGAAAGATGAGGTTTGCATAGCCAAATACACTAAGAACTTGATTCTTAGCATACAGCATTCCTAGACATGAGATTTTATATTATAAAAACGTATGTAAAACAGAATGCTATTTTATCTCTACATTTTCATTTGACAGGTTTTACCCATACACCACTTCTTCGTCACTGTCAAATTAAATCTGTAGTTCAGCTATAGAATATATTGGTAATATATAGAAATGGTAATAATAATGCTCACTTTATGTATAAATGTGTAAATAGGAGTAACTGTGCTAGTTCCTTAATTTAGATACCAGACTGTGCACTGCAGGGCCGGATTAACATAGGGGCTAATGGAGCTGCAGCTCCAGGCCCAGGCCCAGGCCCATGGAATAGGCCCATTGTTTTTTTTTACACACTACTCTTAGGGTTGCCAGCTATTTATCATGTATTTCTTATGGTTGCCAGGTATTTCTCAGAAGTATTTCTGAGGTATTTGAGGTTGCTTAGCCGGTGCCTGTATTGCAGTAATACCGGCAATACAAATGTCTGTCTCAGTATAAACAGAGATTATTCTGCAATACCAGCGCCGGCCAGTAGGGGTCGCTGTTTGTGTGGAGAGAGGCAGGTATAAGAAGTTACAGCATCTCCCTCCCTGCCTGATCGGCGGGGGAGCAACTCTGCACAGAGAGTCCAGACAGCAGTTTCGAGCCTGAGAGACATGGGCACTGTGAGAGACTTGAGGACACTAAGACATTGGGACACTGGGAGACATAGGGACACTGGGCAACATGGGGACCCTGAGACACTAGGGACACAGTGGCCCTGTGTCTCCCAGTGGCCCCTAGTCTCTCAGTGTCCCCATGTGTCTCAGTGCCCCAATGTCTTCCAGCCAGTGTCCCTAGTGTCTCCCAGTGTCTCTGGTGTGTCTCAGTGTCCTCATGTCTCCCAGTGTGCCTGGTGTCTCTCAGTGTACCTAGAGTCTGTGTCCCTAGTCTCTCTGTGTCCCCATGTCTCTCCCAGTGTATCAGTGTCCCCAAGTCTTACAGTGTCCCAATGTCTCTAAGTGTCCCCTAGTGTCCTAGTGACATCGGGACACTGGGAGACATGGGGACACAGACTCTAATTGACACTGGGAGACATGGGGATACAAACACTAGGTGACATGGGGACACTGAGACACTAGGGGACACTGAGAGACATGGAGACACTGGGGGACACTGGGACATTGGGCAACTTTGAGACTTGGGAGATATGGGGCACTCCCAGTGTCCCCATGTCTCCCAGCCAGTGTCCCTAGTATCTCAGTATCCCCATGTCTCCCAGTGTCTGTAGTGTGCAACTGTCCCTTGTGTCTCGGTGTTTCCTAGTCTCGCAGTGTCTCAGTGTCCCAATGTCTCCCAGTGTCTCCATGTCTCCTAGTGTCTCAGTGTCCCCTAGTATAAAAGAAAAATTCTCAGGGACTCACTGTGATAGATTTAAGCAGGTTTATTGGACACCGCAACATTTCGACCTGTACTCAGGTCTTTATCAAGTCTCCAGTGTCCCATATGTATCACAGTGTCTCAGTGCCCCATGTCTTCCAGTGTCCCCTCATGTCCCTGTGTCTCCCAGTATTCCCAAGAGTTTGTGTCCCCAGATCTCCCAGTGTTCCCTAGTATCTCAGTGTCCCAATGTCTCTCAATGTCCCCTAGTGACATGGGGACACTGGGAGACATGGGGACACAGACACTAAGGGACTGGCAGACATGGCGACACAGATATGCCCCCTTTTTGTGTATGTTCGCCCCTTTCAGCAGTTCTGGTTATGTGATTTGTGTCAGTGGCCCACCCTTTTACCCCATCCATAGACTTCCTGCTTTACTGGACACTGCTGTTAGGGGGTATGGGTTTACTTGAAAGATGAAAGCGTGAGATTAGCATAGGGTATGTGTTTTCTCATAGCTGCATCCTATGAGTTTCCCTCCAGCACCATCTCCATCAGATACATGACGCTTGGGAGGTAGGACTGTTTTAGTGTTTTTGGTCAATAAGATTTTGTAATTAGGCCCATCATAATTGTCAGCACCAGGCTCACTGGGCTCTTAATCTGGCCCTGGTGCACTGTAACACTCTTGTTATTTTGTCATAGATATCATTTTACTAAATATTCATGCCATACAGCTATCAAAATATGGAGGACAGAGTCACATCACTGTGCATCTCGGATATATATGACTCATATCAAACACAGAAACAACTTCCTTTCCCGAAAAAAGTGAAAGAGAATTATTTCTCGTTTCAGTTTGACTTTCCCACGGTCTACAACTTCTTTAAGAAATGGTTCTACTAAAGGAAATGGGAATTCCTTCTCCCTCGAGACTAATTTAAGAATGAATCCTTGGACCATTGATGTGTCTCTCTGCACTGTAAACAGTGCTCAGTACGTCAATATGGGGTTCTAAAGAATAACTGGAAAATAACGGTGGAGCCACAAGGCCCTAGTCCAGGGGTAAGCAACCTTCGGCATTTCCATTGATGCTCTGCCAGCATTATGGCTTTAATAGCATTATGGGATATGTAGTCCACAACATCTGGACTGCTGAAGGTTGTCTATCCCTGCACCTAGTGTAATAATATAATAAAATGATGTGGCGGTATACTCTCTCGAGGATGGGTTACTACTGCTTGTGGTCCAGGGCCGGACTGGCCCACCGGGATGCCGGGAAATTTCCCGGTGGGCCGCGGCACCTGGGGCCGGTCTGACAGCCCTGATCATTGGGCTGACAGCTCCGGCCGCACAGAGCCCCATGGGAGCAGGGGGAGCCGGCCAGCACAGCTCACACACCGGCCGGGATCATTAAAAAAAAGAAAAAGAAATTTGCGGCGGGGGCGGAGCTTATTGCGACGGGGGCGGGGCTTAGCGTGCGGCGGGGGCGGGGCTTACCTGCGGCGGGGCCCGGCTGACTGCAGCATGGGAAGCAGGAAGGAGTCCCTGCTTCCCCAACAACCAGCCTCCAGGAACTCCAAGCAGGAGGTAAGAAGGAGGTCAGTGTGTGAGTGTGTGACTGCCTGTGAGTGTGTGACTGTCTCTGTGTGAGTGTGTGACTGTCTGTGTGAGTGTGTGACTGTCTGTGTGTGACTGCCTGTGAGTGTGTGACAATCTGTGTGAGTGTGTGACTGTCTGTGTGTGACTGTCTGTGTGAGTGTGTGACTGTCTGTGTGTGAGTGTGTGACTGTCTGTGTGTGACTGCCTGTGAGTGTGTGACTGTCTCTGTGTGAGTGTGTGACTGCCTGTGAGTGTGGGACTGTCTCTGTGTGAGTGTGTGACTGACTGTGAGTGTGGGACTGTCTCTGTGTGTGAGTGTATGACTGTCTCTGTGTGAGTGTATGACTGTCTGTGTGTGACTGTCTGTGTGTGACTGCCTGTGAGTGTGTGACTGTCTCTGTGTGAGTGTGTGACTATCTGTGTGTGACTGCCTGTGAGTGTGTGACTGTCTCTGTGTGAGTGTGTGACTGTCTGTGTGAGTGTTTGACTGTCTGTGTGTGACTGCCTGTGAGTGTGTGACTGTCTCTGTGTGACTGCCTGTGAGTGTGTGTGACTGTCTCTGTGTGAGTGTGTGACTGCCTGTGAGTGTGGGACTGTCTCTGTGTGAGTGTTTGACTGTCTGTGTGTGACTGCCTGTGAGTGTGTGACTGTCTCTGTGTGACTGCCAGTGTGTGTGTGACTGTGTGAGTGTGTGACTGTTTGTGTGACTGCCTGTGTGAGTGTGTGACTGTCTGTCTGTGACTGCCTCTGAGTGTGTGACTGTGAGTGTGTGACTGTGAGTGTGTGACTGTCTGTCTGTGACTGCCTCTGAGTGTGTGACTGTGAGTGTGTGACTGTCTGTGTGTGACTGTCTGCCTGTGTGTGTGACTGTCTGCCTGTGTGTGAGTGTGTGGCTGTCTGTCTGTGTATGTGTGTGGCTGTCTGCCTGTCTTTGTATGTGTGGGTGTTTGCCTCGGTGTCAATGACTGTCTGCCTGTGTGTGTGTGTGTGTGTGTGTGTGTGTGTGGCTGTCTGCCTGGGTGTCAGTGACTGTCTGCCCCTGTGTGTGTGTGCGCGCATCTGCTAGTGAGGTAGCCTGTGTGTGTGTGTGCCTGCTAGTGAGTTTGTGTGTGTGTGTGTGTATGCCTGCTAGTGAGTGAGCTTGTATGTGTGTCAGTGAGCTTGTCTGTAGGGATCATATGTGTTAGTGAGCTTGTCTGTAAGGAGCATGGGTGTGTCGGAGCCTGTCTGTGGTGAGCATGTGTGTACAGTGAGCTTGTCTGTAGTAAGCATGAGTGTGCAGCCAACTATGTAAATTGCCTTGTATTTGGAACATTGAAGGAGTTGATCAATTACTTCATTCTTATTCCTTTTAATTTCAGGGCTACAAAACTCTATTATCTTTTAATTATTTTACTATATTGCTTATATTTGAAAACAGAACTCAACAGGGTCTCTATTTAACACGTCTATAAAATATATAGGCAATTGAAATAGTTGGCTGCACTCTCGGATTTCCTGAAAATTTTACTTTTATTGAAATATTTAAGAGAAGATCAACGTTTCAGTCCCTCTTGTGGACTTTCGTCATGATCCTGACGAAAGTCCACAAGAGGGACTGAAACATTGATCTTCTCTTAAATATCTCAATAAAAGTTACATTTTCAGGAAATCCGAGAGTGCAGCCAACTATTTCAATTGTATATATATATATACACCCTACATAGCACAATGACTTATGGGGCTGGCATAGATTTTTTTTCCAGGGCTGCTTCGTATCCCCAGTCCGGCCCTGTTGTGGTCGCCCCTTCCTAGTTGTCCCAGCCCTAGAGTGATTATAGCTGCTAGCCAGTGATTATAGTTGCTTGCAGAAGGGCAATCGTGGTATCATCCAAACACTAGTCGAGACTTAATGAAGGGTGAACAAGAACTGTTTATTGCAGGTAAGATACACAGTATTAATGCACAGACCCCCGCAGACCATCCTAGGCAAACTATGACTTAACATCCTCCCTTTTTGTATACTTTTTTTTCCTACATTTTGACCCACTCCCCCCTCCCCCCCTTTACACATCTGGAGTTGTCAGCCATTATCTTTCCTCTATACACAACCAAGAGAAAACACTATGGTCCATTTAAGTGATTTATTCGTACAGATAACAACTCTTGTGTTTAACCAATGATTGTTAAAAACTGACACACAGTCCATACTCCGTTCACACAATATACAGACTATAAATATGAAAATAACCTTTTCTGTGCATATGAGAAGTACTCAACAGCAGAGATAGCAGAAAGATGGGTATGTTAACGTTTTACTAGTAAAATCATAAACATTTTTGTCTATAAACCCCCCCATCATTGGTTGTGCTCTACAGGATAGACCTCATGATCTCCCATCATTGTATGCAGGGGCGGACTGAGAACCCTCAGGGCCCCCGGGCAAAATAAATCAAGGGCCCCCTTACAGGCCCCACCCATACTCTGCAGCAAGCGCCACCCTTGTCCCGCCTCCATGCACCGCCTCCAGCCACACCCTACACAATCTTTAGACACAGGGAACAAAAGGGCAATAAGCCCTTCGAGGCCCCAGTAGAGACTACAATTGAGGGCTAATGGGCCATGGAGGGGGGTCTTTCTAGCGGAGGCTATCTCAGTGTCCTTTAGAGAGTGTGTTAGATAGAATCCCCTCCAAGCCCCATTAGAGACTACAATGGAGTCTAAAAGGCTTGGAAGGGGGTCTTTCTAACAGAGACCATCTCAGCGTCCATTAGATATCCCCTGCTGGAAACAGTCGCCTCCAGGCCCCAGTAGAAACTACAATTGAGGGCTAATGGGCCATGGAGGGGATTTCTAGCAGAGGCTAGAGTCTAATGGGGCCTGGAGGGTGGTCTCTCCAACACTCTGGTTCCTATTCACAATATAGCAACACAACATAGCTCGCTGATACCTAAGCCAAGTTGGCTCTCTTACCTTAATTACTGTTGCTGGCTGGCAGTCTGTGGGCTTGCTGGCTGCGGCTGGCAGGCTGTGGGCTTGCTGGCTACTGCCGGCAGGCTGTGGGCTTGCTGGCTACTGCCGGCAGGCTGTGGGCTTGCTGACTGCGGCTGGCAGGCTGCGGCTGGCAGGCTGTGGCTTGCTGGCTGTGAGCCTGTGGCTTGCTGTAGGCCTGTGGGCTGGCTACTGGCCTGTGGGCTGGCTAACTGGCTGGCTACTGGCCAGCCTGTGGGCTGGCTAACTGGCTGGCTACTGGCCAGCCTGTGGGTTGGCTGGCCGGCCTGTGGGCTGGCTGGCTACTGGGGCACTTGTAGATTATTTAAAGAAATAATCCATGCACAATAACCACTACTGCTCCAGAGTAAGTAGTCAAACCGTTTAAGAACAGTTTGACAACTTACCTGGGGTCTGCTGGGATATGGGGCTGTAGTAGGGAATAGGAGCAGTGGTGCAATGTGTGTGAAAGGTTCAGTGTGTGTGTGGGTGTAGTGTGTGAATGTGTAGGGTGTGTGGGCAGTGTATGTGTGTGGCAATGTTAGTATGGGGGCTGTGTATGGGGATCTGTGTGTATATGGGTGGGCAGTGTATGTGTGTGTGTGAGGCAATGTGTGTAAATGTGTATGGTGTGTATGGGGGCAGTGTGTGAATGTGTATGGTGTGTGTGTGGGGGTAGTGTGTTTATGGGG
>OW240914.1:48306780-48449170 GCA_933207985.1 Pelobates cultripes
CCCCCTCCCCATCTCTCCCCCCACTTACTAAAAGTCTGAGGGGGCCGGCCGTTTGATGCTGGAGCCGCCGGACCGGGTGGCAGCCTCGCCGGTCCGGCGGCATTCCTCTCACTAACAGTGGAGGAGGAGCATGTGTCTGTCATGCTCCTTTGCGGTTCATCCTGTGCTGGGAATTGTGGGAACCGCAGGGAGCATGACAGACACATGCTCCTCCTCCAGTGTTGGTAAGAGGAATGCCGCCGGACCGGCGAGGCTGCCACCCGGTCCGGCGGCTCCAGCATCAAACGGCAGCCCCCCCCCTCACAGTGTGCCACCGGGCCGGCCACCCGGTGGCACCTTCCGCTCAAGTCCCCAATCCAGCCCTGCCGCCGGGCCCCCTGAAGGCGGCCCTGGCGGCGGGCCCCCCTCCCGGCCGGGCCCTCGGACCGTGTCTGAAGTGCCCGACCGGTCAGTCCGCCCCTGATTGTATGGTGGATTGAACAGATTTTGTAATGGTGGTGGTAGCTCAATGAGACTGGACAGCCTGTTAATGGACCAGACTACACTGGGCGGCTTGTGCTGAAAAAACAATATTTTTTGAGCCCTCAGCAACTTTTCTTCCTGTATGTCCAACTTGCCTTGTTGCAAACACTTGTTAGTCCACCTATTATAATTATAAATAATTTTAATGATAATAGTACCAATAATATTTATATATATATAAAAAATTGATGTTCCCACCGTTCCTGGGGGACATATTTATTTCTCATTCTCGGGTCCTCTCCCAGAGGAATGGGAGTCTGAGGGTTCTGCATAATTCTAGAACTGCACTCTTCTGAAAAGTGATCGCAAAATGTTCCACCTCGAATCTGCTGAAGCCACTCCTTGGGGTTCACAGTCCGAGTGCTTCGGTCACAACTGGGACTACTACTGTCTTCTTTTTCCACATCCTTTTTAGCTCTTCTTTCAGTCCTTGCTATTTGTCCATTTTCTCATGTTCAAGGTGAGTACCTAGACCTGCTTGAATATATATATATAAATATATTATAAAGGGCATTATATATATTCCGTGACATTATATATATAATATATAATGTCCCTTAAAATAATCTTCAGGTGTTATACATTTGTACATGCAGCATTCTATGATAACGAACATTTATATACAATGTTCTTTTATTTTAGCAGGACAAATATATATTTATGTAATAATTAAAATATATTTTTTAAGATAAAATCTGTGGTCATATATGTATAGAACAATTAAACTAGGTCAGGTATGTTTCACTAGAAAAACATATGGTATGTAAAACAAAACAAATCAAAATCATATTAAAGTCATCAAAATCTAGCATTTGGAGTAGACCTGGACTGGACTGACAGTGTTGGGTAATGTTATCTCTCAATGACTTTCATTTCTATGGTTAACATAGCAGTTATTTTTTTTTTCTTCTAGCAAATGGAAATAAAAACGGAAATATATTTATAAAGAGTGCGTGCATACACAGAGTCTCAATAGTCCAAGGAAATTCAATCCCTTAGGACTCATTTTTCTTTTTCTTAAACACCAAGGACCTCCAGCAGGCCCTTTTTCTGGCAGATCTGGGAGTAGGATAAACAAACAGAGATTGTAATTAGAATGACAAGAGACAGAGGAGGAGTGGGGCTTGACAATTTTCTAGGCTGTGAGAAATGTATTTTATCCTGGTCAGCAGAACATAAAAAACTCCTGTTATTGTTCTGCTGGGTCATGCTTTCCACGCAAGCAGAGGTTACAGCGACGCATTAGGGTAAATAAATAAAAGCCAGCAGAGATAATAAAATAATCAAGAAATTCTGTGCTTGTCTGATTTGAGAATGACGGAAATATCTCAAACAAAAATTGCTCCACCATGTGAAGTTATAAAATTGACTATATTTCTATGTTCACAGCAATTGCATAAATAATAAGCTCCCTCCTGAATGTTTGCACATCTCACTGTTATAATAGTGTCACAGGCTGGAATTAAAATGTAATTTATTGAAGTTTCACCATTTTATTTATATAATGTACCGAACACTTTGAAAGTACAAGATATTTTATTGTAAAGCAAAAAGTTTATTAAACAAAAAAAACAGACATTAGCTGGTTTCATAAGTACTGTTGTAAAAACTGTTATCGTGAGACCTCTAAATATCTTCTAATGCGTGTTTGGAAATCACATAATTCGTATGAGTGGAGTCAATACTTGATTGAACTTCATTTGGCTGCTGTAAATCTTTGAGATGGAATCGTTGCGTTTTTCAAGTCATTTCTCAGATTCTCAATATTATTAAGGTCTGGGTTTACCTGTCCTAGGCCATTCTAACACATTGAGTTTCTTGGTTTTAATCCTGTTCTTTCCTCTTTATCTCCATTGACTTGAACTTATATTGGATTTGAAAGGGTGGAGAATGTAGACTACTCTAACGTAGTTTGGCTATGTATTTAGGGTCGTTACCTGGCTGGAAAGTGAATGTACGGCCTAGTGTAAATTGTCTTGAAGACTGAAACACGTTTTCATCTATAATTGTCCTGTTTTTGGCTAAATACATTTTGTTCATCTTGATGGGGTACTTGGTCTTTGCCAATGAAAAGTTTTCACCTTTGGTTACATCAGACCAAGCATCTTTTTTCCCTCATATTTTTCAGGTATTGTGTGTAATTGTAATGTTATTTATTTTGCTACGATATGAATTAGTGACAGTACTTATGTGTCCTTTATTTGGTGTAATGCACTAACAAGGAATTGTTGGTTTACGTTGCTTCTCCACGTCATCAAGTCAAGCTAGGTGAACGTGTTGTTTGCTCGGCTTAGGAGATATAATTTATAGTATAGATTATTTGTTTGAAGTGCATTTTCTCAAAGTCCTTTGAGGTGTGGAATTTGTTTTCAATAATTTTGTTAGTGTTGCTAAATGCTCTTCAGCAGAATTATGAACATTGAAACTTGAATTTTGAGCATAAGATACAGAGCCTAGTATAATATATGGAAATATGGTGTCAGAGCAGTAGAATTGTGACTGTGTCTACATAGTTAAAGGACCACTCTAGGCACCATAACAAACTTGCTGGAATTAAGTTGTTATGGTGCAAGGGGTCTCAGACATCTGCTTACCCAACAGGGTATAAAACGGTCAAAGAACATTTAACCCAAAAGACTTCACGCCATTTGCTCTGCTCCTGAGCTATAATTCTGAATATTGCTGTGCTGTACCGTAGTTTTAATATACTTTAGGAGGTTGGGGTCAATGTATTCTAATCTAACTAGGGCACTATAGCGTTAGGAATACAGGTTTGTATTCCTAACGCTATAATGTTCCTTTAAACCATACCTTAAAAATTCACCAGTCTTTCGTATATTTACGTGAATAAGTCTCAATAGAAAGTCATGGTGTATGCTGAGTTTTAGTCTAGTTTTGTTTGTTTTTGTATAAAGTCCTGCTCAAATGTATTCTACTGTTAGCAATGAGAGGTCACACGTGTTTTACCATAACATATTCTTACAATTCTATGGCTTTTTAAATTTATAGTATGCTACATATGAGATTTTATTTTAAAGATTTTCGATTCCTGCTGCTGTGCCTGTCTGAGTAACCGGCCCTCTAAGGGGAAGAAGCGGGAGGTTCTTTATAAAATATTAAGTATCTGTGAAAGCTTCACACAGCCTGGTGCTGATCGGATGTGATAGGTGCTTCTGTAACACATACTCCAGAGAGTAGAGCCACGGAGTGCACATATACACATGGACATTACATATTTTTTAACTGTTTGGGAGCACACTGAGTATTTTACTACAATTACACAAATTGCTAACATATTATATATATATATGCTTTGGTGTCATTTTAATTGAAATTTTGTATGTTTTAGAGTTTGTATATATCACAATGATTAGCAAACTCCAGGAGCCAAGAAGCTAGTGATCTTGTGCACCATTTTGTCATTTTTTTTTTTTTTTAGTATTCTACGAGTATTCATTTTTTGGTTGGCTCCCCAAAAATCTAATTAGCTACAGGGCAATTCAGGCTCGCTCTATAAGCGCTATAAACTGCTGGCAACCCCTAAAAATGTATATCAGAGGTATAAGGAAATGAGAGTCTTCAGCAGTCACAATTAAATCCCCAGGTGCTATTACTCAATTTGGTATTTTTGATACATACAATTACTGTCAAGCTGTTATGTTTTTGGGTGAAATATTGAAATAGTAGGGAACGTTATCTATGCACCTATGACTTTGATATAACTGTTGATGCTGGCCTGTTAGAGATAGCTGACCTCCTGTAAATTTTCACAGAGATATAGTGTGCTAAACATTGAGAGGTCAAAGGAATGGCCATACTTAGACTGCCAGGTTGCAGAACTTTGAAACAGATGATCTTCAGAAACAACAGAAGGTTCCATTCTTGTCAGTTCAGAGCACAAATAAGAGGCAGCAGCAAACTAGTGAACACCAGAACTGGATCATTTCAAGACTGGAAGAATGTAATCTCGTCTGGGACCTCTCATTTTCAGTTGTGTGGATGTGAAGTAATGCTCATGGACCTTTTCTGGGATGTATCAAAGGTGCCGACTGGAGCTGAAGGTGTCATTGTGTGGCAATGTCTTTTATTTGTAAAAAAAAAAAGCACACTTAAAGTCTTTGATTACTAACTGCGCATTATTTAAAAAATTAAAGTTGGGTAAGGTGCTGTGTGATCTAGGTGCAGGCAAGCCACTGTAAAAGGTCACTCAACCCTTAATCATACAATATAAAACTAAAACAATACAGGGCGCCAAAATCACCAGATAAATAAATAAAGATAAAAAAGGATATGTATAATGCAGTTTATTGAAAAAACTAAAATAATGAATGCACCAACAATGTGCAAATAATAGAACAAAATATATATAAAAAGCCTTAATAGGCAAATGGACCCATAGGTAAAGCAGCTCAGAATAACAAAAAGTGCAAATGTTAAAGTGCAGACTGTGCAATAAAGTGAGATAGTGCAACTCTCATCACTCTAAAAATGATATTCACCAGTAATGTCCACAAACAATCTCATAAGCAACAATTTTGTAAAGCAGAAACTGCTGATACCAAAACTGGAGGGTCCCACTGTGGCTCAACGCCTTTCGTCTCTCGGACTTCGTCAGGAGCTTCTTATCTTCATCCTCTTCTTTCCCCCTTTTAAATCCGCCGGTCCGCCGGTCCCCTGGTGATCGCGCATGCGTACGTCACGCGCAACGTCATACGTAATGACGCACACGTATACGTTCCGCGCATGCGCGGTCACCCTGGAACGCAAATAAACTTTATTGTTCCTATACACAGAAGACAACCGAGTGTCCTACATCAAGGGCAATCGTTTTATATTTGTAAACTGTGTTTACATAAAAAAGCCTGGCGGCTAGCTTAAATACTAACAATTATAACTAACCCACAAATGGAATATAAATGTGGCTTCATGGGGAATGATAAATGTAAATATGAAGAAGAATAGAAAATATGGAAAAGAGAAATATATATACATATATCAGGATGTATGAAAGATATTTAAATATCACTATATCACCATGTTCATTTGTAAACTTCGAGCTGGGGAGTACACCAACAGGCATACTCGTTAAAGTGAGAATTCTAATTTAAGGCAAAAATAAGCAGAACCTTAGGCATTTTAATTCTGTGATGCTACTCGGCCATTAAATAAAATCTAATAATTCCAATATCTCCACATATCTGACTTGTTATCCTTTGTCAGGGTTTATTATACACTAAGGGCTCATTATCAATGTTGTCTTTACTTTTTAGCCAACAGACAATACAGCAGACACTCCTCCTAATACTGATCCTCCTCTTTCGCTCTCCCTTCAAGTGAGTGGTACCCACATCAGTCCATCCTTGCAAGCGCGCTGTCTTGGCGTCATTCTTGATTCTGGCCTCACTTTTGAACCTCACAACCAGTCTGTTAGCAAATCCTGTAGATTCCATCTTAAAAACATAGCCCGCATCCGCGTCTTTCTTACACAAGATCCTACTAAGGAGCTTGTCCATGCTCTAGTAATTATTGTAACCCTCTCCTAATTGGTCTTCCCAAAAACCGTATTGCCCTTCTACAGTCTGTAATAAATGCTGCCGCCAGACTGATTTTCCTCTCTAGTCGGTCCTCTCACACCTCACCCCTCTGTCAGTCCTTACATTGGCTTCCTGTATCCTATAGGAGTCAATACAAAGTACTAATCCACACTTACAAAGCATTGAACAATTCTAGCCCCTCATATCTCTTCACTGATCCATAGGTATGCCCCTTCTCAGTCTCTCCGCTCTGCCCGTGACCTTCTCCTGTCCGCTGCTCGCAACCGTACGGCCAACTCACGCTTGCAGGACTTCTCGCGGGCGGCTTCTTTCCTATGGAATAGCCTGCCTACTGCCATCAGACTCTCCCCTAGTCTTTAATCGTTTAAGAAGAGACTTAAAACCTATTTAGGAAAGCTTATGGCCTCCCAGAGTAACCTCTACCTCACATACCTGTTTTTTGCTCTCTCATTAAGGGCAGTACTTTTCTCTCTCCTCCAGCTCTGCTTCACTCCCACCTTGTTTGATTGCTATTTCCTGTCCTAATGTGTTTTATACCCCACCTCCTATAGACTGTAAGCTCGTTTGAGCAGGGTCTTCTTCAACCTATCGTTCCTGTAAGTTTTCTTGTTATTGTCCTATTTAGAGTTAGATCCCCCCTCTCATAATATTGTAAATCGCTACGCAATCTGACGACGCTATATAAATGGCAATAATAATAATAATAATTACAGTGTCTGCCGCTATAGGCAATGACTAGAAACTGTTTCCATACTGAATTATTTCAAAGTAGAGTCAGAAACTTACCAGCAGCTGCTACTGAACGCCAGTCGCTAAGATGTGGCCTCCATTATTCTTTGAGTGACGCTAACCACTACATAACAACTATTTTACAACTGGTCTTTAACCCTGTCGCTACTCATTACTGGCTGCCACTAACACAAAAAAAACTTCACATGAGCTTCTGAGAGGTTAATGAAAGCTAAATCCCAATACATTTATTGAAACAAAAGTCTTGTTTCAATCCTGTCAGTTTTATCACCAAGTTACTACTTGCGTAATTACTGGCCGCACTGTGTGTAGCGCGTATGTTCAGGCGTGTTCTATAATTTAGCAGCAAGGTCCTAATATGTAAGTGGTTGTTATCTGTAGTGGCAGATATTATTAGATATAGGAAACAAACTTTTACAACAAGGTAGGAAACCTGATGGTAATTTACAGACAATACAAGCTACAAGGTTTGTTAATAGTGATACCATATTATTATTATTTTAAAAATTATATAGCGCCATCACATTCCGTAGCGCTGTATAGCAGTTATTCACTTCCAAGGTTTTAAAGGAGCCCTATATCAGGAAAGTAGAAGAGGCAGACATGATAGTTCACATTGACGTATTATTTTTAGGAAAAAACAACATGAACTATTCCTAGAGGTAAAGTGTCCAAATGATAGCTATATATTTAATAGCATTGTATTGGTTGCTTGTCCTATCCTGGCCTGTGTCACTATAGCACTGCTATAGATCTTTTTTATATACAGAGCTCCTATGGCAAAATCTGTTCAAATGGTTAAAGAGAGTCATTATCCTAATATGGGTTGTGGCTATTGTGACATACTGATAACCATTTAGAGCAATGTATCTCAAATACATAAAATAATGTCTAAACACATGTGTAGTAGTTGAAAGACATGCTTCTGTTAGTTCTGAGCATCCAGAAAAGAGAGACAAAGGGGATTAGGGTTGAAAATAGGGACTCTCCTTTCAAGTAAGGACACGTAGTAAATATGGATATAAGATTTTATTCTCAGTGACCTCGAGTCTCACAATCTCTGTTTGCAAGATAAAGGTAGATTGAATATACTCACCGCTGCAGTACTGCCTTAACAGTGCCCACACCAGCTGATGAAGATTTATTGCTGCGGTGTATATATCATACCATTACATTGTGATGCAATATGCGGCATTATACTCAGCAAATAATAACGGTAGGTTCATATGCAGTCTGCTGTCTAAGTCGAAGTTATAAGCTTTCTAGAATTTGGTGATGGTGGTCACCTGGTATTTGGTAAGGTGATCGCCCTAAAAAAAAAAGCTATTGTATAAAAGGATATATAGAGTTTGTGGACGCATAAGAACGCATTCTTTGCACCCAATATCGCCGTCCTGTTCCACTTCTAAGACATAGCCCAAGGGTAGCCAAAAGTTAGACATGCCGCTGTTGCAGAACTTCGCCTCACTTTGCGTTGTCAGTTCTAAAAGTACACTCCAGACATATGGAATACATCAGATTAATTCAGTGCTTTGTGTCTTAATTTGTCCTATTTGCGAGAGTTTATAAACATGTCAATTTCAATAGAATAAGTTCACAAAAATAAAAATGAAGAAATTTTCAAAGGAGTGTTGCTGTATGGGTTTTCAAAGGAGTAAGCATCATGGGAGTTGTAGTTTTACAGCAGTTTGGGGATATAAACCTTGGTCATCACTGGTTTATTCAATTCCAAAATGTCCAAAAATATTTTGCAAGGACATGAATGCAAAATAAATCCCTACCATACTATTAGTTACACGGTCACGAATCATTCAGATAATGAGATAATACTGGTTTATAACCAACATGGATGTTAAAATGGTTTACAGCTAACCAATATTCAATAGAGGATTGTTTCCCCCCCCCACCCCCCAAATAAACTTCTAACTATACTATCGACAAGTTGATGTTATAGTTCAGCTAAAGAGCTTATGTCGCCATCTTGTGTCCGATATACACAATGTTATCTCCATTGCAGACACTCAAGAGAGGAATAAAGTTATTTTCTTCATTAATGACACATGGCTCCGCATTACAGTAAATGTAAGCAGGTTTATTATTATTTTAAAATATTGTGTCTCATAAAATGTCGGGGGTTATCTTCCTTTCCATTTTTTTTTTTGTCATCACTACCCTGGCTGAATATCTTGGACTATCATTCAAAGTTAAATCTGATTGGCAAACTCATAAGGTATAAAAATAAATATAAAATGTCACTTTTATTATATTACCATATTAATGGGTCACTCTAAACACCATGACCACTTCAGTGATTTAAAGTGGTTATCGTGGTAGGAAATAGTAGGTGCAGTGTTTCAGTTTGCATAAATAAGGTCTGTTGTCAGAGCATCCTCTGTCGCTACTTTTTTTTTTTTTGAAAAAAGACTCTGCCACCTCCCCACTACTTACCTCCCCACACCCACCAATTACTCCTGTGATTGGACTGCGCTGCTGCCATGATGTCAGGAAGGGGCACAGAAAAGTTGCACCAGGAGCCTCTACCCAGCGCTGAATTTCTGGTACAGTATATACTCGAGTATAAGTCTAGTTTTTCAGCACATTTTTTGTGCTTAAAAACCCCCACTCGACTTACAGGGAGTGCAGAATTATTAGGCAAATGAGTATTTTGACCACATCATCCTCTTTATGCATGTTGTCTTACTCCAAGCTGTATAGGCTCAAAAGCCTACTACCAATTAAGCATATTAGGTGATGTGCATCTCTGTAATGAGAAGGGGTGTGGTCTAATGACATCAACACCCTATATCAGGTGTGCATAATTATTAGGCAACTTCCTTTCCTTTGGCAAAATGGGTCAAAAGAAGGACTTGACAGGCTCAGAAAAGTCAAAAATAGTGAGATATCTTGCAGAGGGATGCAGCACTCTTAAAATTGCAAAGCTTCTGAAGCGTGATCATCGAACAATCAAGCGTTTCATTCAAAATAGTCAACAGGGTCGCAAGAAGCGTGTGGAAAAACCAAGGCGCAAAATAACTGCCCATGAACTGAGAAAAGTCAAGCGTGCAGCTGCCACGATGCCACTTGCCACCAGTTTGACCATATTTTCAGAGCTGCAACATCACTGGAGTGCCCAAAAGCACAAGGTGTGCAATACTCAGAGACATGGCCAAGGTAAGAAAGGCTGAAAGATGACCACCACTGAACAAGACACACAAGCTGAAACGTCAAGACTGGGCCAAGAAATATCTCAAGACTGATTTTTCTAAGGTTTTATGGACTGATGAAATGAGAGTGAGTCTTGATGGGCCAGATGGATGGGCCCGTGGCTGGATTGGTAAAGGGCAGAGAGCTCCAGTCCGACTCAGACGCCAGCAAGGTGGAGGTGGAGTACTGGTTTGGGCTGGTATCATCAAAGATGAGCTTGTGGGGCCTTTTCGGGTTGAGGATGGAGTCAAGCTCAACTCCCAGTCCTACTGCCAGTTCCTGGAAGACACCTTCTTCAAGCAGTGTTACAGGAAGAAGTCTGCATCCTTCAAGAAAAACATGATTTTCATGCAGGACAATGCTCCATCACACGCGTCCAAGTACTCCACAGCATGGCTGGCAAGAAAGGGTATAAAAGAAGAAAATCTAATGACATGGCCTCCTTGTTCACCTGATCTGAACCCCATTGAGAACCTGTGGTCCATCATCAAATGTGAGATTTACAAGGAGGGAAAACAGTACACCTCTCTGAACAGTGTCTGGGAGGCTGTGGTTGCTGCTGCACGCAATGTTGATGTGAACAGATCAAAACACTGACAGAATCCATGGATGGCAGGCTTTTGAGTGTCCTTGCAAAGAAAGGTGGCTATATTGGTCACTGATTTGTTTTTGTTTTGTTTTTGAATGTCAGAAATGTATATTTGTGAATGTTGAGATGTTATATTGGTTTCACTGGTAATAATAAATAATTGAAATGGGTATATATTTGTTTTTTGTTAAGTTGCCTAATAATTATGCACAGTAATAGTCACCTGCACACACAGATATCCCCCTAACATAGCTATAACTAAAAACAAACTAAAAACTACTTCCAAAAATATTCAGCTTTGATATTATAGAGTTTTTTGGGTTCATTGAGAACATGGTTGTTGTTCAATAATAAAATTAATCCTCAAAAATACAACTTGCCTAATAATTCTGCACTCCCTGTATACTCGAGTCACTGTCTGTATTATGGCAACTTAGAGAGCCGCGGCTGTCAGAGCCATGGCAACGATCCGCGCAGCAACCAGACCACGAGACTTACAGTGGAGCTGACCGAAACGGAGGAGAAGGGAGCTGACAGGAGCTGCAGGAAAGGTAAGTAAATGCTTCCTGCCGGCCCCCACACTTCACAGCCCATGCCACTGGACCACCAGGGATTAAGATAGCCCCCCTCCCGGACCAGTTAACAAGCAGGGAGGGGGGGACAAAAAACATTTAAAAAAATAATATTAAAATAAAACAAAATTAAAATAATAAAAATGCCCTCCCCCCACCCAGTTCACACACACTACACAAATACACACTCTGCATTATATACACAGAGTGTGTGTTTGTATGAGTGTATGTGTGTTTGTATGAGTGTGTGTGTGTTTGTATGAGTGTGTGTGTATATAATTATAAAAATCACAGAATTTCATAGCCCCAAGTTTTACCCTCGACTTATCCACGAGGCATAGCATATTTCACAATTGTTGGTCACAAAAAAAGAAGAAACAAAAAATGAACCAACCACCATATAAAGAAGTTAAAATCATAGACCTCTCTATGTGATCTCCTGAAAATTACAACGTAATCAAATGTTTCTTAACAGTAAAACATTGTTGCAAAAATGAATACATTAGTGGATTAATACATTTCTATGAATCATTTAAGCAACAATGTAATACATTATGCTTCACAGAAAAATGCCCTGAGTTGAATCTATATACAACAGGATATAAATAGTAATATTGTCAGATATATAACTCTCCACTGTCAATATAGACTCAAAGTCATGCAACACCAGAG
Organism: Pelobates cultripes; assembly: GCA_933207985.1. NCBI lineage: Eukaryota > Metazoa > Chordata > Amphibia > Anura > Pelobatidae > Pelobates > Pelobates cultripes. Next base: position 48,318,645 of record OW240914.1, read on the forward strand.
TTAAAGGAACACTATAGTGTCAGAAATATAATTGTATTCCTGACACTATAGTGCTAATATCACTATTTACTCTCCCCCCCCCCCCCCCCCCACGTCCCCTGGTCCTCCCATCAGAAAAGCATGAGGTGTAAACCTCACCTTTATTCCTACATCGCTGGCCCCACTCTTGATCAGTCTACTTGGGTGACATCAACTGATTGATGATCTCAGCCAATCCAATGCTTTCCCATAGAAAACAGTGGGAGGCTATTGCCCATGCAGGGCAGAACTCATCACTGCGCCAATCAGCATTTCCTCATCTAGATTAAATCAATATATCTCTAAGAGGAAAGTTCAGTGCCTCCATGCAGGGCGTGGAGATGCTGAACGTCAGTGCTGCATACTGTGCAGTACTGACCCAGGAATCACCTCCAGTTGCCATGTAACTGTCACTAGAGGTGTTTACATTAAAAAGTATGCAGGGACTGACTACTCTCACCAAAACAACTACATTAAACGGTTTTCTGGTGGCTATAGTGTCCTTTTAAGTTTTCTTTTTTATTTCTTTATTTATTCCAATTCAGGACATCTGATACATTGCATATACTATAAGATCAAGACATGTAAACATAGGCATATGCCCTGTGCTTTTTAGCTTTTTACGTTATCCTCATAAATGTCCTTTTATGTTTCATCAGGTCATTTCCCATAAGAACAACAGCAGGCACGTCACTTGTCATGCCCCAGTCAAGGTGGGGCTCTGAATTGTAACCTGATCTAATTTGGTTTGGGTCCTTCCATGAGGTGGGCATTCTCCATTACTCTCATATCCTTACGGTACTCCATGCCCAATGGTTGCATGTCTTATGTGAAAATTACTCCTTATGTGCCCCTGCTGTTATAAGCAAGTAAAAACATTGCTGTACTGTAGAACAGCAGTGTTTTCATTACAGAGTTTATATGCCTCTAGTTGTTGTCACTCAGACAGCCAATAGGGACACTTCCTCTGAAGTGGCAGAGTGAAACTCAACTATTTCAATCAGATGGTCTCATAGATAGATGGGAAAGCATTGGATCGGCTGAGATAAGTGATTTTGATTATCTCAGCCAAGGAGGAGGGACCGCAGAGTGAAGACCAGCGCTGCAAGGGAAAAATGGTAATTAAACTCATTTTTTTTACTCCCTACAGGTGGGGGCTTGGGAACTAAATGTCTACCAGGCCACTTGAGTGTTAGGAATGCACATATGTATTCATAATGCTATAGTGTTCTTTTAAGGCAGGGGTGGTGAATGTCCGGCCCATGGGCCACATAGGGCCCACAAAATCATTTAGTCCGGCCCATGGCATACCCTCACACACACACACACACACACACACACACACACACACACACACAACACCCCTCTCACACACACTGCACGCCACACACACTGCACCCCTCACACATACCCAGTACCCCCTCACACACTGTGAGTAGCAAAATTATCAATATCAGCTAACATCACATGCATCACCACAGAGAAGCAGTTCCAGACATCACATTAGGAGGAAATTAATTAAATATTTGACCAAATACAGCAGGCTAATTTTTGAGTTGATAATTTTGCATGGCGTGCAAATGATATTATAAATATCCAAATGGCCCTTGGCAGATAAAAGGTTCCCCACTCCTGCTTTAGGACAACACAAACATATATATGCTAACATATGTAAATGAGCTAGCTTGAACATTCTCACAACAATGGAAACAGAGGACTTCAAAGTATGTGTCCTTACATATTACTTTCTGGGGACAGCAAGCTATTCTTTGAGTTGTAATACAGTCACCGCTCTACTGTAAAATATCAACAGCTGAATGAAAACTCTTAGGGTTATTCAATAAAGTGAGAATTCAAAGTGATTTTCAAATTAAAGGCCAGAGCAGCTGAATGGAAAGCATACTAAGATAATGTTTCCAGTTCGGCTATTTTGATCTTAAAATTGAAATTAATTTTGATTTCACCTTGAATTCTCTCACTTTAGTGAATAGCCATAATAATGGCATTATATAGAGCAGTGTTTTTGGAACAAAGATGGAAATATTGTGTTTTTAGAATGATAGCAGAAAGGGTGGGTTTATAGATAATAAAAATTATTATTATTTTGAATAATAAATAAATAAAACTAGAGCTGAGTAATTACAAAAAAACAAACATCCAGCATAACCAGCTATAACTTAATTTACACATTGCACTAAGGCATGTGAGCCCCCTGGGGTGTCTCTTCTATCTCAAGCTGCCAGTGCTGTAGGTGTTTATATTGTACATCAATTATAACCTTATAATAATACATACATTATCATGTGCACCTTGAAAAAATAAAATAAAAAAGACCAAAAAAAAAAAAAAGATCTGAGCCCCATCACACATTTAGTGCTATAGCTCTCCCCACTATTAATGGTATCTCACTGTCTCATGTGACTTGTTAGAGCGCTGCTATAGGATTATTACTCTAGTTATCCCTCCACCCCGCCATCTTACTCCCCTTCCTGCACTAATGAGCCATGCTGCGGCTGACGTCATCAACAAGCGCTTACCGAGCGAGTGGGGGCGAAGAGCGAGTGTGGCCAATCACAGGCCGGCATTTCTCTCGTGCTCCTCCCTGGCGTTCTATTGGAAGGGCTTGCGTTCCTCGTTGTCTTGGCTGGTTTGTTGCTGTGTCCCACGCTGGCTATTCCCCTTGGCACTGGGTAGCCATGTTTAAAGGGAGGCAGGCCTGGTTTTCAGACAGTGTACCCGAGGAGCTGTGCAGACTCTGGGGTTAGACATTCTCTCTCTCAAACTCTGTAACCATAGAGATCACTGGCTGCCAATTACTGTAGTCATATCTGGAGCTGAGTTACCCCTATCACTGCCCCCTCAGGCCCAGTTTGGGGTTTCACATACATTTTAATGTCTGTGATAACAGACTCCCAAATCCCAAATGTGTAATTAGGGAGAATATCTCTTATTCCTAGTTATAACATTTTACCCATAAATGATCACATTTCACTTGGGTATTTCAGCATTTTTATGTTTGTTTCCTTACACTGAGAAATATAATTCCTTGCATACTTTTAGATGGCAGTCATACCTCTCAATTTCACATAACCAAAGAGGGGTATATTATTCACTGGAGAACACTGAGATTGTGTTTTTTCAAGTGGATTTTTAACTTAAAAAAATACAAGAAACTGGATAAAAAGGAGGTATTTTAAACAACAAAAACACTGGAGATGCCCCCCCCCCCCCATGTTATTATGCCTGGTAGATTATGAATTATAAAAGGATACCTGCAGTTTGGTTTCTGCAATACTGAAATGTATTCAAAGACCGGGAAGTGCAATGCTAAAAGTGATTAGAAGTTACTTGGTCACTCTGCTGCCAATAGGAGCAATTGGAGGTTTGGACTGGTCTACTGAGGTTATTCTTCAAAACAGGAAATGTGTAAAATTAACAAGTGAGTTGTGATCTGTATTCTAAAAGAGCTAAGCTGGAGAAACAGCTGGGTTGGAGAAGTATTTCAGTTCAGGTACTTTGCCCTAAATATTGCAATTCCTTTATAATTTTCCACTTTTCTAGTTTGAATACATGTGTGCTAAATTCTACATTGTCATAGTGGAATCTGGGAGTGTGATAGTAATAGTCACCTCGTTGATGTATTTAAAGTGGATTTTCTAATTAGCATTTTAATGTGTGTAGATGATGCAGCATGTTTAAGAGGAAATTTTAAATAGTAGTCTTAAATCTCATTCCTGCTCTTCATAGAGGCTGAAGGAGGAGTCACCACCACTCATCATCGCGCTGAGTATCTTTTCAGTAATGATGCATCTCACAGGGACACTCAGAGGTACACCCTTCTTTGAGATTTTTGCAGAATTATAAAGTCTTATATTACCAATGGGAAAGTATCTGACAAAAATGACTGAACCTTGTTTATTGTCAATTGAGGAACACTTACAATGGTGCTACAGGCACTTACTATGCAGGACAAGAGCCACTTTACTCTGGAAAGTTGAAGCAGGTTCAGCAAATCTCGCTTTAACCTAGCATTGTTTGAAAAATTAATTTAGCTGCCAATTGCTCTGTTGCAGAAATACCATGTTTGATTCTCCAACTTATGGGAAACAGACATTTGGCCACCCTTCACTACAGCAATAATGCCACTTTCATTGTAGGAACACTATAGTCACACAGATCCCTTCATCTCAATTACGTGATCTGGGTGCAGTGCCCCAATCCCCTTAAAGGAACACTATAGCGTTAGGAACACATATGTATCCCTAACGCTATAGAGCCCTAGTCACAGTTTAGGTGACTAGGGCCCCGTTCCGTGGCGAATAAATGGTTAATGGTCTACCTTAATCCAGCGCTCGACGTCAGCTCCCGAGTGGAGCCGAATGCGCATGCACGGCTAAAGGCGCATGCGCGGCTAGAGGCGCACGCCCATTCAAACCCGCCTATAGGAAAGCATTACTCAATGCTTTCCTATGGCGATCTCTTTTAACGCTAGAGGTCCGTGAGGACGTCCAGCGTCAAATAAGTGCGATTTACTCAGAGTAAATCGCAGAAGCGCCTCTAGTGGCTGTCAGGGAGACAGCCACTAGAGACTGGATTCCTGAAACTGCTATGTTTTTGAGCTGTAGGGTTAAAACTAGGGGGATCTGTCACCCAGACCACTTCATCTCATTGAAGTAGTCTGGATGCAGTGTCCCTGCCCCCCCTAGTCCTACAATGTAGAGGTTTGGTACCTCTGCCAAACTTGCTTCCTAGCAACCACAAGGAGAAACCTGGAACGCTTCTGCTCCAGTCGCTGCAGTATGACTGGAATCTTTTTGGAGCTTCTCAATCCTGGATTAGGATACAGTGATATAGCTCTGATGTGTATAGCTGTATAGCAGTCTCACCCAAACACTAGCTGAGACTACGTGAAAGGTGAAGTAGAACTGACTTTATTGAACCACAACACGGGTATTTATTGGAACATTCCCCACAGGAGGTCATCAGTTAAAACAATGTAAGTCCCACCCCAGAGTCTTGGTGTCCGGGACATAATTAGTTAAAGTCACCATAATTGAATTACCTGCCGGACACCAAGAAATGTTGCACAATAACTATTTCAAGATGATACAATAACCTAGATAACTTGCATTCTGTTTTACATTAGTGTGAAAGCAGTACTGTGTTTACAAGGCTGAGTGGGGACAGACAATAACAAGGGTTGAGAACTACATGGGAAATTTAAGGGCATGGCAGAACAGCCAGTTTGAACGAACCTGGAAGTGTCTCTGGAACAATGGGACCCTTCTGGGAAAACAACAAGGAAAGGAGGGAGGAAAAAACTAATAAACAAATACATTATACACACCCTGTAACTATAATGGGCACAGGGTGTCTAAAACATAAGATCAATCTGGGGACCTACATAAAGTGTGCATCTTTAGCCCTAAGTGATGGTGAGTGCCGTCACATTGAGAAACTGAAATGTTTACATTGCAGTACTAAGACAGCCACTAGGGGCACTTCTAGGGGTTTACTGTTCTCGTAAACAACTCTGGACGTCCTTACCCTCTGCATTAGAACATCCATCGTCAGTGAAACCTGCAGGGGTGGGACAGGCAAATCGGGGGGACAGCTATGGAGCGCTAGCGAGAGGGACACTATGGTGTTGGGAAGACAGATTTTTTTTCCTAAAGTTACTGTGTTTCTTTAAGGCTAACTTCCATTTTATATCATTGTATGAGTTTTTCTTTGTACTCTAGGATATATAATAGCTTGGATTATGTGGAAAACAAGGCGACAATTTTCCATGCCAGCTTCATTCAAGCAAAGACCAAATCAAAAGCTGAGAATCTCGTATTTCTTGGTAATTTCATCCTTCCCCCAGCTTGTTTACAAGAAGGTAAGAGAACGTGTACTAATTATATAGATGGTTTGTAAGGATGTAGAGAGATTGCTGGTGTCAGAAGTGGTTTAAATGATATGTAACTACGTATGTGGATAGTTTATTGGGTTAGCAGTTATGAATAAATATAGGTGGTTGGTTATAAAATGTTCATGCATTTGATGCATCTGATAACATTTAATAAAATAAAGTTTACAATATATTAAAAACAACTTAATTAAAAAAAAAGTTAGATTAGCAGATAACTCTTTAATTTGCTATACTAATGCAGTATTGCCATATTTAAGGATACAAAATAAGGACGCTATCTGCTAGACAGCTCCTAAATTTTATATCCTTAAATATGGCAATCCCACATAAAACAACCAAGTTAGAGAGTTATCTACTAAAGAGCTGACAGACGAAATTAAGAAACAGACAGACAAAATTAAATTTGATCTTCCAGTTCTTTGGTACATAACTCCCTAATTTGTTATCCTTAGGTGGGGTTGACTTATTTCAGAATTAGGGATCTATATACTATACACATGCTCTTTTTTATTTCTCACGCAAACATATACACACATAATCACAGACATACACACAGCCAAATTTGATTTATTTTTGAAAGGTCCACCCAACCTCTACTTTTTCCTAAAAGAGAGCTGGAGAGTATATTTCTCCTGTGGCCAGTGGTTGCTGCTGGGCACAGTGCTCTTCCTGCACAGCTGCCATACACACCTTGTAAGGATTTCAGGGCTGGGGTGAGGCCATATCCCAGCTGCCAGCACCCTAGATGTTGTGCAGGAGGTAAAGAACCCCCTTGCTGCTGCCCCCAAAGCATAGTTGGGCAGAAAACACACCTACCATGTTGGTAGGCAGGTGCCTAGTCAACCAAGTAAGAGTGGACACTGGGGGCCACCCGGTGCTCTTGGTTCCCCAGGCCACCGCCTAAGTGGTTTATCAGAAGCGCCAGCCCTGGGTAAATGTTCAGGACACATATATTGTGAGACATAAAACAGACTTCATTCTTTAAAATGTTAAATACTCCTTTAGTATAGTGGTTGACTGATGCCCCCGATGTATATATTTAAATAGTTTCACTTCTTATCTGGAGTCTGCTGTGCACCGCTTGCTGCCTCTCTGCAGACCTCAGGTAAGAGACCAGGCAGCAGTCAGCTAGATTACTTACATTCTGGGACTGCTAGGGCAATTCTGACACCATAGCCACTACAGTGGTGCTTTCTTTGAAGGATTACTCCAAGCACCATAGCCATGTCAGTGTTTTGAAGTTGTTATAGTGCCTGGAGTCTGTATGTACAGTATTTTGCTATGAAATGCTGCATATACTGAGTTTAACCCCTCTGCTGCCGGAGGAGTAATCTTTAATCCTCTTTAAAATCCAAACATGTTATAACTTAAAGGGACACTATAGTCCCCAAAACAACTTTAGCCTAATGAAGCCATTTTTGTGTATATATCATGCTTCTGTGATTCAAGTGATTTAATCCCTAAACGGCAGTGAATTGAGCAGTGAAACCTGAGAAGCATGATATATACGCAAAATCGGCTTCGTTAGGCTAAAGTTGTTTAGGTGACTATAGTGTCCCTTTAAATTGTGGTCCCTATGTCAGCAGATTTATGGTCTGCTGGTATTGTATTCCTACTATAAGAACTTTTTGAAAAACAACTTTATCTTAAATTGTTTCAGAAATCAAAAGGACAATTGGCAGCTTCATTTGGGAACAGTGCAGTGGATCTCACGTGGAACAGGCCAGTATGCAACAAAAGAATCAAAGATGAACTATGGTTTATTAAAAATATTCAAAAGGCAAACTGTCATTTTACAATATTTATTTATTTTTCCCACTTTGGCAGAAGCTAAAATATCCTCAGGTTGGCAGAAGCATTACTTCTTGAATACACTTCATTTGCAGGTGTTCTTGCAGCTGACATTGTGTCTACAAAGTGAAGTTGTTCATTTTTTTAATCTGCTGTTAAACTGCACATTTAACTTTTAATAATTATTTTTTTGGGGGGGGGGTTTATTTTTTCCCAAGCTCTCAGCATATCACTGCCATTCAGGTAGCATGGTGCTGAATGGCTGGGAGTGGTAGACTATCCAAGCACTTTGAAGAAATCAGTGCCGTCCAGTTTGGAAGGATCCAAACTTACCATGCAGAAGTGTAAATAACCCATTATCAAGCTGAGTAAAGATAATGAGGCAGTCTCCGGGTGCTGGGTAGAGCCCTGAATTTTGTCATACTTTTCCGAAATGGTTTGACAAAAAGCACAGAACTATGCCCAGTTCTTGGCACCTTAGTCGCTTTAATGAGTTGTTTTGGCTATTTTGCTTACAAGACCTATTTATGGACAATGGATAGAGCACCAATCTGTAGAACAAAGAAACTTGACTATTATTGTCACGATTTCATATTCTATCGATATAACAAAATATGTGTAAAGTAGAATAATGATGGAGCTTAAGGAGGTTTATAAAACATCTGATGAATAGTTAATACTTTTATGACTTATGACAAATAAAACAATGATATACTGACGCAGAAGACAACAATTGAAATGGGACTATGTACTGTATTCCTGCCCTGTATTTCATAGCAGAGTCCACTTTATATTAATAAAATAAGCAAGACGTCAGTGTGTAATATTTTCAATAATTTGTATTATTTTAACATTTTATTTTAAAATGTGTTTTCTGTTAATACAGCAGAATGTAGGTACTTCTAATGGAGAAGCATTATGTATGAAAGAAGGGACACTGCATCAACTAGAAGAATATGATATGAGGTTAGTTTGCTTTTAGATTTTAAGCTCATTTGGGCAGAGCATTCTTCACCTGTTTTTCCTGTATGTCAAACGTTTTGTTGTCTTGTTTTATATCTTGCTGTATAAATAATTGTAATCGTGTGCCATGCTTTACCTGTTTAATTTCCTTGAGCTTTAAGGGTCATGTGACTGTAGAACCCATCTCTGTGACAGGGGGATCCTTGCCACTCCACTACCTCCCCAGCGGCAGTTTGTTTTACAGGGAGCGGAGATGGTCGGTCCCCTTTATCCAGCGGCAGTTAGTCTCACTGGAAGCAGCGTCGGTTAGTCCCCCTCCCCAGCAGCAGGATACAGCACCAGGAGCGGAGGTAGCCAAGATAGTTGGTCTTCCTCCCAGTGGCAGTGTTTGTTACAGGGAGAAGAGACAGCTGGTCCCTCTCCCCAGCAGCAGTGTTTGTTACAGGGAGAGGAGTCAGCTGGTCCCTCTCACCAGCAGCAGTGTTTGTTACAGGGAGAGGAGACAGCCGGTCTCTCTTTCCCAAGCGGCTGTGCTTATTACTGGGAGTAAAAACAGCCGTTCCCCTCCCCAGCGGCAGCTGGAGCAATCGGGAGTGGAGACAACCTGTCTGCCTCTCCAGCGACAGGTGGAGTGGAGACTGTTGGTCCCCCTCCTCAGCTGCAGTTCGAACTACCGGGAGTAGAGACAGATGGTCTCCAACCCCAGTGGAAGTCGGAGTTACCAGGAGCCGAGGATACAGATCCCCTTCCACAGTGGCAGGGTTTGTTTTCGGGAGTGGGGACAGTAGGTCTCTCTCCCTAGCTGCAGCTTGGGTTGCTGGGAGTGGAGATTGCCAGACTCCCTACCCAACGAGACAATAAACTTATAGTATGGAACTTTGTTCAGGAGATTACAAGGTTGGCTGGACGTTTTGGGGCGGGTTGCCACTCTAACTCAGGCACAGACCAATTGGAGGTCTGGTACCTGGTTAGTCAACATTTGGAGGGGAAGATATGTGACGGTAGTCACCATCACTGGGAGCAGAAGGATATTTTACAATGGTTCCTAAATGGCTCCTATGTCTAAGTCACCCTGTGCCCATTATAGGTGCAGGGTGTTTTTCATTATTATTTATTTATAAAAGAATTTACCATCTTGGTAAAATATTTTATAAATAAATAAATGTGTGTAATGTAATTGTTTAGGGTTGCATGTTAGTGTGCTCTCCTGTATTGCTAATGCTTGCAATCAACTAGGTGGATTTGGCTGTGTTGCTTGTACAGCGCCACCTGAATAGCAAGAATTGCTAATTTGCATATTCAGGTGGATATGCATGTTGCTGTTTCTGCAGGTCGGAGAGATGTATTGTGTTAATTATTATATTTCGCACACCTTTATAAATATGTTATTATAAGTTATGTATGTAGTCTAATGTGATTTGACTGATGTGTATTTTTATTGAGTTGTCCCAGTAATCTATATGTAACGAACATATGGGCTAGTCCCAAGTAAAAATAAAGTTATGTATGTTAGTTCCACTTGGAACTGAGTGTTCTGTGTGGATTTGTAGGGATCCCACTGACAGAGACTTTGGACCTGTTTGCTGGCTGCACAATCCCTCTAGCCCTGTGAAGAATCAAGAGAGTTAGGCCTGAGAGCAACAATTGCCTTTGTAAAGGCAACAGCTATCATTGGAAAAAATGGCTGCAGCGGAATAGGCAGAGGGCCTGGTACCTGCCTGGAAGGAGAGAGCTGCAGTCTGGTTGGTTGGAAGAGCTCTGGAGAGACCTCAATCAAGCCTCGGCGACTGGGGCGGAAGCTTTCTAAGGTCCCTGCAAGCGGCTAGGAAGTGGATTGGGAGGAGATACTCGATCGGAGTACAGAAGCTCAGTCACAGGTCACTATAGGCACCATAACAACTATTACTCAATCCATATGTTGTGGTCTATAAAGTATCCCAACACATAATGCTTGTGACCACAGCAATTTACAAAAAATATAACACCGCCTTTAACATGAAGCCCCGTCTGTCACGTTTCGGGGAACCAAACACGCCAACACACACACACACAAAGTGCCGTACCGGACCTTAGAGTGGCCGGGCTAAGCACACAAAGAATAGTCAGGAAACAAGCCGAGTAAGGGGAACCAGAAGACAGAATAACGATAGACAAGCCGAGGTCAAAGGGTAGGAGAAAGTCACAAAGTCGGATAACAAGCCAGAGAGTACGTAACCAGAAGCACAAGTTCAGAATCAATACTAACAAGCAAAGACCACAACAGGGCGAAGAGGAACAGGAAAGGTAAGTATATAAATCCAAAGGTTAATTCTGATTGGATAATTTCCAATCAGAATTAACAATCACACGTGGGAGATATCTAAACCTCCCACTGTGATTGGGGCACTGTGCCTTTAACGCCGGGTCAGGTGACTGACCCCGGCGTTGGTTAAAGTGGGCGGTCTCCCAGCGTGCAACGTCATGCATGCTGCCGCTGGGAGACACAGAGGAAGAGGCGGACGGCACCCATGGGAGAGAGGGTGCCGCCCGCCGAGCACACGGCTGAAGGGGGACCGCGGACGGCTGGAGGGTGAGTGCCGCGAACTGACTGCAGCCTCCCCTCGCAGCCGCCCGCGGGACCCTGACAGTACCCCCCCCTCGAAGACCGCCTGGAGGGCGGGAAGCAGAAGGCTTCAAAGGAAACCGGGCATGAAAGGAGCGGACTAAAGAGGGGGCGTGTAAATCAGAGCTCGAAACCCAAGACCGCTCCTCAGGGCCGTAACCCTTCCAATCCACCAGGTATTGCAGCCGACCCCTAGAAACACGAGAGTCGAGAAGGGCAGCTACTTCGAACACGTCACTAGAGACAGTACGAGGGGAAACGGGCCGTCCGAGAGGACGAGAGAACCGGTTACACAGCAAGGGCTTCAAAAGCGAAACGTGAAACGTGTGCGGAATACGCATGGAAGGAGGCAAGTCCAGGGAGTAGGAAACGGGGTTAATCCTACGTAACACTTTGTAGGGACCAAGAAACCTGGGAGCAAACTTCATGGAGGGGACCCTGAGACGGAGGTTCTTGGAGGACAACCACACCCTATCACCCGGAGCATAAGAAGGGGTCACACCCCTATGGCGATCAGCGAACTTCTTCTGAGCAGCTGCTGAACGAGACAGCGCAATATGGACCTGATCCCACGTCTTCCGTAAAGAGGCGAGGTGCTGGTCCAAGGCGGGCATTCCCTTGTCAGAGAACGCCCGGGAAGGACAGAAGGCCGAAACCCATAAGCAACCTCAAAAGGACTTAAGCCAGTAGACGAATGAGACACCGCATTCCTGGCAAATTCAGCCCACGGAAGAAGGCGAGACCAGTCGTCCTGGTGCGCATTAGTGAAGCAGCGCAAATACAATTCCACAGACTGATTAGCACGTTCGGCTGCACCATTAGATTGCGGGTGATAGGAGGAAGTGAACGACAAGGAGACCCCCATCTCAGCACAAAAGCCCCTCCAAAACCGAGAGACAAATTGCGGGCCCCTGTCAGAAACAATATCCTGAGGTACCCCATGCAAGCGGAACACTTCCTTGGCAAACACCTGGGCAAGCTGAATCGCAGAGGGTAGTTTCTTAAGTGGAATAAAGTGGTCCATTTTAGAGAACCTATCCGTCACCGTTAATATCACCGTCTGACCATCAGAAGGAGGAAGGTCTACAATAAAATCCATGGACAAGTGGGTCCATGGTTTCTTGGGTATAGATAGAGGCATCAGTAGGCCTTGGGGTCTCATATTAGGAGACTTACACTGCGTACAGACCCGACAAGCCTGAACAAAATCCACTACGTCTCGCTTGAGTGAAGGCCACCAGAACTGTTGAAGGAGGCTCTTATAAGTCTTGGTAACCCCCGGATGACCAGCAGTTTTGGCGGTGTGAAATAATGTTAACAACTTTTTTCTGTCACTTACTTTCACGTATAGTTTACCAACAGGCGTCTCCTGAGGCGCTTGGGTTTGGTATGTCTTAATATTCTCAAGGAAGGGAGATGAAACAACCAAACGGGTAGCAGCTATGATCTGAGAAGCTGGTACAATAGGTTCAGGGGTTGGGTTAACAAATTCTAAAGGTTCATACTGTCGAGAGATAGCGTCAGCTTTGGCATTACGGCAACCAGGTCTATAGGTAATAATGTATTGGAATCGCGAAAGGAATAGAGACCATCTAGCCTGTCGGGCGGACAACCTTCTAGCATCGGCTATATAGGAGAGGTTCTTATGATCTGTTAGAACCATAATTTTGTGTCTAGAACCCTCTAATAAGTACCTCCATTCCTTAAAAGCTAACACAATAGCTAATAGTTCTCTGTTCCCAACATCGTAATTCTTTTCTGGATCAGACAACCTTTTAGAAAAGAAACAACAGGGATGGAGGGGTTCGTCATACGATAACCTTTGTGATAGTACTGCTCCCACCCCCGATTCAGAAGCGTCTACTTCCATAACAAAGGGAAGAGAAGGATTAGGGTGGTGTAGTACTGGAGCAGAGGCAAATGCTTTCTTGAGAGTTTCAAAGGCTTTAAGGGCTTCAGGAGTCCAAACCCTAGGGTGTAGACCTTTTTTAGTCAGCTTTGTGATAGGGGAGATAAGTGGTGAGAAGTTTTTTATAAATTTTCTATAATAGTTAGCAAAACCTATAAAACGCTGGATAGCCTTAAGTCCTTGGGGAAGTGGCCAGGACAGTATAGCTTCCAATTAAGCAGGATCCATACTAAAACCCTGTTCAGAAATTATATATCCCAGGAATTGCACAGAGGTCTGATCGAACAGACATTTTTCTAACTTACAATAAAGTCCGTTCTGTAATAATTTTTTAAGCACCATCCTAACATGTTTATGATGTGACTTCAAATCAGGAGAATATACAAGTATGTCGTCAAGGTACACCACGGCACAGACATGCAATAGATCCCTAAGGACATTGTTTATGAGATCCTGAAACACAGCAGGAGCATTACACAGTCCAAAAGGCATGACCAGGTATTCCTAATGCCCACTACGCGTATTGAACGCTGTCTTCCACTCATCATTCTCCTTTATACGGATAAGGTTATAAGCCCCCCTGAGGTCTAGTTTAGTAAAGTACTTAGAACCTTTAACGCGATCAAACAACTCATTGATGAGGGGGATAGGGTAGGCGTTTTTAACCGTTATATTGTTCAGACCCCTGTAGTCTATACACGGCCTCAAATCGCCCTCCTCCTTTGCCACAAAAAAGAAACCAGCACCAGCAGGAGAGGAGGACCTTCTAATAAAACCTTTCCTTAAGGATTCTCGTATGTACTCCTCCATGACCTGGTTTTCCTTCTCAGAAAGAGGGTAGACCTTACCCCTAGGGGGCATAGTGCCCGGTAATAGGTTTATGGCACAGTCATATTCACGATGCGGAGGTAGCTTATCTGCCTCCCTCTTTTCAAAAACCAATGCAAGGTCTGCATATACAGAAGGGACAGAAACAGAGAGTGGTTTAGCCGTGGGCACGTTGAGTAAACAAACAGGACGTACATGAGCCATACAGTCTCGTTGACAAGATTCCCCCCAGGATAGTATATCCAAGCAACCCCAATCGAGAACAGGGTTGTGTTTCACTAACCAGGGAAAACCCAGAACGATGGAAGCAGTAGGGGAGTCAATTATTTGGAAGGTTAACCTTTCCTTATGCAAAACACCCACAGACATCACTATTTCTTTGGTCTCATGGGTCACCAGAGGTTTCTCAAGTGGTCTACCATCTATGGCCTCAACGACCAAGGGTGTGGCCTTTTGGATCAGAGTTAAGGCTGCGGTTTTAGCGAAGTTCTCATCCATAAGGTTGTCTGCCGCACCTGAATCGATCAAGGCTTTGGTGGTTATGGTGGTTTTATTGACCAAAAGAGAAACCGTAATAAACGGTCTGGAGATGGACACTTGAGGGGACAAAGTCATAACACCCGAGGCCGACCCCTCTCTAGGCCTTAGGTGCTGTAGTTTCCCTGTAACTTAGGGCAGGCATTACAGTGGTGCCCCCTCTTTCCACAATAAAGGCATAACCCCTCCCTTCTACGATATGCTCTTTCAGCCTCAGTTAGCCCCGTAGCACCCAATTGCATGGGTTCGGGGGTTGGTTGACTAGGAGCGGGTAGTGCTAGTAAAGCAGTAGAGGGGGGAGCAGGTAATGCCCGTGTATCCATCCGTCTTTGACTCCGCCTCTCTCTAATACGGTTATCAATAAGGATGACATAATCTATGACATCATCCAGAAGAACAGGCAATTCCCTGGATGCTATTTCATCCAGTATGTAGGCGGCCAAACCCTCCTGAAAGGCTGTTACGAGGGCGTCATTATTCCAAACCACTTCAGCTGCTAGCGTGCGGAACTCGATAGTATAATCCGCTACAGATCTATTACCCTGTCGTACCCTAAGCAGAGCTTTGCCAGCAGAGGCAACCCTACCGGGTTGATCAAACGTACGTTTGAAAGCTGTCAAGAAATCTACAAAGGACATAGGAGATGTATTCTCCCACATGGGGTTAGCCCATGCTAAAGCTTTCCCGGACAGGTGGTTAATCAAAAAGGCAATTTTGGATCTGTCAGTGGGATAGGAACGTGGATTCATCACCAAATGGATGTCAATTTGGTTAAGGAAACCACGACACAATGCTGGATCACCGCTGTAGCGTTGTGGCGGTGTCATGTGAACAACATGAGCAGGAACGGGTACCGGAGTGGGAATGGGTTCGGGCACAGCAGCAGCAGCCTCCTGGACGGCAGGTTGCAAGTGTGCAGTACGAGCCAGAATGGTTTGCAAAGCTTGAGCAAACTGATCCATACGGTGGTCCAAGCCATCCATTCTAGCCTCCTGATTAACTAGGAGCTGTGGTATGTCAGCAGGTTCCATTATGGCCCTGTTGTAATGTCACGATTCAGGGAACCAAACACGCCAACACACACACACACACAAAGTGCCGTACCGGACCTTAGAGTGGCCGGGCTAAGCACACAAAGAATAGTCAGGAAACAAGCCGAGTAAGGGGAACCAGAAGACAGAATAACGATAGACAAGCCGAGGTCAAAGGGTAGGAGAAAGTCACAAAGTCGGATAACAAGCCAGAGAGTACGTAACCAGAAGCACAAGTTCAAAATCAATACTAACAAGCAAAGACCACAACAGGGCGAAGAGGAACAGGAAAGGTAAGTATATAAATCCAAAGGTTAATTCTGATTGGATAATTTCCAATCAGAATTAACAATCACACGTGGGAGATATCTAAACCTCCCACTGTGATTGGGGCACTGTGCCTTTAACGCCGGGTCAGGTGACTGACCCCGGCGTTGGTTAAAGTGGGCGGTCTCCCAGCGTGCAACGTCATGCATGCTGCCGCTGGGAGACACAGAGGAAGAGGCGGACGGCACCCATGGGAGAGAGGGTGCCGCCCGCCGAGCACACGGCTGAAGGGGGACCGCGGACGGCTGGAGGGTGAGTGCCGCGAGCGGACTGCAGCCTCCCCTCGCAGCCGCCCGCGGGACCCTGACACCGTCTCAGTTATGCATGCACTCTGTGCATGTTTTGCATTTTTTCTGTCCTCCTCGACCTCTGAAAAAGAGCTCTACTGTTCTGACACGCACCTATATACTAGTCAGCACGCTGTTCTAGTAAGGGCTTGGAATTATGATGTGGTTACAGTCAGATTATAGAGTAGTTTCAATTACTTCACTCTTCATAACTCACACATTAAAGAGGGTAAAGCAAATTGTTACAGAGCATTCTCAGCTTGAGAAGCCTAATCACTGATCATGTTTCTAAGATGTATTTCCTTTTTCAAGTTTAACCAGAATTTCCAAGCCACCCCTCTCTAACTGATAGTGAATAGAGATATGCCTTTGCAATGAGGTATCCCAGTAGGTGCATAGATTATATACACACACAGACAGTATTGGGGTTTACATAGAAACATAGAATGTGACGGCAGATAAGAACCATTTGGCCCATCTAGTCTGCCCAATTTTCTAAATAATTTCATTAGTCCCTAGCCTTATGCCTATCCCACGCATGCTTAAACTCCTTTACAGTGTTAACCTCTACCACTTCAGCTGGAAGGCTATTCCATGCATCCACTACCCTCTCAGTAAAGTAATACTTCCTGATATTATTTTTAAACCTTTGTCCCTCTAATTTAAGACTATGTCCTCTTGTTGTGGTAGTTTTTCTTCTTTTAAATATAGTCTCCTCCTTTACTGTGTTGATTCCCTTTATATATTTAAATGTTTCTATCATATCCCCCCTGTCTTGTCTTTGCTCCAAGCTATACATGTTAAGATCCTTTAACCTTTCCTGGTAAGTTTTATCCTGCAATCCATGAACCAGTTTAGTAGCTCTTCTCTGAACTCTCTCTAAGGTATCAATATCCTTCTGAAGATACGGTCTCCAGTACTGTGTACAATACTCCAAGTGAGGTCTCACCAGTGTTCTGTACAATGGCATGAGCACTTCCCTCTTTCTACTGCTAATCCCTCTCCCTATACAACCAAGCATTCTGCTAGCATTTCCTCCTGCTCTATTACATTGTCTGCCTACTTTTAAGTTTATTCAGGGTTTATTCACTAAGTACCCATTTGCGGTGAATTGAAACCTGAATTTCATGTACCTTACCAATTTGAAGAATCTATGTGCAAATGTTACCATGATTTCTCCTGTTACTGAATGTCGTGTCCACATTGATTGCAGTGGGGATTTGTTTTAGGGGAAGATTCACTTTACATGAGGTAGAATCATTAGAAATGTAAATGAATTTGTATTAAATGTAGTTGCTCAGCCTTTTCTTAAAGTGGCAGTGGTGATCTCCCCAGCCAAATGCACACTTGCTGCATGATCTAACTGCTTAGCCGGACTGATACTGCTAAATGACAGAATCCTGTTCTAATACTCAGTTCATCTGCCAACCATCTGTCCCATCAAGCAAGTATTTTCTCCTCATCCAGCAGCAGGTCTTTAGCTGTAATATTGTATCATTTTGAGCTTCCTAATTTTGTTCTTTTGTCCAGTCTCCACAATCTTGTATAACCTTGTTATGTCTGTTTCATCTCTGTGTGCCATTTTATATTTAAATGACTCTGTAGGCACTGTAACTGCATTTTTTTTCAACCTGCCATTCAGTTCTAAATGATTTTTAATACTCAACTAGAGACCCCAGCAGCCCATCCCCTGTATGCTGCTTGGATAATTGATAACACGTGAACCTGAACAGCAATGCGTGGCTGTGATTAGCTGAGAGTGTCAGGAAGAGTGTAATCTCTACCATATTTCCAAAAGGAGCTGGGCTCTGGGAAGCCAGGGACCCTCATTCAGTGTTAAACTACTTGGGACAGTGGCAGGACACTATAACCAATTCACCAAGATAATGTGGTTATAATGCCCGTATTGTCCCTTTAATTATTGTTTATGTTACCTTGCTTTTTTGTGTGTCTTTCCCTTGTGCATGTCCTTTATATTTCCTTTCTTGCTCTGTAGCCATCACATTGTAAAATAGTGACTCTGTAGTTTGATTGACTGGACCAGGCTAGATTTAGTTGACAACATTTTCTGTTCTGCTCAGGAATGAGAGTTCGGAGTCAGATAGTCCTATCCCAGAAGAAGGAATGTACTACACCCTACAGAATTACCCAGTAAATAATATGTTTACAGGTAAATGAAAAGATATCACTAATGAAAATAAAATGTGGCTATCAACATACGTGTACATTTAAAGGCTGAGGACCTACATAGCTCTAATAACCACCAGACCAGGAAAAAAAAAAAGAAGCAATTTAGGGGCGAAAAAACGAAATGAAAACCAAAAGAAACTAACATAATAAAACAAATAACATTATTTAAGTCTCCTCTAATAATCCTGCTGATATAAAACAGAGAGAAATCACTTCTTTCCAGTAAAGAGACACTCCAGATCACTAAAGCACTTGCTTGCTCTAGGGATGTTTAGGAGGTCCCCATTACTCCTGTTTTACAAAAGTGTCTATTTCAGAAGAAGGCATTTTATTAAAACAGGAGAAGAATGTACGCAACCTTTGAGGGCTTTCTCTCTCAGTACGAGGTAACTGTAGTTCTTTAGAAGTCAATTCTTTGATAGGGAAGTATTGGCCAATGTTTCCATATGAAAAGAATCTGATCTTATTCCTCCTCATTTAATTCCTTCAAGTATGTGTAAGGTCTCTGGCGTGCAAGGTAACATTTTGATAATCATATGACTTTTGACAGTATCTGCAAATTCCATTTTTATTTTTTTTTCTCAGAAGAATTTGCACAATCGGAAATGTTTCCAAATGCTGGATGATTGTCTCACCAAGAATTCAAAGTGATTTTCAAATTTAAGGTCAAAGGTGAAAAATAGCCACACAAAAAACCCAAAACAAACTTAAGTCATCTGTGCTTTCATTTCAGCTTCCCTGCCGTTAAATAGAAATTTCACTTTGAATTCTCGCTTTTGTGAATACCTTGTATGCTGTGATAGGGAGGGGTTACATCAAAGCAGAGCATTAGCAAGATTCAAGTCATCATTTAGATAAAAGGTTATGAAGATAAACTATCGTAGTTTAATTATGGTTCAATTTTCACAATTCATGGGGACTTAAGTAATCTAATGTTTCAATTAAATCCTAACTGGGGGGACAGAAACAACTCAATCAACTATATCAACTACATGGAGCCCAAAAGAAAAAAACAAACAAACAAACCATTTCCCCCACAGTGCCTTAGAAAGAGACATTAATATTTCTCTTTACATAAAGACTTCACATTATATCGTTTTTACAAATATTGGGGTTTTGAATATACAAACTTGTCATAAACATATTAATCATCATTGTAAAGGTACATTTTCCATACTCTTTGTATGTTTGTATTGTAATTAGCTTGATAAAAACCTGTATTTGCATTTCATATGTCACATCTGGGTATAGGTAGTTTTGTCCGCATTTAAAGGGGCAGGCTACGTTCACTATAGTGTTTATTGCAAGAGTCCCCCAGCATCGTTCCACAGTAAGAGGTTGACAAGTACCTGGGTTCTCCTGGAATTCTTTGTTATCCTTAAAGTGGAATGGGAACTTCAGCAATATCCATTCCATACATTTTAGGGCTTAATTGGATGATTGTGTCAGCTTACATTAATCAGCCAATAAACAGTGTTCATATATGTGAACCTGATACTGCTGAAGAGGAATGGGAAGTTTCATTTGAAAAATATCAAACAAAAACCACAGGCATGCGAGAGGAGCAGAAGGAACCTGGTATGTGTGAAACTATTCAAAAATGGTTGCCATCCTTACCAACCAATGGGCTTTAACCACTACAAGTGAGTACAAGTAATTTTTATTTGACCATGTCGACCATGTCTGTTGTGCTGGTCTGTGGTTAAGGAAATGTTTCTATTGATGCCAGGAGCCAGTTCTAGTTGTTGTCCCTGAAAGCTAGTGTTCTTGGAGGAGGTTCTTCAATCTTTGCAGGACCTCCTTTCTGCGTCTCCACACTCTGCATGGAGACACTGAACAAGATGCTGACTGGCGCATGTGCGTCCCAGTAACTCCCTATGGGGAAGCATTGGAATGGCTGAGATAATCAGAACTGATGATCCGACCCATAGAGGCATGGCAACCACAGAGAGAGCACCACAACCATGAAGATAAGGTAAGTAAATCCACCTTTTTACTTTACATGCGGTGGAGAAATATAACCAGCTAGCAGGTCACTACAGAGTTAGGAATACAGGTTTGTATTCCTAAAGCTAGTGTCCCTTTAAAGGGATGGTGCAGATTGGAGATTAATCTACTTTTTTTTTATTATTTATTTTTGTAGTGCATTTGAAAGAACAACGCGCATGGCGTACCCCAACGGCAATCCTCATGCTTTTTCCAAACATTCATAACAATAAGGGTATGTTAGTGCTTGCACATTTTTATAGTTAGTATACGGTTGCTTGAGTGTCATAATAGGCTAAGCATGTTAAGATTAGTATACACAAAAATAGGGGGAGCTGTAAATACTTCCCTCTCTTCAAAATACAGCCAACAAAGCTGAAAGAGAAAGCGAGGAGAACACAATAGTGCAGATAATTTTTATAAAATACAGTATAATTGAGATATCTTTAGATTGCACACTCACAAAAATAGAGCCATAGAATAACCTGACTCTTGTCTGAATGTCAGTAGGATCCTTAAAGGGAGATTCAAACCGCACTCCATATGATAGGGAAGATTTTCAAGTAGTATTTCAGGAATAATAAAATACTTAAAATTCTATAAAAGTAAATAATTTATTCCAAAACAGGTCAGATAAAAAAACTAAAGCATAATCAAGCGTCCAGTAGTCACCAAAACGCATTTTGCCTGATAGGCTTCCTCAGTTGGTGTATCCTGTGTATCAAAGTCCCTGTGATTCTTTATATGCGTCCATTTACTGCAAATTCACTGTATTTTTCTCTGTGGAACGCATCCTGCGTTCCATCCAGCGTGGGCAATCAGCTTCCTGTTCGGCTTCATATGTTGGCCGTCAAGTTCCTGTTCGTCTGGTCATGTGATCGGGCACGTCGTTCGTGGAACGCACGTGCATTCCATTAAGCATACACGTCCGCCTCCTACACTGAATAAAAATGGATATGACGGCTGTGGAACGCAAATGCCTTCCACCAACGGAAATTCAAAGAAACATACCAGACAGAGATGCATATATATGAACAAATAGTAATCACATACAAATACAGTCTTATACTAGACTGGACAATTAAAAAACAAAATAGAGCAAGACAATGGGAAAAACAGAGAGAGGATGAAAGTGGTGAGTAAAAAAGTATATATCACCACTCCTATAGAGAGTACATGAGAAAGGAATTGTTGGCAATAGAAGTCACTTCTACCAATTATATCTTATTAAAAATATACACATATAATATAGATCTAATATATATGCACATATATGCATAAAAATAAATAAAATAGCTCATATAGTTATACTAAAAATGAACATAAAAAATGGCACAATTCAAAATCTTGGTTCAGACCATTAGGGATAAGTGTATTCAAATTATAAATACATCTCATCTCATCTCATCTCCTCACCTATTTTCTTATTAAAATCTCCACCCCCTCCAATTTTTTTGTACCAATTTAATTGCGCAGAAGAATAGGTCTCTTGGATTGCTATTATGGTGAATTTTGTAATGTTGTGAAACACTATGCGTTTCTAGACCTTTTCTTATATTGCGTACATGTTCTGTAATTCTAACATGTAAACACCTGATAGTCCTACCAACATAAATTTAAGTTGCAAGGACACTTTAAAATATAAAGTTTTTTGAAAAACAAGTGAGTACTTTAATAACAAATTCTCTATTATCTTTATATGTAAAGGAGGTAATATGTCTTTTTATATTGTTTGTTTCTCTACAAGCAAGGCAGGATCCACATCCATAAAATCCTTTACTTTTTATTTTAAAAATGTTCTGTAGGCTGTGTTTTAAAACTACTTGTGACGAAGTGCCCTTCGCCACTTGTGCCTGGAGAGGACTGCTTGCCCGCCTCTTGCCCTGTGACTATGGCCCCTGGGATGTATTGCCCTTTAAAGACATGATTTGGGCATAATGGATTTGTGTTGTGCTGCTGCTGGCCCTTTAAGAACCATCTGGGGACATACTGTGGAGTTACTGGGTGGCCACCATTTCCTGTATCAGAAGCACATGGTGAGAACAATGGATGGCAGCCATTTTAACTCACAGACACTGTTTGGACTTTTCAACACGGTGCCATCTTGCCAGTATTTGGTGCACAGAGACATCGTGCAGTGGTTTTGGACTATACAGCAGGGGACACATTATAAAGTGATTGTTTTTCATTTAGCCTGTATATGTTCTGCAGAATCTGCATTAAACTGTATTTTCCAAAGTACTGAACGGATCTGGGTGAATTTTGGATATGTGGTTCACCCAGATCCCCCGGTTCCAAGGATATACTTTTTATGGGGTTATTGCATGTTTTGGGGTCCCTGTGTGTTTTATGAAACTGTATTATTTCTGGCCAGCAGATAATTGAGCTTTGTGTATTGTAGAAACTCAATTATCTAGCCTGGCCCAGAGGAGGAGTTTTGTGCTGCATAAATTGTGAGTTCTGTGTGCCAGTAAATCAGTCTTGTTCCAGCATTAAGCCTTGGCTCATGTTTGGGGGATTGGAGAAATACACTCTGGGGATTGCTATAATCACTATACTCCCCAGGGTATGATCACTAAGTTCTGCTAAGAGCTTGTTCCTGCTCTCTGGGGAAAGAGAGGTTCACCCACTGGAAGCTGGATCCTGGCCTTGGGTCCAGGGTGGGTGGAGACAGTAGAGACCCCAGCGCAGTTGCATCGCTGGAAGTGGGGTCTGCAGTGCTGATGGTGTCGGTTGGAGTGCTTGGAGTCCTCGGCAAGCGCTAGGAGCATCGATTGGCAGAGGTACTCAGTCGGAGTGCCAGCGTTCCGTCACACTACTTTTCACTAAAATCTGTGTAAGATTTCTACATCCTCTATAGACTATTTTAGAATTATGAGGTAGAATTTGATTTAATAAGGGATCTTCTTTTAAAATTAGCCAATATTTTTTAATAATTTTATTTTTGCCACTATGGTTACATATAAAGGGTATGTCGACCTTATTTTTATTAGGAGATTTATTGTGTATCTTTTTATTTTAACATATAAGATTTTTTCTTTCAATTTTCTTAACTTCTTCCATGCAATTTTGTAGTTTTCCGGTGTCATAGCCTTTTTCTGCAAATTGTTGTTTAATTTTTTCTGCTTGGGTAACATAGTCAACGTCTTGCGTACAGTTTCTCCATATCTGTAAAAATTGGCTCTTGGGTGCGTTGGTTAGCCATGGTGGATAATGGCAACTATTCATCTTGATGTAACTGTTCGCATCAACATCTTTAAAATGATTCCTAGTATGAATAATAGAATTTAGAATAAAAACTTCCAAATCTAAAAAATGTATTTGGTTAGTGCTATACGTAGAAGTTCTCTCCCACCAAGAACCAAGTTCTCTCCCAGTTATGCAAACCTTTTTATGACATACTGGGAGGAGAAGCTAGTGTTTCCACATGTGGAGGCAGCGAACTTGGTGTCCTATCATTGATATATCGATAGTGGCAATAATAACAAAATTAATAAAATTATTGGCCAATTTTAAAAGAAGATCCCTTATTAAATCAAATTCTACCTCATAATCCTAAAATGGTCTATAGAGGATGTAGAAATCTTAAACAGATTTTAGTGAAAAGTAGTTTTAAAACACATCCGTAAAGGATTTTATGGATGTGGATCCTGCCTTGCTTGTAGAGAAACAAACAATATAAAAATACATATTACCTCCTTTACATATAAAGATAATAGAGAATTTGTTATTAAAGACCAACTCACTTGTTTTTCAAAAAACTTTATTTATATTTTAAAGTGTCCTTGCAACTTAATTTATGTTGGTAGGACTATCAGGTGTTTACATGTTAGAATTGCAGAACATGTACGCAATATAAGAAAAGGTCTAGAAACGCATAGTGTTTCACAACATTACAAAATTCACCATAATAGCAATCCAAGAGACCTATTCTTCTGCGCAATTAAATTGGTACAAAAAAAATTGGAGGGGTGGAGATTTTAATAAGAAAATAGGTGAGGAGATGAGATGAGATGTATTTATAATTTTAATACACTTATCCCTAATGGTCTGAACCAAGATTTTGAATTGTGCCATTTTTTATGTTCATTTTTAGTATTACTATATGAGCTATTTTATTTATTTTTATGCAGATATGTACATATATATTAGATCTATATTTTATGTGTATATACTTAATAAGATATAATTGGTAGAAGTCACTTCTATTGCCAACAATTCCTTTCTCATGTACTTTCTATAGGAGTGGTGATATATACTTTTTTAATCACCACTTTCATCCTCTCTCTGTTTTTCCCATTGTCTTGCTCTATTTTGTTTTTTAATTGTCCAGTCTAGTATAAGACTTTATTTGTATGTGATTACTATTTGTTCATATATATGCATCTCTGTCTGGTATGTTTCTTTAAATTTCTGTTGGTGGAAGGCATTTGCGTTCCACAGCCGTCATATCCGTTTTTATTCAGTGTAGGAGGCGGACGTGTATGCTTAATGGAACGCACGTGCGTTCCACGAAGGACGTACCCGATCACATGACCAGCCGAACAGGAAATTGACGGCCAACAGATCAAGCCGAACAGGAAGCTGATTGCCCACGCTGGATGGAATGCAGGATGCGTTCCTCAGAGAAAAATATCGCAAATTTGCAGTAAATGGACGCATATAAAGAATCACAGGGACTTTGATACACAGAATACACCAACTGAGTAAGCCTATCAGGCGAAACATGTGTTGGTGACTATTGGACTCTTGATTATGCTTTTGTTTTTTATCTGACCTGTTTTGGAATAAATTATTTATTTTTATAGAATTTTAAGTATTTTATTATTCCTGAAATACTACTTGAAAATCTTCCCTATCATATGGAGTGCGGTTTGGATCTCCATTTAAGGATCCTACTGACATCCAGACCAGAGCCAGGTTATTCTATGGCTCTATATATGTGAGTGTGCAGTCTAAAGATATTTCAATTATACTGTATTTTATAAAAATTATCTGCACTATTGTGTTCTCCTCTCTTTCTGTTCCAGCTTTGTTGGCTGCATTTTGAAGAGAGGGAAGTATTTACAGCTCCACCTATTTTTGTGTATAATATATGTATGTGTGAGGGTGAAGGGGATACCTCACAGGTGTGTTTGAGCTGTTCACACTATTCTGGGACATACTATTTCTTATTGTTTGTCTACGTTAAGATTAGTGTCAACATTTTACTTGGACTGACTGTTTGAGTGGTCTCAGTATGAAAAGGACAGATCACGTGTCTGTGGTGATCTAATAGAGAGGTGGGAGTGTCATGCTGTATAGACTGGCTATGCTATTCACAGCAGTACCACTGGGTAGTAAAGCGTGGCCAACAAAAGTGGGTCTCATATAGGGTCTGAGTGGTAAGCTAGGCGGCTTTTGTTTGCTTGTCAGGGGTTAATGAATCACAGTATGCATATTTGTTTTTGATAGCAATTTCTAAAGAACAAGCTAGTTAGATTCAGATATGCAGTCCAGAAATAAGAGGTTGGCAGTAAGACAAACCCAAGGTAGAACGGTAGTCCCTGCAGTGCCCGAAAGATTGGCATCAGGGTTATAATGAACTGGCATATGGTACCATAACTTGACATTGTTATGCATAGCAGTCAGCCATTGCCTGTAGATTGGTGACCACCATTCCCCATATCTGGTGTAGCTTCACCTCTCCCGGTATGTTTCTGGATGGTAAACAGACTCCGGTGCAGAGTGGAGGGTATAATCCTCACCGCTGTGCTCATGCTTCTATGCGAGCCTCTGCTTCCGCGCCATCTTGGGGGCAACACCAGGGCCAGCTTTTGGTGCAGTTCTTGGGTCTTGTACCGGGTAGTTTGCGCTCACGTCCCCTTTGTTAATTGTCGCTGGGCATGCTGTGGGGTTCTCCGCCAGGGTTGGTGGCAAAATTGTGTCTCCTGTGGACTCTGTGGTGCAGGCGCAGTTGGTGATGTGCCCTGAGTCGCCACCATTTTGTGAGGTAGGCCCTGGGTGTTCTGGGCGCCTCAGGCTCCTCATTGCTTGAGCTTGTCCCAGTGGAAACCGGGATGATCCCCCGGCCCAAAGGGGGGGGGGAGACGGAGCTGGCAAGCGACACTAGAAGTCGGCGTGTGGCAGCTGGAAAGGGATGCATGGTGGCGGCCGTCCACCTCGCTCCTCTCCTGGGTAGGCCGCAGCATTTGAAGCCTCGTACTGTCTCCAGGGGCTCCGAAACTCCCGATCTCGGTGTCTGCTACCTCCGCCGCAGCCGTATGGGTATCTTGTGTGTATTTTTAGGGTCAGAAGCTTTAAAGTGTAGCTTAAGAGGCCAGATTTCTCCGGAGCCTCTCCTGCATGCGATCGTTCAGCATGGCGGTCCGGCCCCGCCCCAGATTAATCTACTTATCATAAATCCCTAGTCTTTGCATTGATATCTGCCCATATGAAGAAGTGAATTGACCTGTCATGATGCTCCTTTATTAACATTCTATGAGCTCATCTCATAAGTCTATGCATTTTATGAATGCGGCAAGGTTTCTGACAGTTAAAGCTGCTGTAGAAATTGCACTAAAACTCACAGATCATTCAATTATGGCTCCTCTATACAGCTTGAAAGGGAGAACCACAGTGAATGTGCAGCCAAAAATCTAAAATAATAAACAAAATACACTTGCTAACGGTGTACTCAACACAGACATGTTAAAAGTTGAACAGAAGCTTATTATCTTTCTAAAGAGAGTCTCAAATGTGTTATTTTCCCAATAGGTTATGTGTCCATTGACGAACTGCCAGCATTTTCAGAGGAACTTCATGATTTCACACCCAATACTTCGCAACATTTCGCCTTTTGTGTTCGCGATGAGTGTAATGCATTTTCTGTGGTTAAAAACAAAACAAAAAAATAGGTGCCTATCTTAAGAGCCACTCCAAGCCCCAAAAGCTACTTACTGTAACTATATACATACATTTTTTTTATATTGTCAATGTGTTATTTGTAAGTTATTTAATAGACTATACCCATTTGCATTTAAAAAATTGTTAGTACCTTGTTAGGGAATGTATCGGATTGCACAATAGATTGCATCAGGAGAGAAGATTTGGTTTGTATATTAAACCTATGGATTCTGACTGAAATACAGTGTTTTAATTTTAAGATTTCATAATAATGTGTATTTGATTAAAACAAAAAACAAAAACTATTTTGATGATGCATAACGAACTAGATCGATCGTACAAACATGTTTAAAAAGGACTGAAATAAAAACATTACAAATTATAGTTATTCTTCCAAACAAAAAAAACGAAGACGCGAACAAATATATATGAATTTTTTTTTTTTTTTTATATATAAATATTGTCACTTTTGGTGTGATTACAAAGAACAGAACTGATGCATCAATTTGATTAATTTAGTTTTGTCAAAAAAGAAAAAAAAAAGTGAAACAGGTTCAAGTACCACGAATGTTGCTTTGTTCCAGGTAGTTTATATGCTGTTCTCCATCTCGTGTGATTTTAGGTGCGTTGCAAGTTGTGAACTTTGTGCAAACTTTCTATCACAATGATGACAGGAGTAAGGTCTTTCGCCAGTATGGGATCTTTGGTGTACTATAAGGTAGGAGCTGTGCTTGAAGGTTTTCCCACATTGTTTACAAGCAAAGGGTCTCTCGTCCGTGTGTAACCTTTGGTGTGTGATCAGATGTGATCTGTGAGTGAAACCTTTTCCACATTCTGTGCAGATATAAGGTTTCTCACCCGTATGTGATCGCTGGTGTATAGTCAATGCTGAGCTCTGTGTGAAGGTATGTCCACACTCCTTGCAAATATACGGTCGCTCTCCTGTATGAGTTCTCTGGTGTACTATAAGATACGTGGTAAGGGTAAATCTTTTCCCACATTCAGAACATTTGTGTGGTTTCTCCCCTGTGTGTATTCGTTGGTGTTTCGTTAAAGAGGAATAGTGGGTAAAACATTTTCTACACTCACTGCAGACATGAGGCTTCTCGCCTGTATGAATGATCTGATGTCTCCTTAAGAGACACACCAATTTAAAGCATTTCCCACACTCTGAGCATTCATAAGGTGCTTCTCCAGTATGGAACTTCTGGTGATTGACTAGGTAGGCTTTATTAGCAAAGCTTTTACTGCATTCATTGCAAGGATACGGTGATTCTCCCAGGACAGGTTTTTGCTTTCTTTTGCAAACACTTTGAACTGGCTTTCTCTCTAAACATTCAGCTGGTCCACCAAATGTATTATTGTTCAGCTGCAAGTTCTTAAAGGAACATTTCTCCATTTCGTCGGAATCTGCTGTGTATTGTACCGGTACACGTTTACGCAGGTTATACACCTTGAATGGGGGTGTACAGCTTTCCTTTACATCTATGATTTGTCTCGGCATTCTATATGACCTTTTGTCATTGTGCAGTTCATCAGTGTGGGCATCAATTTCTATTTTACACGGTGAGGCATTAGATCCTTCCAGACCATCTGTTAAGACAAATATTACATTTTATTATACCAATATAACAAACTATGACAATTAGTCACGGGTCCAGAGGCATGTTTTTGTGCAAAATATTAATATTGCAATTTCTCAGATACCACATTGATTTACAGAGAAAATGGAGATATAGATATATATAAAAAAAATAAAAAAAAAATAAAAAAACACAACTAACATCCTATAGCAGGCTAAAAGTGTCATCCCCATTTATAGCTTAGACAATTTATTGTAAACCTATAGGATCAGAAGCATGTTTTTGCCTGTGTCCCAATGACAAATGACATTTGCTTCAACATACTGTCCAGCGTTAAATGCCTCACTCCTAAGGCTTCTAACAATAGCCCAGTTCTGCCAGTTATTTTGACAAAATGATTTATGGAGGAATACATCCATCACTATGGCACTTGGTGAGCATATAATGTACGTTGCCATCTCTGCCGTAAAGTGTTTTAAAAGGCACTATTTGATGTAGTAAATGTGGTTCGTAAACAAATAGGTACAGGGAAAAAAAAGACCTCAATACAGTGAACGATGCAGAGAATCTCCCCATAGTCTAAAGCACGAGAACACACAAACTGTAGGCACCCAGACCACTTCAGCTCATTGAAATGGTCTGGGTGCCAACTCCCATCACCCTGTAATTAGTGCAGTTTTTATTAACATGAGCATTAGGTCTCCCTCACCGGTGGATGTCAGCGTGGGCAAAGCCTGACCCAGCACCAAGGGACATCCCCCGGATGGGGGACGGGAGAAAGGGGGGCACTCCAGGATTCTCTATGCCAGGAAAACTGGTTTGTTTTTCTGGCACTAGAGAATCCCTTTAAACCTTTTTAATTTAGTATAGATTTGTGTGGTTTTTTTTTTCCCCCCAACACTTCTGATGTACTGAATACAGATTTTCTTTCCCCCCAGCAGATATTAACTGTCAGGAAGTTTGACAGGGGCTGATTGTTACAGGGTTATTCACTAAGACAGTGATTCCTGGGGCCAGATTAAGAGCCCATTGGGCTTAGTGCTGACAATTATGATGGGCCTAATTACTAAACCTTATCGACAAAAAACACAAACAGTCATACCTCCTACGTGTCATGTATGTGGTGGAGGAGGGAAACTCACAAGATGCAGCTATAAGAAAACACATACCCTATGCTAATCTTTTGCTTTCAAGTAAATCCATAACCCCTAACAGCAGGTTCGGTGAAGCAGGATGTCTGTGGGTGGCGTAGAAGGGTGGGCCACTGATGCGAATCCCGTAACAAGAACCACCAACAGGGGTGAACATACCCCAAAAGAGGAGGTGCCTATCCAAAAAAGTAGAAGGCCAGCCTGGCGTGAATGCATGTCAGACTGCCTGCCAATCATGCAGGCTGGCCAACTGAGAGCATACTATGTAGACAGCACCCTGAGCTTGGCATGAATGTGTAATGATGCGCTCGCTCCACACTTTATTAGCAGGCAAACGCTCCTGGTATACAGCCTGGGACAGAGGAAAGGTGGATGTAGTGAGCGTAGAAGAAATGGAATATGCCACAGTGTTAGCGAGACCTAAGCAGCAAGAGTATTTGCATAGTGTGCAAAGTCAGCTTTACCTTAACTAATTTCATTGTCAGCCAGCACACACAATTTTTTCCCCTACGTCCCTCTTAAGTTTCCATACTTAAATAAGACCATGTGAAGAGTAGTAAAGAAAAAAAAAAAAGAAAAAAAATAATAATCACTGGGCCTATTCCACGGGCATGGAACTGCAGCTCCATCAGCCCCTATGTTAATCCAGCCCTAGTGATTCCCAAACCAGTCCTCATGGCTCCACTACTAGTCCAGGATTGAGGGATTACCCAGTTGTGTCTAAAGTGTTTTTAGAAGAAGAAAAAAAAAAAAACACACACACACACACACACACACCATAATAAATATTATGCTTTATTCTCACACTTAGAATGGTGTATTATTTAGCATTGATAATAAAGTTGTGCTATTAGACATTTGCTTTACTTACCTTTGAATGAATGTATCAGGTTTGTCCCATGCTGGATATGGTCCAATAAATAAGGCTTCTCTCCTTGCTGAATCTTTGAAACAACCGTTGGCATTTTGTGGAGATAACCTAATATTTATGACATAAAACAATATATGACACACAGTATTTGCCAGTGTTTATAGGAAGTGAATGATCAATACTATCTTTATTTTTTTAACTAAAAATGTGTTTATGAACAGTAGAAAAAAAAACACACAAAAAAAATACCACAGTTTGGATTTATGACAATTGTTATTTTATTAATTTGTTCTTTTATTTAACTATATATTTTTTTATTTAGAAGTGTGGCATCATGAAGACAAATCTAGATTAAAAAAAAACCACACACACTGGAATAGAGCAGAAGTGGCCATCAACATGGAAGTAACCCTCTAAACAAAGTTCTTTTTCAGTTTTAGGCCAACAAGCAAACAGTCCTAGATTTAAAATGCAAATCAAGGTAATGCATTTATTTATAGCAGGAATCCTTTCCCCCAACAAGACAAAAAAACTAAACAAAAAAAACCACACAAACAAAATATATCATGGGATCATGTCCCCCATAAAATTATGGAGCTTCATAATTCTCCATGGTACCATTTTTTTCATGTTGGACTCCAGATCAGATTGTTACTGGGCTAAGTACCCAACCCATCCACTCTACCCTTTAGAGGTGATCACAGGAATGCATACATTGAGAGGAGTCTATGGAAGCAGTTTAAGAAGTCAGTATTATTATTGCCATTTATATAGCGCCAGATTCCGTAGCTCTTTACAATATTATGAGAGGGGGGGGATGTAACTATAAATAGGACAATTACAAGAGAACTTACAGGAACAATAGGTTGGAGAGGACCCTGCTCAAACGAGCTTACATTCTATAGGAGGTCGGGTGTAAAACACAATAGGACAGGAATTTGCAATCAAATAAGGTGGGCTGCCTTTTAGGAGAGAGCAAGGGACAGGTATGTGAGAGGTTAGTCTGGGAAGCCATAAGCTTTCCTAAAGAGATGGGTTTTAAGGCACTTCTTAAAAGATGCAAGACTAGGGGAGAGTCTGATGGCAGTAGGCAGGCTATGCCATAGGAAGGGAGCCGCCTGCAAGCGTGAGTTGGCCGTACGGGTGTGAACAACGGACAGGAGGTGGTCACGGGCAGAGCGGAGAGACCGAGAAGGGACATACCTATGGATCTGTAAAAAGATATGAGGGGCTAGAGTTGTTCAGTGCTTTATAGGTGTGAATTAGTACCTTGAATTGACTCCTATAGCATACACGAAGCCAATGTAAAGCCTGACAGAGGGGTGAGGTGTGAGAACCGACTAGAGAGGAAAATCAGTCTGGCAGCAGTGTTCATTATGGACTGAAGTGGTGCAGTACGGCTTTTGGGAAGACCAATCAGGAGAGAGTTACAATAATCCATGCAGGAAATCACTAGAGCATGGACAAGCTCCTCAGTAGCATCTTGTGAAAGAAAGAGCGGATGCGGGATATGTTTTTAAGATGGAATCTACAGGATTTGACAACATACTGGATGTGAGGCTGAAAGGTGAGGCCAGAATCAAGTATGACGCCAAGACAGCACGCTTGCAAGGATGGACTGATGTGGGTACCACAAACTTGAAGGGAGAGTGAAAGAGGAGGATCAGTATTAGAAGGAGGAAAGACAAGGAGCTCAGTTTTATAGAGATTGAGTTTCAGAAAGCGGGAGGACATCTAGTCAGAGATCGAAGAAAGGCAAGCAGTGACACGTTGCAGGACGGCAGGAGAGAGGTCCGTGGAGGAGAGATATATCTGGGTGTCATCAGCGTTCAGGTGGTAGTGGAAACCAAAAGAGGTAATAAGTTTACCAAGAGAGGCAGTATAAAGAGAAAATAGAAGGGAACCAAGTACAGAGCCTTGGGGGACTCCAACTGAGACAGGACGAGGGGAGGAGGTGTCATTAGAAAAGGAGACACTGAATGAGCGTTGGGAGAGATAAGAGGAAAACCATGAGAGGACAGTGTCACAGAGAGAGCGATTGAAGAGTTTGAAGAAGTAGAGCATGATCAACGATGTCAAAGGCAGCAGAGAGGGCAAGAGGAATTAGTATGGAGTAGTGGCCTTTGGATATGGCTGCGATTAGGTTGTTAGTAACTTTGATATTGATGTTAGAATGCAAATCCCTCATGTCAAAACTCATGAATGACCCATTGATATTGGGGTACGATGACAAAGTGGTGGACTTAATATAATATGGCCATATGGTGTAACTGAATCCCCATATTTGTTTGCCAAGAAAAGTGGTAAAAATGTATACTATTTTATTTGTGTGTGCACTGTTCCTTAATCTGTATAATGCATTTGTTTATTGCCGGAATCACGTCCCCCAACAAAACCACAAATGCAAGTCCCCTTAAAATTCTGGTCCTTCATAATTACACATGGTATGTTAGCACATTTTTCTGAGCCTATCTATTCTCACCCATTGATCTCAAGAGTGTGTAGTTTTCAAGCATCACATCCTTATAGAGCAACTTCTGATCTTCCTTTAAATAGTTCCACTCCTCCTCCGAAAAATACACTGCCACATCACTGAACTGTACAGGAACCTGAAAGACAGGAAGATTAAAATAGACTTTGAATTGAGACCTGGAAATGGTAGGTATTCCTTATTTTCTACCAGTATATTCACCCTCATTATTAATAAGTTTTATTCACCAAAAACAAAAGAAAAAGCATAGTATGTAGGGGGAAAAGAACATTTTATTTATTTTTTTAAGGGTTACCATAGCCATCAGAACTACTACAGCAGTGGTTCCGGTTGCTATAGCCTGTTTCTGCAGTGTTAGCACTGTAAATACTACATTGTTAGAGAAAAGGCAGTGTTTTTAATGACAGTCACTCAGACGGCCACTAGAGTTGTGCTTCTAGTCCAGACTAGCACTGGCGTTCAGCACTTCCACGCTCTGCATGGAGACGCTGACTGTTCCCCATATAGATGGATTAATTGAATGCATCTCTGAAGAGATGCAGATTAGTGCAGTGCAGCGTATGCGCAATAGCCTCCCAATGGTTTCCTATGGGAAGGATTGGCTAAGATCATCAAGATTAATCTCCAGGAGGATAAAACAGGTACAAGTTTTATTCAGAAACACACATTTCAACAGACATTCCCAACAGAGAGTCATCAAACTAAACACAATCCTACTCCGGCGCCTTGGTGTCTGGGACATAATTAAATTATTCAGTCTTTGAGTTAACTACAGCCACCAGGGTGACTTACGATAATATCCCCAAAACAGAGCAACTCCAACAAGTTATACCCAAGAGCTATGTCCTCGAAGAGCTCTGGTTTAGAGATGCAAGATGTCCAAAGAGCGCTCAGATCATAGGGGTCTAGCTCGAGCAATCAAGGATTGAAGTTTAACCTGGCTGCGACCATCCACTGCGCCAGCGGCAAGTTCCTGACCGTTTTGTGCCAAGTCCCGGTCCCAAATAAATGCTTCCTGAAAGTGACCTCCCACAAGTCCTTGGTGGCCATGGATGTCGCATCACCACCTCTCCAAATAGTAATAATAATTGGTAGTCCTGGGACTGAGCAATACCCACTTGAAGTTTCGCAACATCCTTCTGACGCGGAGAACAATTTCATGGGGTTTCTGGGTACCTCCCAGTCGAGTACTTTGTGCCCCCTTCAGCCTAGTGAGTGCACCGACAGTTTGTGGGGCTAGCTGGGCCATAGGCTAGGCTTTATTACGTCTTGTAAGGCAAACAGTGATGAAACGCAGCATGGTAGCAAACAGATGAAGCTCTCTTGTGGAAGAGTTGGTCCAGCGTCCCCCACCAGTTGTTAAAGTGACTGGGACAGCAAGAATGCATCACTGGATTCCTCTGTTTTATGCTCACTTGCACCCACTACATCAGCTGAGGTTTCTGCTTTGCTTCGGACCTCCAGCCCCACCACTTGTTCCTTCGATCCTATTCCCTCACATCTCACTCGTGCTCTGTCTCCTTCTTTGACCCTCACTAAAATATTCAATCTTCTCGCATATTTCCTTCATTCTTGAAGCACACAACCATAATCACGACTCTAAAAAACAGACCTTGACCCTAACTGCACATCTAACTACTGACATCTCACTACTACCCGTTTGCCTCCAAGATCCTTAAAAGTTGTGACTGATTTCCTTAAATCAGACTCTCTGCTCGACCGGCTTCGATCCAAATTCCTTACTCATCACTCTGTTAAAACTGCCCTGACAGGAGTATCCAAAATTATTTAATTCCTGCTATTCTCTCCTAAATCTTTCTGATGCTTACAACACTGTTGATCAGCTTCTTATCCCCCGTAACTTCGATCTACAAAACTCTGCACTTTCCTAATTTCTCCTCCTATCTCTCGCAGGGCTCTTTCAAGGATTCCATTTCTAGTTCTTGCTCTCCTCCGCAACCCCTTTATCGGTGTTCCCAGGGTTCTGTGCATGGTTCCTTACGGTTTTCGATCTAGAGAGCCTCCCTTGGTAAACTAGTCAGCTCTTTTGGCTGATAATTTCTATTCATATGACACGCAAATCTGTCCTCTCCAGATCGCTCACGTTTCTGACTGCCTCTCTGCTATTTCTAACTGGATGGCTGCTCATTGTCTTAAACTTAACCTGTCCAAAACAGAGCTTTTTGTCTTTCCTCGCTGAAGCGTTGCTACTCTCCAAGTCAGTGGTGCTACCATCAACTCTACCTCGTAGGTATGCTGAATAAGTGTTCTCTTTGATTCCAACCTCTCCTTCACCCCTCAAATCCAGTCACTTAGCGCTACCTACCACTTCTATCTCAAAAACAATGCGAATCCACCCCATCTCTCGCCTTGACTACTGCAATCTTCTTTCCTAGCTGGTCCCATTACAGTCTATAATGAATGCTGTGGCGAGGCTCATCTTCCTCTCTGCTCACACCTCCCATGCCTCCTTTGTCTCAGTCCTTACACTGGCTTACTGTAAGATAGAGGGCTCAATTTAAAATTCTAGTCCTTGCTCACAAATCTCTACATCTCGCTACTGCTAACTACATATCCACACACGGATACATAATTATGTAGTATCCAGGCCCCAATGGTCTCCAGAAGATTGACATCTATTCTCTGTTCATGCTCGGGCCTCTGACACGGCTGCGCCGTTCCTATGGAACTCCCATCCTTGCTCCATTAGACGCTCACCCAGTCTTCAAAAGATCTTTAAAAACTCACTTCTTTAGGAAAGCACATCTATTAAACTGTTATAGCTTTCCCTCCACGCACCTCGGTATCCAACCCTGCTTCCTCTCCTGCAACTGTGTCATCTAATAGACTAACTCTTCACTGTAAACAATTCTAGTAAGTTATTTTTTCCACATACATGAAACACCTCCCATCCGTACCGTGACACTTTACCGCACTCCCTCTAGAATGTAAGGTCGTTTCAACAGGGCATTCAACACCCTCTGTTCTGGTGCATCCGTGTCCAGCTCATCTTGTTGCAAATACATATCCACCTATTGTACAGTGCTATGGAATTTGCCAGCGCGTTGTTAGTATTAATAACTAATGTAGGATCCCGAGACTGCGTAAGCTAAAGAACAAGCAACATAATTTCTCAGCTATATAAACACAATTACAACTTTCCAAAATATATGAAAACAGATATTTATATAGATGGAATTAATGCGTTTTCCCAGTTTCTACCAACAGAGGGCAATGGAGATCATGAAATAATACTCTTAAAACAAGGATATCCCAACTTCACAAACCCAAACAAGGTAGGAAAGCAGTCTGAATGATCCCCGTGTACCTGCCTCCCCTAAACAGGACCCAATTCCAGTCCAAGGCCCAAAGTCAATTGAAAGGACACTGACCTGCAGTCCTCCCCAAGTGCCAGGTACTGAAAGATTCAGTTACAGCCTCCATCAATCGATTACTGAATATCACAGCTGTCAATTGTGATGGCTGCCATGATTGGTTGAAAAAGTTTAATGGAGCTCTGCCTTTTATTAACCTTAGATTTAACATAAGACCAAATAGTCTCTACATGGTCTTATGGAATCTCTGGATTGCGTGGAATTTCAGAAAAACCCCAATGCAGTCAGGATCAGTATCTCATAAAGAGTGCATCTTTCTAAACTACTGAAAAGAGACAGATCCACTTCAAGCAAGGTTCTATGGTCAAGAGTAGTTTACCCACAATTCATTTGTCAAAAGAATCCCACAGCAGGGCATGAAGAAAGCAAAACAAATTGGCAGTAACCTGATATTGGCATCTGACACAAGAAAAAAAAAAAAAAGTTAATAAATATAAATAAAGGCAATTAGAAAGAGGAGGGAATTGAAGAGTGTAATTATAAAAATACAAAGAGAAATAAAGGATGGGAATCTCAAAGAAGAATGAGATGGAGAGAGAAAAAAGGGGGAAGGGAGGTGCACTAAAGGAGGTTTTTGCTTACCTTCAATGGCACACTGGTTTTGCAGGTCCCTTCTCTGCATAGATTCCTGTGTTTTATGTCCAATTCAGATTCATACATTCTTGGCAATGGATTGAAGAAAGACTGCATAAAATGACACCTTTACTCAAATCAAAACAACCATGGAGCCTGCATTTAAAACATAAAACGACAATGGTTTCAGTGGGTTTCAGACCACATTACAAAATGTCAAACTATGCAGAACAGGTGTAACACTCATAAATGTGAGTTCAACACTATTACAGACCCTGTACATGGTCCCTATACTCCCACACCCTGTCAAAACACTACAACAGTATGGACTAACCCTCCAACCCATGTCTCCCAGCATCGGTGGCCCTTTCTGATGACCCAGTACCGCTTATTTACCGCCACAGGAGCCGCTGAGACATGGTGCGCCTGACCGGGAGTAGCCCTAAATCAGTGTAGAACTCTAAAGCGGAACGCAGAGTAACGATCCGCTAAAAAAAACGTTAAATAGAGTGCTTTCAGTCCCATGTTCATCAATAAGCTTTTTGGAGGGTTAACAGAGGAGGTGGAGAGGCATCTAATGACACCACAGACTTGGGGAAGCTCCATGTACACGGAAAGCACTGTATATTTAAGTAACCTGGGAACTCTACCCAGCATTTACTCTACCCAGCACTCTGGAACTCTACAATGGATCGGAGTCTACCCGCGTCAAGCTGAAGTTTGTACTTCCATTGAATTCGGGCTAGTCACATCCAATCAGAGCGCTTTTTTGACAGAATGGGCACTCCAGAGAGACCTTTCCAGGGATATATGGTATGTGGGGCTTTTTTGCATTGTTACTTGTGTTTTAGAGTGTTATGTGTGTTGCGCTCTCTGTGTCCAGCAGATAATGAATTTAGCCTGGGTAGGATTGTACTACTATGAATGGGTCTGGGTATAAAGCTATGTAATTTGCTCCATAAAACCAGTTCTAATTCATCCTTCACTAGTCTTGACTAGTGTGTGGGTGAGACAGCGGTACTTCATGCAGTAGGGTATAATCACTCCAGGGCTGTATTCACTTGGAAGGGACACCCTAGGTGGTTGTAACCCATCTTCTCGAAGGTATACCGCTACAAACACATATACCAATAGTAGAGAGCTAAAGTACAAAGGGAGGATATCTTACCCTCTATATTACGTTATAAGTGAGGAGATAAATCCACAGTAATATACAAAACAGAAGACAAAATATAGAACAAAACACAATTTATAGTTTAGTGTTACAGCACCAAGGTGTCCTCCGAACCCCCATCATATTGTTTTCACGGACACAATTTCTGCCTGTTGATGAATAGCGCATGAAAGGTGCTACCCTGCAATATGCTGCCATTGTACAATTGGTTTTCCTATCTGCAACATTTAACTGTCACACTCTTCATACACAGCACTTTGTCTGTGTTGCCCAACATACATATTAGAAGTGAGGCCTGTCCCAGCATAATGTAATATGATCAAATATCAGTTTGAATTTAGCAACACACACACACGCGCGCCTAATAAAAATATTTAAGAAGAAAGTATAGTAGCTGTTTTTGTGTCTCTGAGAGATTATACATGGCACCCAATGGGGCCAATCCTGGGTTTTACTTACAGGTCCAATGGGAGAGATGTATAATGAGAGAGAGCTGTGTGATAGGAGAGCTGAGTGATGTGGGAGATGGTTACTGAGAGAGACATGGTTGACGGGAGACATGTATAATGGGAGAGAGATGTATAATGGGGGAGACCTGGTTAATAAGAGAGCTGGGTGATGAGAGAGAGCTGGGTGATGAGAGAGAGCTGGGTGATGAGAGAGAGCTGGGTAATTGGGAGAGCTGCTTAATGGGAGAGCTGTATAATGGGAGAGAGCTGTGTGATGAGAGAGAGCTGTGTGATGAGAGAGCTGGTTAATGGGAGAGAGCTGTGTGATGAGAGAGCTGGTTAATGGGAGAGAGCTG
Organism: Pelobates cultripes; assembly: GCA_933207985.1. NCBI lineage: Eukaryota > Metazoa > Chordata > Amphibia > Anura > Pelobatidae > Pelobates > Pelobates cultripes. The sequence continues at coordinate 48,357,956 of OW240914.1, forward strand.
GGTGATGAGAGAGAGCTGGGTGATGAGAGAGCTGGTTAATGGGAGAGAGCTGTGTGATGAGAGAGCTGGTTAATGGGAGAGAGCTGGGTGATGAGAGAGAGCTGTGTGATGAGAGAGCTGGTTAATGGGAGAGAGCTGGTTAATGGGAGAGAGCTGGGTGATGAGAGAGAGCTGGGTATAATGGGAGAGCTGGTTAATGAGAGAGCTGTGTGATGAGAGAGCTGGTTAATGGGAGAGAGCTGGTTAATGGGAGAGAGCTGGTTAATGGGAGAGAGCTGGTTGATGGGAGAGAGCTGGTTGATGAGAGAGCTGGTTAATGGGAGAGAGCTGGTTAATGGGAGAGAGCTGGTTAATGGGAGAGAGCTGGTTAATGGGAGAGCTGGGTGATGGGAGAGAGCTGGTTAATGGGAGAGAGCTGGTTAATGGGAGAGAGCTGGTTAATGGGAGAGAGCTGGTTGATGAGAGAGCTGGTTAATGAGAGAGAGCTGTGTGAAGAGAGAGAGCTGGGTAATTGGGAGATATGTATAATGGGAGAGCTGGTTAATGAGAGAGCTGATTAATTAGAGAGCTGTGTGATGAGAGAGCTGGATAATGAGAGAGCTGGATAATGAGAGAGAGCTGGGGGATGAGACAGGCCTATTCAATAAAGAGACGTCACAGAGAGACCCATAATAAATACAGCTTCACCTCCTACCTGTGTTTAAGGCGCTGTGAGTGCGATAAGAGCCTGGGAAAGCAAATTATTCCTCACTAACCGAGAAGACTACCTGCTGTGCCGAACGAATCATGGGAAATGTATGCTTTTTTTAAAAAATTTTTTTTAGATATATAAAGGTTTATATTAACTACAAATACCTATGGCCACGTGACAAGAATCAATCACGTTGATTGGTTGTGGTATTACCCAATCACTTGGCTGAGAATGAAAACGAGGCGTGGATCGAGTTCCTGGTCCTCTCTCGAGTTCTGTGCACGTCGAGTGAGGCTCTAAACACTAGAGACTGAATGCTTAAAAAAAAAATATATATATATTTTTTAAGGGTGCACTCACCAGTCTACACTTCAGTGTTCGATAGTGTAATGCATCACACAATAAGCTTCATTGTGTGTAATTTTTAACAGCAATGTTTTTACATGTGACATGGGGAGTGGACAGATTTATTCTGCAACACTTTAACATTTTATCTACTTTATGGCTATATTGGATGTCATGCAGGATATGATACTGCACGAGTTACCCATTAAAGGCATGAAAATGTCTCTAAATAAACAGACTCTGTGCCAAATCTAACTTGTAATATCACTGGTAAATGGAAGCATCCAGGGTCATTCACTAAATAATACATAGTACAGTACACATCATTTTACATTAAATTAAATATAACATTAATCTATGCAGAAATGATAGGCAATGTGTAGAAATTTAGGAAAAAAAATTATATAATACATACATACACTGCCTGGCCGGAAAAAAAAGTCGCCACCAAAAAAAAAGGTCACACACTCTAATATTTAGTTGGACCGCCTTTAGCTTTGGTTACGGCATGCATTTGCTGTGGCATTGTTTCGATAAGCTTCTGCAATGTCACAAGATTTATTTCCATCCAGTGTTGATTAAATGTTTCACCAAGATCTTGTATTTATGATGGGAGAGTCGGACCACTGCGCAAAGCCTTCTCCAGCACATCCCAAAGAATCTCAATGGGGTTAAGGTCTGGACTCTGTGGTGGCCAATCCATGTGTGAAATGATGTCTCATGCTCCCTGAACCTTTCACAATTTGAGCCCGATGAATCCTGGCATTGTCATCTTGGAATATGCCCATGCCATCAGGGAAGAAAAAATCCATTGATGGAATAACCTCATTGACAGCCGCTAGATGTGCTTCCGCGCTTCTCACTGTGATTTTCACAGTGAGAAGACGCCAGCGTCCATAGGAAAGCATTGAGAATGCTTTCCTATGGACTGGCTGAATGCGCGCGCGGCTCTTGCCGTGCATGCGCATTCAGCCGGTGACGGAAGAAGAGGGAGGAGAGTCCCCAGCGCCGATGGAGCCTTGCGCTGGAAAAAAGGTAAAGGATTAACCCCTTCCTCCCCTCTTAGCGCCACGGGAGTGGGACCCTGAGGGTGGTGGCAACCTCAGGGCACTATAGTGCCAGGAAAATGAGTATGTTTTCCTGGCACTATAGTGGTCCTTTAAATCCAGGTGGTAACTTTTTTTTTTTGGCTAGGCAGTGTATAATAACTTGTCATCATAAAGGTCTACTTCTACAGCTTATTCATTTATACTGACAATTGAGGAACAGGGGAGATCAGCAGAACTCTCCTAGAGGTTGTTCTTCTGCTCTCCATTGCAACAACTACTGTGTGCCTTGTGCTTGCTAGAGAATTATAGGAACAGGGAGATAGATGTCACTTTGTACTGACACCAAGGCACTTGCAATGAATCCTGCATGTCACATCATGATAGATTAATAAATTAATAGATGATAAAATGGAGAAGGGTCAACCAATCGTTTAGGGATATGTACATTTGTAACAGTTAATTAACAATGTTTTTAAAATGGGTATTGGGGCACACCCAGAACATACCTTTCTAAACAGTGGTGCTGCCCTACAGACCAAAATACTGTTAAAGGAACAGAGCACACACAAAAAACAAATAGTTTTACATTTTACAAGGCCACTTGAAATCACCTATCATAGCAAATAAATATGGGAATTCAGTTCCACCATATGGCCATATTGTGTTAAAGGACCACTATAGTGCCAGGAAAACATACTCGTTTTCCTGGCACTATAGTGCCCTGAGGGTGCCCCCACCCTCAGGGTCCCCCTCCCGCCCGGCTCTGGAAGGGGAAAGGGGTAAAAACTTACCTTTTTCCAGCGCTGGGCGGAGAGCTCTCCTCCTCCTCTCCGCCTCTTCTCGCCGGCTGAATGCGCACGCGCGGCAAAGCTGCGCGCATTCAGCGTCACATAGGAAAGCATTTAATGCTTTCCTATGGACGCTGGCGTGCTCTCACTGTGAAAATCACAGTGAGCACGCAAGCGCCTCTAGTGGCTGTCAATGAGACAGCCACTAGAGGAAATAGGGGAAGGCTTAACCCATTCATAAACATAGCAGTTTCTCTGAAACTGCTATGTTTATGAAAAAATGGGTTAACCCTAGAAGGACCTGGCACCCAGACCACTTCATTAAGCTGAAGTGGTCTGGGTGCCTAGAGTGGTCCTTTAAGCCCACCACTATGTCACAGTACCCAAATATTGGTGGGCCCTATACTAATTGCCAGTATTTTGGTGATTTGATTTTGAGAAGCTTTGTAAACTTTAAAACTGTATTTTTGTTTTTGTGTGTGCGTTTTTCCTTTACCTGAATTAAAGGACCACTATATACACCCAGACCACTTCAGCTTAATGAAGTGATCTGGGTGCCAGGTCCAGCTAGGATTAACCCTTTTTTTTTTATAAACATAGCAGTTTCAGATAAACTTTTTCAGAGAAAGGGTTAATCCAGCCTCTAGTGGCTGTATCATTGACAGCCGCTAGAGGGCTTCCGCGCTGAAAATCACAGTGAGAAGATGCCAGCGTCCATAGGAAAGCATTGAGAATGTTTTCCTATGGAATGGCTGAATGCGCGCGCAGCTCTTGCCGCGCAAGCGCATTCAGCTGAGGAGGAGGAGGAGAGCTCGGCGCTGGAGAAAGAGGTAAGTTTAACCCCTTCCTCACCCTAGAGCCCTGGCACTATAGTGGTCCTTTAACAACATCTAGGCATAATCGTCATACAAAAAAAGAAAAATATTTATTATAATAATAATTTATTCTAATAGTGTTTAAAGAAACATTAAAAAAAAGTTGACAACACTGAAACAATAAACCATAAATTGTATTTATTAGATTAAAATCCATCAGCACATTATTCCTGCATCCATATTCTTGAAGTACAACCGTACAAGTATATCTATCTTTATGTACACACCAGTCCACACCAGTCATAAGACTTGCTTTTCCCACAGAAATGTAACATTTGTACTGATGTTACTACTGGGTGGGCATATCCAAATTAGTTCAACAAAGAACCAATTTATTGACTACTATCCACTGACTTCAGATGGAAGGCATTTTCAATCATTTTTTCCCCACCATAACTCTGTTGGCTTGTGCTTTACACACACCTCAATTCCAGTATGTTATAAATCGCCACTAGATGAAACTCTACACTCCAGTTAGTACTCAAGACAGACCATGCAGAGAGCACTGCTGTGCTGAAGCTTTCAATGCATGGGCTAGCGCCCTCAGCCAAACACAAGCACGCCTTATGATGCGCATGCGTTCATGCTGTGCTGGCTAGGGACAGTTCCCAGGGCCTCCCAAATGTGGGATACAAAAGAACAAACTTGGAAGCCTAAAATTGGGGCTGTTCTGCCTAAAGCAAGACAGTTGGAAGGCGTGTAACTCTACCCTACATTTGGTTTGGGATATTTAGATATGAATATAGACTAGAGAACCTTGAGAAAAGTTTTGCAAAATGCTGGATACTGCAACTGAGCCGAACTCCCCTCTTGCAGTTCTTGTTAAATCATTTGCTGCATGGCGATGAATAATTAATTTAGTACAGGATTGCAAGGATTTATTTTTTTGTATTTTCTCACATACGGCCTGTATTACAGCACTGACCGTATATTGCAGATCAGGTCAGCTACTAGTGGTACTGTCATTAGGAAAGTGTTGGAAAACAAACATGGGTGTGTATGTCTGTTCTCACCAAGATTTCTGTGTTTGTCTTTGGAAGGTGTAGTTTCCATATAGGATCAAATATATTCGAAGCGCTCCGGTGGCTATTCGCTGTTAAATTACCTGACGTCTTAAAGAGACACATATGTTTTGTCTATAACTTTTATTTATCAAGCTTAAGGGGGCATTCCAGTTCCCTAAACCTCTTCATCTTGCTGTTTTATCAGTATTGAAATTTAAGAGAAATTGTCACGTTTATAAACCCCTTTAGTATCACACTTGACAGACTAGAGAGTTTTCAGTCACACTCACTTTGAACTGCAGTTCAAAGCGAAAGTGAATGTGTTTCATAGTGAAATATAGGTTTCAGCAATCTTTACATCAAAACCACTCTAACCACTTTTTGTTTATAGCAACAGAGCCTCAGTTTCAATAAAGCTATTCATAAGCCGTCTGACAAAAAATGATATGACCAGATGGCACCTAAAAATTCCTTGCGTTGTAGCCGCTACAGTTTATTGTAGTGTTTATGGTGGAAGGAGTCTTGGGGTTCCAGCTGGCCATTTTTATTTATTTTTCTCAAGCCATTTTTGAGTAATTTACTAAAACGGAGGTTCTTCTGCCAAATTAAGGCAATACCTTGGCTTCTGTATTGTCCATACAAATTCCTACAGATTTGGAAGGCAATGAAAGGTTGCGAATAATGAGCTAATCTTTCCCAGCTCGCTCAATCATGGACAAATCATACAGAATTTAAACTGGTTGATGACACGAGATAGACCAAACTTTGGATTGCCGGTTTTATTAATTTATTGCATTTTTTTGTGAAACCACTTGAATTTATTATTATTATTATTTTTTTTTTAAACAATGTAATCTCTTCAATTGGTTGTAGTAATTATAGTGCTTATAGTGCTCCTATAAAAAAAAAATAATAATAATTCACGTCATACGATTAAAAAGCACATCATACTTCTTATATTTTACACTGTGAGAGTAACTCTGTTTTTATTTGGAAATACTCTTCCAATAAAAGATACAAACATTCAAACAATAGTTTTACTCTATAGCAATTGAGTCTAAATGGACAAAGAAACTGAGATTACTACACTATAGCAGTGATTTGTTAATGTTATAGCATGAGCAATGCAGCAATTTGCAGTGTGTGTGTGTGCTTTTAATGCAATATTTTTTTAATACATCATTTATATTACATATAATTATCAGCAACTATTCTTTATCATGTCTGGCCTTTCCTGTTTATTATTTCACAATGTCTGTCTTATTATTACTAAGTAATAATATACATTTAAAAAAAAAAAAAAAACAGCAAGAAAAACTTTATTGACAGCGTGTTTTTGTTTTGTTTTTGACAGCCAAGCATAACGCTAACTCTCGCGAGACTGGGAGCAGCAGCCGAGATTTGGGGAGGAGAAGCTGGATATTGGAAGAGAGAGAGAGAGGGTCTCCGGGACACCGACAGCGACGTCACGGGTATGATGTCATATAACGGGGGGGGAATGGAGGGGGCAAGCTGGGTGGCCTTATGACCTCCCTAGGATTATCATGCCAGGCCACCATCAGGACTGTGATGACGATATGCATGTTGGGGTCCCCATTCCAGTCTGGGGGTGCCATGCATTGTGAATGGGGGGATGGTACCATAACCACTACATCTCCTGACCTTCCTGCTATGGCTGCTGCTAATAATAATAAGACACAGTGATGGTGGTGGTGATGGTCCCCAGGCTGTCTCATTATCCTGCATGCACTAGTGGCCAGTCATGGCTGTCACCATTTATATTTCAGGGTTTTCACCAAGGTGGGAGTTGCATGGAATAAAAAAAAAAATAATAATAATAATTTTAATTAACAGTTCATTTGAGAAATTCAGCTAGGAGTCCAGTTCTTCTGTTTTGGCCAAAAATGGTCAAATTCACCCTTTTAGGGGTTTAATCGTTACACTCCTGAATTGTAGCGGATTATAATCTGAATTGAGGCAAAAAAAAATAAATTATTGCAGAATTAATTCTTGCACTCCGCTATTGTTGCTGTTTAGCATTCAGATTATAATTCGCTACGTACAATTCAGGGTTGAGAAAATGAATCTGTTTAGCAAATAACATTGTATATTTTCATGGGCCAGGTGGTTGAATGACATCGCTGCATAAAATAATGGAAAATTGCACGTTTGGGGAAAATGCATGTTAAAACACGTACGTGTGCAGTTTGTGTGTGAACGTGTGTACACACATTAAATGTATGAAGATCCAGAAATGTTAATTATTTATGTGTTGAATCTAATTTGCAGTATTCTCCAGCGACTTTTTAGAGAGGTGTTATTTTTTTTTGAGCGGGTCATTTTGAGAGTTTCCGACTGTACAATAAAAATATTAGCCAAATATATTAACCCCCGAAGCAATTATACACGTTCTGACCAAAACAAAACCTAGAATTTGAACTAAATGATTGTTCAGCCATAATTTACATATGTTCAACTTTCATATACAATGCACCCACACTTATAAATCATATTGTTCAGGAGAAATAGGGCTTTTATTTCACATCAAATATTTGTATGTGAAACATAATTGCAAATGAATAAAATCTAGAAAAAAAGTGTGAGAAATTAATACATTTTGTTTAGCATGGCATTTTAACTGTGAATATCATAATACTGTTAGCTTTTTCTGCAATAAAACATACATATTGTTGCTCAGTGATGTCTCATGAATACAACAGTACCCCCTGTATACAGGTTTTATGGAGTTTTGAAAAGTTGAAAAGGTCAAATATAGAGCTTTAGCCTTTTAAAATTTTACATATTAAAATTTGCCAGATTGGTCTGCTGGGTTTATATTGCCTTGAGACCATAAATCATTATTATTATTATTATTATTATTATTATTATTATTATTATTATTATTATTATTATTATTAATATTTTTAAAGCTCCAACAAGTTCTGCAGTGCTGTACAATGGATGGACTAACAGACACGTATTTGTAACCAGACGAGTTGGACACACAGGAAGGGGATGCAGAGCGTGGGGACGCTGAATGGCAGTGCTGCCTACTGGGCATCTCAGGATTGGCCACTTGGAGGTGTCCCTAGGGGGGATGTCAACCTTCCCCAGTCTCCCACCCCAAATTGAGCCCTCTACCTCAGGGGACTCCCACAAGGACGAGGAGTCTAATGCCTTGAACAGGTCCAGGGACATCTACTGGGAGTCTGATGAGGACTCTTCCCCACGTACTAAAGGGGGTATTAAAAGGCTGCTGTTGGATTTAAGGAAAGTGTGGAAAGCTGATCTCCAGGAAGCCCAGGCCGAAATGGGAATCATCCAAAAGAGGCTCAATGTGGTTGAAGTGAGGGGAACAGCAAGAGACAGCCAGATGAAAGAGACAAAAAAAATCAAGTGGAAACTCTTACCAACCTGGTCCAGAGGCTGACCAGATCTGTCGCTGTATTGGAATCCAGACACAGAAGGCAGAACAAACATCTGAGAGAATCGGGGGAGACAACTTACTGCCTTTTACCCAAAAGCTAGTGACCTCTTTAGGCCTCAAGGGGAGTACCAACCCCTCGGCGGTGATATCGGCATTCAGAGCTCGTAAAGCATCTACAGCCCCCATAAGTGGTCCCTAGAGACACTATCATCATTACTGTATGTGACTGTAGTCACCATCACCAGGAACCTCAGACAGACTATTTTTATGAACTATTCTTATGTTTTAGTCACCCTGTGCCCATTATAGGATCAGGGTTAGGGATAAATATTTTGTATGCTCTCCTTTACTGCTGAGGATTGCTACCAGCTAGGTTGATTAGGCTATGGAGCCTGTGTAGTGTCCTCTGTTGGTAGTAACAGCAATTTGCACTACCTGAATAACAAGGCTGGTTAATTTGTATATTGCTAATTTTATAACATGACAGGAGGCTTCATATTTCCCTAAGTCTCTCTTTACTAGAACTCCACAGCAGCACAGAAAAACAACCAATCAGAAAAAAGTTAGTTACTATAAAACTCCCCTTCCCATGCATCATTTCCTCTTTCTTTGCTGCTCTGCATCAGTACAGGTCAGAGTACCATTGCCTCCTGTTTCTAGTTGGTGGCTTTGGGTTTTATTATGATTAGTTTTCACGTTATATATTTTATATATTGTATTAGTTGTCATATTATATTTGTATTTTATATATACATTTTTATATATATCTAATTTCCTGTTACATATTTATGTGTTTATTTTTATGCCTTATACATATTATGTTTAGTTATATTTGCTTCATATATTTAATTGGGTTTACAGCCCTTTTGACTCCTATTGGCCTCCCCTGTGTCTTTGGGGATGTTTCCTCTAATTGTGGTGGTTATATGGGGGTACCTTTCGGCTTACCCCCCTTCGTTTTTCACCCTACCCCATTCTCTGGTGCTCTTCCGTTAACCCGCGGGCTACGGACGCTCCGCTCGGGGAGTCAGGAGACTAGCCGTTTAAAGGCTGCCTCCTCTGATTCCCCGAGCTGCAGTGTGAGCCTGCTGGGGCCCGGGGTTACTCGCAGTCGGACGTGAGTACCCAGCGGCAGGCCTGCTCACGCACGTGGCCACCTCGCCGTTGACTGCTCCCTCTAAAGCCACGTGGCTCCTTTTGAAGCATCCGACCGGCTAGAGGAGGGTGCGCCTGCCCTCGGCCCCTCCTCCACCCATGGTGGTCGGAATTCAAGTTTTCTTTCCCTGCTGGGGTTCTGGCTCTGGCAGATGGTGCATACAGAGACAGTTTGCCTATTGTGTGCTTCTATAGTAGCTCAGTGGTAACAGCACTGCACTGTGAACCTTCCTCCATGAGTTCAAATCCCCTGTACAACAAGAGCCCAAGCACAGTCAGTCACAAGGTATATGCTGTATGTTCACACACTTAATACAGAAACATGTGGATCAAGTGCCCATATTCCTTGTTGGATTTGACATCATATCTAGGAGATGTGAAGATTTTTTGTTGCACAATTAACCAAAGTGCTCTTAGGTTGCAATCCATGTGCTTCAGTGTATATGTTCCTGATCCATCCCTGGAGACAGAGCCAAGACTTCTCTAGTAAGATACTTACTGTGCATGACAAATATAAAAAGCCAAGCATACCTGACTCTGGCTCAAACTGGTATGAGAGACCAGTCTACGCTGACACCAATTCAATTCACATGGTATGCTGATGATACATGATATTGATGAAGATATCTCAAACAGGGCTGCAGGTTCATATATATAACCCATTCATGGTTAAAATATGAGTCGCTCTATATATCATGATTTAATGGACATTATTGTAATTTTTCAGCCTATATACTGCTATTTTGCCTGCAGGGCATTTAGGGACTGCTAGTCCCAGTTCAGTTGTATTAACACAGTGTTGCACTGTCTAAAGGGTTGGCGTCTGGGGGTCCTACCTCTCAGGATACCCTGAAGATTTACAGATAATTAGGGGTCTCTACCCAAACACAGGGGTCCCTTATTACTCGTTCAGACGCAACCCAGGATTGGCCGTCTATGTCTGTGCCCCTTTGATTGGCCGTCTATGTCTGTGCCCCGTTGATTGGCCTGCTACGTCTGCGCCCCGTTGATTGGCCTGCTACGTCTGCGCCCCGTTGATTGGCCTGCTACGTCTGCGCCCCGTTGATTGGCCTGCTACGTCTGCGCCCCGTTGATTGGCCTGCTACGTCTGCGCCCCGTTGATTGGCCTGCTACGTCTGCGCCCCGTTGATTGGCCTGCTACGTCTGCGCCCCGTTGATTGGCGTCTGCGCCCCGTTGATTGGCCAGCTACGTCTGCGCCCCGTTGATTGGCCAGCTACGTCTGCGCCCCGTTGATTGGCCAGCTACGTCTGCGCCCCATGGATTGGCCAGCTAGGTCTGCGCCCCATGGATTGGCCAGCTAGGTCTGCGCCCCATGGATTGGCCAGCTAGGTCTGCGCCCCATGGATTGGCCTGCTATATCTGTACCTTTCTGACTGGCCTGCCCTATCTGTGCCCGAAATCCCTTTTGGCTGCAGGCCTGGGAGGATATCACTGAGAAGAGCCAAGTGCCCACTACTGACATGGAGATAGATGGGTATCCAGGCAAGCTCTGCTGCCATACCATCCAAGAGGACACCAGTACATGGGCACCTCAATATGATTGAAAGGGTGAAGGCCCTAAATCTCATACTCTGAGGGGTGAGGTTTTTTTGTTATGAGGATCCCGGGTGCGCCACCACATACCAACCCGGCGGCGGGACATTTCCGAAGAGAATTTCGCACAAGCAGGGACCATTGCTCAGACGCCAACGGGGGAGCACGGTTGCCTTGCCTTCAGCAACTAACCTTTTAGCTGCCTTTCCGGTATCCATCTTGGGTATTGGTAGTTAGTCCTACGTCATGTTTAGCTCCTGACCCTTTCAGTTGGGTTTACTTGACTTGCTGTTCCGATCTGCTATTTACCTGCTCTCCGAGGTACGTATTTACCGTTATCTACATTATTTGTCGTTTCTTGGTTTTCGACCCTTCCAATTGTCCTATCGCTCGGGTCGTCAAGAGGCCTAACTTGACCTCCCGGGCTCTGGTGGATTGCAGAAAACGTCTCCAGCTTTCCTCAGGCTACCAACGGTCATCCTGGACACCGCGCGGTCAGTTGGTAGTTCCCATCATTGTTTCCGTAGGTTGCATTTTCTCACCATCCCTTTCTGTTATTAAGGAGGGACACGACCCGAGGCTGTATACTATTCCATCTTCCATCGGTCTGGTTTATTGCCAGTTAATTCCACCTCAGGTGAGCAATTCAGAGAGAGGTCTCGTGGCCGTGAGAGACCCACCTCAGGATCTCAGTCTTATGCTGATATTCGTGAATGGCTTACCCCTGCAGTTGGTCACCCTGAATCTCTAAAGGACTCTAGTTTGGATTATAAGAGGGTGCGGCCCTCCATCACCTCGATCCAAGAATTATATTTTACTTTCACTAACAGAGAGCGAACCCCTCTCATATACGGAACCGGACACTGATCTGTTATTAGAGGGCGCGGCCCTCCCTCAACCTCAGCCCGTTACTGAGCCTGGATACAGAGGTCATGTTTTGAGTGACGCATTCTCGTAGAGAGAACCGGTCACGGATGTAGACTCTGTCTGGTTATTAACGGGTGTGGCCCGCTCAGACTATCAGCCGGACGGTCACATTATTAGACGGTCACATTATGAGAGCACAGCTCTCATATACACTTAACGCACTACGGTGCCGTCCATTTGTTCATCACACAGGCTTGTACCTTTACAGGACAACGATGACTGCATAGAGGGGCGTCCCTCCTGCATTCAATTAGATCTTACGACCGTGCTACCGATTTCGTTATAGAGGGCTGCCTGATCATGCAGGATACATATTTAAACACGTTTCTCATCCCTCTGAATTTTTCCTGGATTCACTATCCCCAGAATAGTCGACCACCATTCCACCACACAAGTTCAGTTGGGACCCTGATTGGACGTCCCTTGGGGAGTTCCTTCTCTACCATTCATTTCTTCCCATTATATTTTCTGCCTTGTGTTCTGTTTTGTCGCAGCTTGAAAGAGGAAATGATGCATGGGGAGGGGAGTTTTATAGTAACTAACTTTTTTCTGATTGGTTGTTTTTCTGTGCTGCTGTGGAGTTCTAGTAAAGAGAGACTTACGAAATACGAAGCCTCCTGTCATTAATAAAATTATAGGTACACTAAAGCTAGTATAATTTACATATCTGCAGGCAAGAGAGATGTTTTGTGTTTTATTATTTTCTTCGCCCTTTTATAAATATCTTATTATAATTCCCTACAGAATTTTGCTGGTGCTATATAAATAATAAAATATGTTTTCTGACATGTTTTGGTTATTTGTATTTTATTAAGTTTGTCACGGCAAGCTTTACGTAATGAACGTATGGACTAGTCCCAAGTAAAATAAAGTATTGCGAGTCATTTTCTTTTAGAACTTGTGTCCTGTGCTGATTTTTAGGGATCCCAGTGACAGTCTTTGTACCTGTTTGCTGGCTGCAGGATCCCTCTAGCACTGGGAAAAATCAAGAAAGCTAGGCCTGAGAGCAGCAAGTGCCTTTGTAAAGGCAATAGAAGTCACATTGCAAGCAGAGTTGGATACCTGCCTGGAAGAAGGACTGCAGTGGAATAGGCAGAGGGGCCAATACCTGTGTGGAAGGAAAACCTGGTCGGGTTGAAAAGCTCTAAAAGGACCCCAATCAAGCTGCGGCGACTGGAGCTGAACAGCTTCAGGTTTCCTGGTTCCAGCTAGGGAAGTGAGCTTGGCGGAGGTACCAAGCCGGGGTACAGGGTGCTCTGTCACACTGAAGATGTAACCACAAGATCTGCTATTATGGCTGCTCCAGAGCCCTGGGGACTATACAGTTTGAGGGCTCCTCGGTGGCTTTATATGAAGAACTCCATTTGCAGTACTGACAGGATACAACTGGTTCCAGTCGCCAGGAAACTGCAGGACCACTCTGTCAAATATTGCTGTGGAATGGAGGGCTCCCTTGTAGTCACAAAGGCTGACCATACACTCACCTTAACCTCCGCTGACAGCCCAGAAACATTCCTTCGGAAGCTCAACTTGGCCCCTGAGCCACCCACAAATGCTACGACAAGGTTGGAAGACATACAGCTTAAGAATGACCCAGAAGAAGGAACTTCCAGACCCGAGCAATTCATCCAGGGACTAATGTTCACAGGTTGCAATTTAAAGAGTAGCCTTTCGCCTTCTAGTGCTCACTTCTACATCATTGCCACCACACCCTGAGGGGATTGCACTGGAATATGGCTTTTTTGTTCCATTTTATAGTTTTAACCTTGCGAATAACCAAAAGCACTTCCTATCCTATCACTTATTGCTCCTAAGCTCCTATAGTGCTAAGTTCATGCCTATTAAGATCAGTTTTTTATTTGTAAAATGATGATGATACAATGCAGAGTACTATTTTTTTTTTTTTATTATTATATTGCACAAAGATATGTTTTCCTTTTTATGTATGACTTTATTTTCTTTTATTGTACCTCCTCTATTATATTGATTTGGATGTATGTTCAATATACAAACCTCCAATAAACTATGAATTGAGAAATAGATATACTATTTTTCTATAGCTATATTTATATTATCTATATTTGTAATACACCAAAGTCAAGATGCAATTAAGCATTATAGGGGAAATGTTAACCTTTCTGGAATTTATATAATTGAAACTAACTTTTTTTTTTTATGATGTGTTCCATTTAAAAAATAAATAAATTCTATTATACATTAAATTATATCATAATTTAGATTACTCCAGCCAAAGCCAGAACAAACCGTGCAAATGAACAGTAGAAATCTAAAAACACAGTTTCATTCCTCCTCTTTGGATGCGTTCTCTATGCTGAATGCCAGATGCTAAGGACAAAATATATCCAGTGATTAACACAAATACAATATATATATATTATATATAAATAACAGCAGCTGGAACACCCTAGTGCAGGCATAGGCAACTTCGGCACTCCAGATGTTTTGGACTACACCTTCCATGATGCTTTGCCATCATTATGGGTGTAAGAGCATTATGGGTGATGTAGTCCACAACATCTGGAGTGCCGAAAGGTTGCCTATCCCTGCCATACTCTTTATATCACACAAAAAAATCTCAAATATAAAAAAACAAACAAAAAAAACAACTCCGTGTTTAGGTGATATCCTCCACCAAAAACACAAAGTGCAAGTGCAGCAATAAAATTTGTGTCGGATATCTCTTTAAAAGGCTCATTTCAATGTAAGTTTTTAATTTCTCACTTTTGATACTAATTAATACTTAACACACCGAATTGCACTTTTTTGTTGTTGTTTGTTTTGTATTTCCATTTCTATGTCTACATGCTGCCCCGGTACATGCTTTAAGGGGTGAGTGTTGTCTCAAATGTTGACAAATTTTTGGCATTTTTTTAAATATTTTTTTTTATATATGTAACAAATAAAAGTTATATTTTATAAAGATCGAGAGTGCGGACCATCAACTCTACATACATACATATATATATATATATATATATATATATATATATATATATATATATATATACACGCTTATATATACACCAGTTTTTAACATTCAGTGTCCGTCCTGAGGGGCTGGAAGTTGAATGAGTCACATGGAGGGGCTGGGGGTAATAAGACACACGGAAAGGCTGGGGGAGGGGGGAATGAGATACACGGAAAGGCTGGGGGGGCGCTGGGAATGAGACACCTGGAGGGGCTGAGGAAAAGGATCAAGAGACACACAGAGGGGCTGAGGAAGGAGATCAAGAGACACACACAGGGGCTGAGGAAAGGGAGAATGACACACAAGTTCTGGATCCGCCCCTGGCGCAATGTCTGGGTGACCAGGAGAAGGGGAGCACACAGCAGAGTGTTTCCGTTCCTGCCAGTCAATACATAAGATCCTCTATCGCGGTCCGCTCTGCCATGCTACTTGTAGGTCAGCAGGCACTAGAAACATAGAATGTGACGGCAGATAAGAACCATTCGGCCCATCTAGTCTGCCCAATTTTCAAAATACTTTCATTAGTCCCTGGCCTTATCTTATAGTTAGGATAGCCTTATGCCTATCCCACGCATGCTTAAACTCCTTTACTGTGTTAACCTCTACCACTTCAGCTGGAAGGCTATTCCATGCATCCACTACCCTCTCAGTAAAGTAATACTTCCTGAGAGGCTGGGAGGGGAATAAGACACACAGAGGGGCTGGGAAAGGGGAGAATGACACATAAAGGGGTTGGGGGAAGTAAGAGACACTTAAATTGAAAAATTGTGGGGTGTAAGACACAGAGGGGAAAAAATGGAGGATAAAATAATCTAAAGGGGATAAGAAACACAAAAGGGGGATATTTTTTTTTCTCACAGAGACTCTAATGGATACTGAGATGACCTCTGTTGGAAAGACCACCTACAGCCCCTTTATAGATATTATTATTATTATTATTATTATTACTGGCATTTATAGGGTGCGGGAAGTGTTGTGGGTACTTTTTGATGCTGTATCTAGTACCGTAGTAACTGCTGTGCATGCTACCTATTCATGTGGCAATAGCTTTGTTCGCAGTCTGGTGCTGTTGCAAGTGAAACCTGGCACTGTGGGTGCAATCTGGTGTTTGTGATGTGAAAAGTGCTGTGCATGCCACCTATTGCTGTGGCCAAATGTAACACAAAATGCAGATTCTACATTGTTATTTTTATCATTCTGTTATAGCTCTTTGATTGTGGGTGTATGACTAATGCGGTGCATTGAATAGTGTTACATTAAAACAGATTAGAAATTGCAATACTTAAATCAGACAATGTCAACTTGATTCTTCTAATTTTGCATCAGGTTTCTCAACCCTTTGCATGCCTGCGCTTTATCTGTTAAAGACACTGTCAAAAAGGGGCCGAGCATGGATGTCATTACAATTAACCCCGACCCCCCCGAAAAAAATTCCTGCGAACGCCCATGCAGTCACAGATTTGTAAACAGTCCCTTTTTTATGTGAAATGCAGTCCCTAAGAACACCTCCAGTGGCTGTCTCTCTGAGAGCCACTAGAGCCCTGTAGTATTTGCAGAACCCATATTTGGTATACTCACACAAATCATGAAGACACTGAATTCTCCCCTTAGAGATACATTATTATATTGAGGAGATGCTTATTTGCGCAGTGTGGTGATTGCTGCTCCTGCGCAGTAGCCTCCCCCCAATGCATTTCTGTTGAAAACACTGGATTGGCTGAGAGCATCAGTAAGATTAATTAAACTTCTATATTTTACTTTTAAAGTGGAGGGGGCAAACCCTAAATAACTAGAAAGAAACTCTGTTAGAAATACACGCTTATTTCACTTTAAATTTATTTTGCACACCTCATCAATACATATTTCCTAAATATACAGATAAGTAAACAATATTAAGCATTCTCGGAGGTGACTTTAGAGGAAATAATGTATTTGTTAATGGAAAGCTTCCACTAGTCTAACAAGTTAGACTAGTGGATATTTTTGGTGATTTGAATCTGTACTAAATTCCATTGAGACACAGTACACAGTTAATGCAATCTCGAAATGTTCATGAAAAAGAAACAAATTATTACGAAAAATTTTCATTGTAAATCTGTCATTCCTTTTGAATGTGTACAGAAACCCAACCTCAATTGATTAATCTTTTCTTATTGTGTGTTTAGTAATCCTTACTGGAGTACATTTCCAGGATCTTTCTTCTGTCAAATTCGTGTGTTGCCATCAGATTTGAATGATTCATTACCTGCCTCCACCCTGCCTGTTTTCACATGCTATCCATGACTTATGAAACCTGTAAACATTGTTGTATTGAAAGCTACAATAAATGTTTTGAGCGAGTAAAGGACAATGATGAAAAATCTAACTATTTATAAAGCAAGATCTATATATATATATTTATTTATTTATTTCCTCTCTGTTAGTCTTTCGTATTGCTCTGGAATTGAGGACAGCAGCCTTACCTCCTGATCTTAGCCAGTGATTTGCAGCACAATGTCAGGTAAGATATTAGTTGTGCCTGGGTTTGCAGAAATGGGGACTAAAGGTTTTTCCAAACAGTCAGGGTTATTCATTAAATTCACTGAATTTGCAACAAGTAACAATTTAATATATAAAACTGTGTGTTGTGGTATAAATTGAGCAGATTGCAATGTTTGCTCTCAGGTATGAAGACAAGGAATGAACACAGCAGAAATACGAGCTCGGAGGGTAGTACTCGTCCACACAAATGTATGGCAGAATAGTGCTCCTGATTTAATGGGAGAAGACACAGATCTTATATCCAATTCTGTACATATCCAAAAAGGGGTTGTCTTTACACAATGCATTAGATTTTACATAAATAGTCATGTCCAGTGAAATGCATCTTAAGAGAACTTGAAACACACCTGGCATTAGCTGGTCAAAAGATGTTCATTGATTAAACAAACACTTTCCAACAGTCATAAAGATAAGGTGTTAACAGGATATAGGGGGCTGGGGGGAACAAGAAGAAGATACAAATCAGGATCAAAGGCCAGTTGTTATAATAGAGCATCCTGACATGGTGTGACACAGGATATAAGGGGGAAGGGTGCTCATTAACCCTTATCACTGTGTTTCCCATCTTGGTTATTAAAGGGTCTTTCTAAGCACTAGAACACGTACAGCCCGCTGCTTGGTGTCTATGGCACTAGCACCCCTGACCGTACAGTATACTGCCATGTTGTTTTCTGACACATAATGCTCACGTCACTTCTTATTCCCACAGAGAAACAGAATAACTTCCCCCCTCTACCTCGCTTTATACCACTCAAACCATGCTTCTATCAGGATTTTGAGACTGACATACCAGATGGTCATCGACCTTTAACCAAGCGCCTCTACTACCTATGGATGTGTGAGTATGGCTCATTATCTGAGCAGTCGCCTTACTAATTATTATACCTCTAATCACAGAACCTTGTGATTAACGAATACGGACAGAGCACAAAGTAAGAATATAATGGGGAACACTTGCAAAAGGTGATACAAATCACTTGTTTAGGGTTCAGCAGTTGTTTTGGTATAATCGGCATGATTTGCTTGATTTATTCGTAAGTGCATCCCACCCGCCTTACTTCCTGGTAATGTTTAAGCTCCTTTTATTTTCATCCATTTTCATTGTTTGTATTTTAATCTATTTTTTCATTTTCTCCTCCCTCTCATTTCATTTGAATTCGAATTTTACTTCCTCTGTTTTTCTTCTCTTTCTCTTATGTTACCTCCAGATCCTCCGCTACAGTTTTATTTATGTTAAATATAAATCCATCTCTTTTCTTTCCATCTCTTTTTTCAGTATTCCTTTGCCTAATTACCCCGGGTGCTTTTAATTGTACTCTCTTTTTTGATTTACACTGCCCCCTGCTTCATTTATATCTTGTTTTATCACTTCTTTTACCCCACATGTACATTCTCTCCATCCACTGGTGCATCCATAAGCAGTTTTCTTTTGCGTATGCATATACCCTTTAATGTTCCCTCTTACTCCTCCTTTCTGCACATTCTGCATTTTTCACAGGGTATATCATCTTTCCTTCCTCCTTTTTATTTCACATCCCTTGATTTTCCTGCCTGCATGTACTTGGTTTCCTATGATGATTACATTGTCCTTGTCCTTGTCAGTAGTTGCATTTGTATTAATACACAAACTTCCTGCTACATGTGACTTACTCAGAAAAGATTTTATCCAATCAAATGGGGAAGGAGTCTCATTTTAGGCAACAAAGTTGCTCACTTCCGATCTTTCTGTGACCTTACATTTAAAGGGAATCACTCATAGCTTTGTCTCTTTTTAAAGAATATAGTCTGAAGATAAAAGAATTGGTGGTTGATTCCCTTTAAAGTCAGCATGTAAATACAAGATTGCTTGTTTTATTGCTTTATATTGCTGCCATCTAGATATCATTTTCAAGATGGAATCATAGTCAAAATGATAGGTAAAGCATGTAGCTTTGATATATATAAACAGTTAATATTTGCTACTGTTTAAGTGACTTAAAATAAATAGTTCTCTGGCTGCTTGCATGGAATGACGATTTAAGAGTTGGACACATATTCTATTGTAATTAGAAAATGTTATTAAGATGGTCACACTTAAGATGGTCTAATTATAAAATGTTATTAAGATGGCCACACTTATAGCCAATTGACCTGGGTGTCACTATTTAGTATTATATCCATATGCATTGGGAGCTAGAACTTCTCTACAGTGAATGCTGTGTTTATAGTATATTTGCAGCTTTTAATCACAGGACTAAAACCATTGGTCAGAGCAATAAAGGGAGGTAGTAGATTTCAGATCCTTATTCCTGAACTCTGGCTGTCCCCAACTTCACTCTGATCTGTGGCTCTCTTCTCCTTGCTGCATGCGTGTGCCTCTGCGTGTCCCCCGTGTGTGCGTGCAGTGAACAGCATCACGCTTGCGGTGAATCTGATTGGCTGCCTGGCTTGGCTGATTGGAGGAGGCGGCGCCGTTAATTTTGGCCTGGCGTTTCTGTGGCTCATCCTTTTTACTCCCTGCTCCTATGTGTGCTGGTTCAGACCTATATACAAAGCTTTCAAGTAAGTATCTGTCATCCTAATTCACGTACTCTGTCAAGCTCTCCTCTCCCTGTATCATTTCTTCACTTCACCAGCTCTAAATCACTCTTTCTTTTCTTTGTATCCATTACATATCCTACTCTTTCACTTTATTTCATTATCACTTTCTTATAAATGTTTACCTTTTATAATCACGGCCAAAGCCATGTCAGAGCAAAAAAAGGTGTGAATTGCAGCGCTATGCAAGGATAATAAAGAAAATAAATGATCTTATTAAATCCTGTAAGTGAATGTAGCCTATCATCTTTAGCATGGATGTTAAGGCTACTATTCAAACAGTTATATATCAAGCCAGCATGACTGCTAAACTAACACTGCAAACAATAAAATATAACTTTTATACAGCTAGCTATATTTATTCTATCATGTAACTGATCAATTTTGAACGTGTTCAGCAGTTTTTCAATCATTATCATTATTATTAGTGTGAGATTCTGATTTCAGAGTGCAATGCAATTCCTGTAAAAGAAAATTTCAGGTGGCACAGCTATGTCAGATATAGAAATGTGTAGCACTGGTATCTCTTCTGGACTGGGATATAGAGCTTATCAGGGTCCCCCTGTAGTATCAATAGTGTCAAGTTAAATGTTAGGCTTAGTACTTGCAATACACTGAGCTAAGTTTGTGTTTCTATGCATGTCTTCCTAAAAGTTCCCTGTGGAATTACAACAGTATTATTTTTGCATATTAACACCTTAAAGGAACACTATAAAGTCAGGAACACATACATTTGTTCCCGACTCTATAATGTTAATACCACAATTTAGGGGGCTTGTCCCGCCTCCCCCTCACCCCCCATCTGAGGAGTGGCCATTGGAGGTAACCCTAGGCTTTAATATAAACACTGCCCTTTCTCTGAAAAGACAGTGTTTGTATGAAAATGCGTGCAAGGACTGTCTATACTCTGTCCAGAAAAACGACAATGAGCTGTAGTTGTTCTGGTGACTATAGTGTCCCTTTAAGGCTACCCACTTTGCAAGCCCCTGTATACAGTCTGCAATTTTTGGGCATCAGAACTGGAATTTCATTAAATACCACAAACAATCCAGATTTATATGTTAATGTTTAGGCACAGATACTATATAGAGGTTTAGGAGGCTAAGGCTGCTGTCTTGTAAGTTCCATTGATCATTGTGTGTGAGTGTCTATACATTCGTTTCTGTCTATGTTACATGAAACATTTGTTTTACAGGACTGACAGCTCCTTTAACTTCATGGCTTTCTTCTTTGTGTTCTGGATTCAACTGGTGATCAGTATAATACAGGCAGTGGGAATCCCAGGATGGGGAGTCTGGTGAGTTTATTTCATTATATAAAATGTTATCTTTCTGAATCTACAGGCATAATGGGTTATGTATCAGGCCCATTGTAGATTTTTGTTTTAAATTTAAATAGAGTTTATACACAAACATAGGTAGTGCTTAAAGCAAACCTCACTCATTGTTGGTTTTGGGATAATACAATTATCACTATCTTTTTTTTTTTTTTTTCTTATTGTAGAAAAATGTGTCCATCTTTGAAGTTCAAATAAAGAACAGTAAAATAAGGACTCCTGCGGGCATCTTAAATTTAAACCCTGCTTTTGTTCTACTGAACAATCAATGTATAATTAGGCTCTATGGCTGATCTTAAGGTGACCTTCGTCTTTAAAGGAACACTTCAAACACCATAACTACTGCAGTGGTTATAGTGCCAGGAATGCCCTGGCGCCCCTCCAGTAATCAAACGGTTTGCTAACGGTTTGACTTCTTAGGATCTAGGTCTTACCTGGGGTCCTACTAAGAGCTTTCACTAGCTCTCTTAAACTAAGCACTACCGTGCTGGCAAGCTCATTGGCTTAGAGCACCTGTTTCCGCACTCCCATCCACCGAGCTAAGCCCAACATTGCCCGACTTAACTCAGGCAGAGAACTTAGGGTTGTCAAAGAGGCATGGACTGGCATCTGGTGAATCCCAGGTAAGAAGTAAAAATATCAGCAGATGGTTTGACTGCACACATTGAGAGAGTGCCATTGCACACCTGGCAGGATAATCATTACAAAGCATTGTAGTGGTTATGGTGCTTGCAGTATTCCTTTAATCAAGTTCTACAGCAGAAGAATCCAAGTAACATTGTGATATTGCCTCTCTGATGGTAGCTCATAATTTTCGTAAATGTGACTATATCTGGTTTAATTAACTTTGTATTGTATGTTTCCTATTAGCTATTTGTTTCACTCTTTTTTGCTTTTGTCACGTGTCATCTACTTGAGCAGCCTGGCCATTTACTTAATGTAAACGCAGTCTGATGTGTCTAATAAATGCAATAATTATTTCTAATTTTTTTTCTTTTCTCCTCACACTCTAATCCGGCTTAATGCTCCTCAGTGGATGGATTGCAACGATCGGCTTTTTTGGTACAAATGTAGGATCTGCAGTGGTAATGCTGATTCCCACCATCATGTTTACAGCTATGGCCGTGTTATGCTTTGTAGCCTTGACAAAGGTATGTCACATTTCCCTAGAATCTCAGTGTGGGCTGTTTTATTCATTGAATTACTATGAAATCGATTTAGGTGGTAGTGAGTTATTTTTAGTGATGTGGATGAATTCTGATGTATGTTGAGGAAAACGAATTGAGGGCTCAAAATTTCTTGTTGTCCTCTCACCATTGCGGAGAGGAAATTAAGCCTTGATGGGTATTACATTTATTCAGACCGCGGAAGTGGTCTGCACGCAGTGCTGATTGGCATCTCACCTGGAAATCAGAAGGTATGTCCCCTGCCTTCACACATTCATCACAGTAGATACCTGCATTTGTGAGCACATGCCAGGTTGTGGTGGTGAGTTATTCTTCAGGCTTTGTTAATGGTGCAGGACACAAACTGTATGTATATGTATAACCGTGTGTACATGGAGATTATACTATCAGCATGCTTGTTTTTCCCCACACTGATTTATGGTAAATAGTGAAATATAGTATACATGAGGGATCAGACCCTCGATGGACACTTTTAACTTCTCTATCCACATTTTACATTAATCCTTCCAACATATTGATGTCTCAAACAGACTTTGAATCGTAGCATAGCTTTGATATCGCAGTGCCAGAAAGCCCACTCATCAACAAGCTGATTCATCCTTAATTGGAATCATCAGTGTTATGCGTTGTGCACCTGGTAGATTTTATTGAAAATATGCATATCCCACAGTGTTAAGCTGCAGACTTGTAAACTAAATGCTGTGCAACAGATTTGTCAAAAAAGACGCATACCCAGTTGTAGAATACCTCCTTTAAAGGGACACTATAGGCACCATAACAACTTCAGGTTGTTAGCTAGCAGCTAGAAAGATCTAATGTTTAAGTTTCCTTTATTGCACGGTCTGTTTTGTATTTTCTGCTCTGTTAATAGCCTTCTAGATCCTGCAATAGCCTCCTGTGTGTGATTAAAGTTCACAGAGCAGGAGATAAAAACATCTAAAGTAAGTTTACATTTGAATGAAAAATAAAATAATTTTTCCTTCATGAAGGATGTGTCAATCATAGCCAGACGAGTGATTTTACTCCTAAATGGCAGAACGTTGAGCAGTGAGAGATCAGGGGCGATCAGGGGAGATCTTTATACCCAAACTGCTTCATTAAGTTGTCTTCGTGCCCACAGTATACCTCTAATGCTTTCCCAATCTTTCTTAATGCTTAGCTTCTCAGAGCCTAATGGAGGTTGCAGTTGTAAAATAGGTACCTATTGGGCATCCCTGCCTTAGACTCAATGTTATATTTGGGCAGTCCGTTTGATGTAAGTTTCATTTGACTCAATGCAACCTGGCCATCTTTGCTTGATCTGTAAACCTGAGGCATGCTGCTTCCAATTATCTAATCAAACCACATTTACAGCTACAATAATTAAATTATTCCATCCTTTATCTGTACCTTTGTCAAATTTGTGAATTTGCCACCCATTTCAGTTACACTGTGCTACATGTCACGTGACGTGACAGGTCAGTGAACGCAAGAGCCCAGAAATGGACTTTAAATCACAAGACATGTCTACTTCATCTGTAGTTTATGCAAACACATTTAAAGGCCTTGCCCTGTGACCTCTCCAAGCTAATTAGAATGCAAATTAACGGTTTTAAATCAGAATCATTTTGATAACCGATTTTATGATGCGTACTGAATGTATTATAAATCTTTTATTTTTACCCATGATCTATACATGTTCTTACAATTTTTTTTAGCACAATGTGTACAATATATACATTTCAAGTATTTTCCCTATCCCAAAATCACTGCAGAAGACAGATCATATTAAACATGTGTCAGCAGTTATCTACAGCTTTTCCGGTGGATGGTGAGCACATGCAGATGACGTTATTTTACTCAGTAGAGGTTTTATTGCAGGCAACAATGTGCTAAATGCGGTCATATACCATGTTTTAGTTTCATTTTTAATTACACAATAAGCAATATATATATAACTGCAATGCATCATCTGCATATCGCAAGATGGTCTTCGGGAAATCTAGATGACACAGAAACTCGAGATGTCATGTTTCCAGTATTGTGTGACTCACTGTCTTTCCTTGGTATTAATTATATTTAGACTGCTGCAATAACAAGGGATTTATTTGAATTAATGAGAAATGGTACATCTTATAGTACAGATGTCATACATCATCAAATCCTTACTGTAATACCACCATCTCGTGGACTAAAACAAAAAGACCAGCCATCGAATTCACTGTTATATTATTATTATTATTGGTGTTTATATAGCGCCAACTTATTCTGCAGCGCTTTACAATATTATGAAAGGGGGAGAAATTTAACAATAAATGAGACCATTACAAAATGATACAGGAAAAATAGGTAGATGAGGACCCTGCTCAAACCAGCTTACAGTCTGTTTTGAGATTCTGATTGTAAAATCCAAGTAAAAAGGGCAAATTTAGGAATTGCACCCAAACTTTTGTATGGGAAGCAATGTAAATAGTAAAAAGATAGAATTATGGCTCTGGCTTGCACATTTGTTTTGGGGACAGATTTAGGGAGTTCTAATTACTACTCTCTCAATAAATAAGTGCTTTCTTAATAACCAGCATGGAGCCAGCTGTATTCTGTTCACTTAGCCATTAAGTGATGGGTGAGGGTTAATACCAACTAACGAGGATCCTGCAGACAAACGAGAATAGACTCAAAATCAATCCCTCTTGGTTAGTACAGGAGTTGCAGACAGTCATTAATTTTACTATACTAATATTGCCCTGTAAATTCCTTATTGACTGAACAATAATACTTTCAGGTCTGATGCAAAATGCCTAATACAGTGACTGAACATTTAATATAGTTGTTCTGGTGTCTACATTAAAAGGCTTGCATAGACAGGCAGGAAATGTAAAAGGGTCACTCCAGGCAGCCCTTTTTACTCACCTGGTTCCAGCGCCGGGAGCCTCGTGAAGCCGCACCCCCTATTTCGTCAAAATGACAAAATAGGTGGGCGCGAGCAGCGAGCAATCAGACACTTCCATTCATGCCACCCTATGAAGTCCTGAGCGCAGTACCGCGCATGTGCGCGGCCGCGAGCTGAGCTGGCTGACAGCTCAGCTCGCGGTCTTTGCCCGCCCCCTCTCCTCTGCACACAGTGCCTTCTCCCTCCTGCACACGTCAGACGTATTTTAATATGTGTGACATGTACATGACCTTTTTAGGGCCATACATGATAGGAAGTCCCTCTGGTGGCCGTTTGAGTGACGACCACTGTAAATGTTCCTATCAATCAATGTAAACACTGTATTTTCTTTGAAAATACAATGTTTACATTAGATTGCCTGCAGGGATCTGTAGATCATAAAACAGAAAAAATTAAGCTGTAGTTGTTCAGGTGACTATAGTGTCCCTTTAAGCTTTATTTCAAACATGTATATAAAGTATGTGTGCCATGCACACACTAAATGTAAAGGAACTCTCGATTAATTCTGATACCATTCACTTCACATCACTTGGATGTTATTTTTGATACAGAGTTTCACTCATTTGATCTGCCTTTTCGGGTGTTTCATCAAGTCATGTACCAGTTCCATTAGCTCCCACAAGGCATATTCTAAAGATTTCTTTAGATACATTGAATAGTGCTGTGGAGGTGTTCTGTAGTGATCTCCACTCACAAGCTTTCTGCAGATAGAGAAGTCACCGGTATCTTAAAATTACCATTATTATTATTATTATTGCCATTTATATAGCGCCAACAGATTCCGTAACGGTTATATAGGTTGATATAATTTAACATATTAAACACTATTTGGAAAGTTATTCAGGAAAGTGTCAAATGTTGGGAATTCCAACTTACTTTTAGGCCAAAATAGCAGACCTTTTTTTCAAAGTAAGCTGTTTTTCACGGATCTAAAATTTGAAAATAACTTTGGATTCCCAATACTTTTTTAATGAATAATCCCTTGAATTGTATTTACTTATGTTGGATTCTTACTGTGCAACCTGTAAATACAGTACAGAGAAGCATACATTGTAAATACAAATCTTTTCTCAGTAAGAAATGTTTAACAAAATAAAATGATTTAGTGTTCTCTGGGGATGTCCAAGTCGTCCTTGTCGTTTGTTTGCACATAAATACATATGTACTAATATCGCTTTAATGATTTCTTGAATATTAATGATTTGCACATGATTTTTTTTGAGTTGGGAATTGTGGGTTTGCATTTTACTGATGTGCTTCTTTTTCCATTGAAAATCAAATTATTATTTACCTACATTTACCTTATTTACCTACAACAGGTACATAAATTTTACCGTGGTTCAGGGGGCAGCCTTAGCAAGGCACAAGAGGAATGGACAACAGGTGCCTGGAAAAATCCTCATGTTCAGCAAGCAGCGGTAGGTGCGGCACAAGCAGCCATGACGCAGAACGAACCTCAGTACTCCGCTGCACCAAACTATGGCTACACCAACCAAATGTGAAGAGGTGAAGACGTTACTGGAAGTACATTCCCTGGGGTCAGAAAAGCGCCCTATCTACTGTCCCCCTAGTAGTTCACTTGTCTTATCCAATCTCATTTCTCCTTCCCTTTGATATATGGTGCATAATGATTGTGGCGTGTATGTGTGTGTTAAAGAGAGAATCTGCCCCCAGTCATAGCAGATATATATGTATATTCAAACAAATGAACTATCTTCAGTTTGTAGAATTCAGACAGATGTCTATAAACTGGACTTTTTAAATTGAGAATCTAAAAGTGGGGCATGGAAATATATAAGCAACAGTGGTGGTGCTAAATATGTGTACATAACTATGTAAAGAAAGACATGATATAGATATATATTAAATATGCTACTGTTTTTATCCCTTTGCAAATACCTACGTTTGTATACACACTTACATAAATACAAATGTTTACACACGTAAACATGGAAATATTAGTGAGTCAGTTTCTCAGAGTTCTCCCTCTTCTTCTAGAGCCAGAAAGGTTTAGGGTCCTGGCCAAATAAGGAGGTCTCACTCAAATAATAATAGTTATTGTGATAGAGGTTGGAGAAATGCTCTTTAGGAGCAGTGCCAAGTAGGAAGTAGTCAGGCCAAGCTACCGCTCTTTCCTGTCCTTGATAATTCAACTTTGATTACCTTCTTTGCATAATGTGCCATTCCTCTTCAAAAATCTTTATTTTTTTTTGTGTATGCCTTGCACTAGCCAAAGAGAGACTAATTGTGTAATTTAATAAACCATTTCCGCCTTGTTGCACCAGGTACCTGGATAGGCATTTCCTGCACACATGACCTAGCAGGTCCCACAATGCTTTGTGTATGGAACAGTTTGCAATGACTGCTGGGTAAGGTAAGCAGTTACCTTGGGCAGTCAGAGCAGGAACTAGTTATATTAAATATCTGTCCATTTGTTTTCAGTTTGGCTACTGTAATGTATAGATGAAAAACATTTGAATTTGAAGACGACTCTCTGTGACGCAACAAAGTCCTTTTAATATGACGCATGAAGGCACTGCAGATAGTTGTCAAATCCTCAGCCTTAAGGACAGGACCAGATAGTTCATTGGTATACAGGATCAGTGAGGAACCAAGCAAATATCTCTAAGAAGCTTAAAGTTTGATGACCTAAGCTAACCTGCCCTACAGCAGGGTTAGTCTACCATTAAACATCTTGCGTTTATCTATCTGGGTCACTTGACTTTTGATTTAATCTTTTATAATCAGAACACACACACACACAGGTAATTTAACAGGGATCAAAACAGAAGCATATGCAAATCACTTTGCACCAGTACATGCTTACACTGATATACACAAGCATTTTAAGCACAGATTTAATCTGGTTTTACCATCTAATAATTCAACTAACTGTATATTTGCTATGCTACCCTTGCTAATAATTTGCATTATTTATTTTTCCTTCTGCATTATAAGCAAACTGAATCTCTACCTCAGTTGCTGCATTTTTCGTTATTATTTAAACTAGATGATTTGTTCCTGGAAAAAAATAACTGCATCATCATTTCAAACATTGACACTTAAAAATGTTTGATCGCTGTGAAATAGACAAGGGTGAGAGTTATGATATATGAAAATAAAGTCTGTATTCGTCCACAGGGACAGATTTTGAAGCCCTAAGTAGAACTTATTTAATAATATTTAACTTTACTCTTTTACTTATTACCAAGTTGTTCTGGCCAATTATCCAATATTGATGCCACTGGTACACCTTTGGTATGTCCTCTATAAATAAAATAACATGGGGACAGCAATTTCTTTTTAATGTAGTTGCTTAGCCACTGACAACGTTTGCCCTGTGCAGGTGCAGAATTGTAACACTAAAAAATGTGTGTGTGGTGCTGTGATTCAATATCCCTTTCCCCATTTAGTCTGAACATGGAATTCAGATAATTAAGAATCTTCCATTTTCTCTAGACAAACTTGCAGCACTGTTTATATTGTGTGTATCTGTATTCCGACATGGCACACGCAGACCGTGGGGTTGTGTATTGTATACTCCAGTAAAACCAAGAATGGGAACATTAGGGTCATTTAAAAAATGTTGTAAAAGGGATTGACTGTACGGCAGGTGTTTTCTGTTTACTACTTTAACACTACTTATAGACTGATACAGAGTAGAGCAAATATCCCATCAGTATAATAAATTGGGGTGCAGAGATCTAGCTATTGGTTTATTTGTGTGATTGTGGACAAGATCTGTTCTACTTTACATACTTCTAATCATAGCCCCACTTTGGACATGGTGGAATTGCATAAAATAGGTTAACATTTATTTAACCTTTTAAAGGACCAAACTGGAACTTCTAGTGTATCATTTTAATTGTGATTTATTCTTAAACTGTGGAACTTAGTATAATGACGGCAGCTTCAAAGGGATAAAACTGAAATAATTGATGTCAAACACAAAAAAATGGGAAATTAACTGGATATCTATTATTATGTTTATATTTCTTAGCTTTTTGCTGTAAAAAAACAAAAAACAAGTTCGGGTGCTACCTGTCAAAGAAGGCAGTGTGAATACACACATCATAGATTCAGGAGTCCAGGTATATACGATCAGAGATGTGCATTTTATGGGGACTCCAGAAATAATGGAAAAGGCCTGAGTATTATAACTACTGCTCTCGGTTTTCAGTATTCGCCATGTGGGTAGTTCATACCAAAAGGCACCCGTAGTCTTATAAAGTAGGCTGCAAGCGAGAGGATTAGACTACTCAAGACGCACTAAAACCCTCGGGGGTAACGTGGAATCCCTTTTTTATTTTTCTTGTTTTGTTTTTTGCACAGAAATGTTCAAAATTTACACTACATCTATCACCTCTCTGCGCTATGGAATAAACACCTCTATGTAGCCATTAATGTAAATAGTGAGTCTCTTGACTTTATGGTATTAGGTTCTTATATTAGATGTACATTCCATAATATGAACATGAACATTTCCTCTGTGTCTGTACCTCAACCTCCATTTCCAGAAATCCAGGAGAAATACATAGAGGTGTCGGTCTGACTGTAAAATAACACTCCCCCCATGGCATTTAAAAAAAAAAAAAAAAAACACCCAGAGTTCTCTGTAGATGGAAAATCCAGGTTGATGGTCTGTGAATCTGGTACTATTTCAAAGTCTTACTCCAGAATTCTGAGATCAGGTCAATTTTGTTGTAAATCCATGTGTAGTTTCTCTTTAACTTATTGACGTTTGTGAGAAAAGTTGTGGAAATGAAGTGTGTGATTTAAACATGAAAATAAAGAAAGGTTTCAAACTATGGTTTCCTGGTTTACTTTATTGGACATGAATTCTACAAAGTCACTAGACAGATTAAGATGTGCTGCAACAGCAGTGTCTTACTTAGGTCGCTCTACTAACAGGGGAAAAAATAGAAAGTCAGGAAAGAGCACACATTTAAAGGATTTCTTCTGATTATCCTACCTCTTCAAATACAATAAATGTGAAAAAATTTTGAATATTTTTTGAATGTTTTTTTTTCTGGTTTGGAAACTTCCCTCTAACCTTAATTTTTATTTTTGTACTATACAAGAGAAGTCCTAGACACATTTGCTAAGTTTTCTCTCCTATTTTTTTTATTCCTGTGGAACCGTAAAGTAGGTGACAGTGCTCAGAGATATCGTTGCTCCACCATGATGGGGAGATCCAGTGGAGCCTATTGAATGTGAGACAGAGTGATGGAACAAACTCTGTCATATTCTTGTGTTTGAGATTATCAACTAAAAGTGTGAATTGTAAGAAATTCAAAGTCTAGCACAATATTGCCAAATTGCAATTCATGTCATCACTTTACAGGGTTATTTCCTAAACTCCAAATTTTACCAAATTAAATCCAAATGGCACAACAGAGGTTAAATTAGCTTTTATGGAAAAATTCCCTAACTGCTATCATCACAGTTTTGTTAATTTAGCCTAAAAGTTGCCATTTGTATTTAATTTGCAGAAATTTAGTGTATAGTGAATAACCCTGTGTTGTTAATATCCATTCTGGCATTAAAGGGACACTGCAGGCCAGGGATAGGCAACCTTCAACACTCCAGATGTTACGGATTACATCTCCCCAGACGTTTTACCAACATTATGACTTAAACAGCATTATGGAAGATGAAGTCTGCAACATCTGTGTCAAGTGTCGAAGGTTGCCTACCCCTGCTTGAGCCACTGTAACAGCTTAATTTATTGAAGTGGTTATAGTGTCTGTAGGCCCCTGGAACTGTCCTTCCATTCAGTGTTAAGGTCTATAATGTTTTGATGCTAAATGAGAGTCCTGAGCAGCCCATCTAATCAGTGTTGCTTGGGTTAATGAGGAAGCATTAGCCTGAGCAGCAATGAGTTGTTGTGATTGGCTGAGAGTGTCACCTGACCTCTTTCAGTATACCACAGTGCGAGTTGCTGGTATGCATTGGTATGGCTAGAATGTGACTGGACCCTGATTCAGTGTTAAAGTGCTCGAAACTAGTTTACTGGAGGGACTCCAGACACTATAACAATTCAATGAGAAGAAATGGTTATAGTACCTACAGTGTCCCTTTAAGCTGTGCTTAATACTGGGCTCTTGCAAAACAGATTTTCCAAAAGAAGAATTCTTGAGGTTTGTGAACAGTGTTTCCCCTCTTATATTATTATCCATCAAAATTAAAACATACATGTAACATTCTCCAGCAGGTGGCAGTATTAATACACTAAAAAGGTTAACAACTTAAAGGACCACTATAGGCACCCAGACCACTTCAGCTTAATGAAGTGGTCTGGGTGCCAGGTCCATCTAGGATTAACCCTTTCTTCTATAAACATAGCAGTTTCAGAGAAACTGCTGTGCTTACAAATGGGTTACTCCAGCCTCTAGTGGCTGTCTCATTGACAGCCGCTAGAGGCGCTTCCGCGCTTCTCACTGTGATTTTCACAGTGAGAAGACGCCAGTGTCCATAGGAAAGCATTGAGAATGCTTTCCTATGGACTGGCTGAATTTGTGCGCGGCTCCAACCGCGCATGCGCATTCAGACGATGACGGCGATATAGAGGAGGAGGAAAGTCCCCCGCCCGGCGCTGGGAAAAGAGGTAAATTTAACCCCTTCCACCCCCTAGAGCCTGGCGCGAGCGGGCCCTGAGGGTGGGGTGGGGGAGGGGGGGGAGGTAGACCTAGAGACCCTATAGTGCCAGGAAAACGAGTATGTTTTCCTGGCACTATAGTGGTCCTTTAAATAGAACTATGGGGAGATTAATTAAAGTACAGTCGCTTTAAAACCAAGTTGCTGCACATATGTATGAAATAATTGCCATAAAAATCTAAAACAAAAAACCCAATAATTAAAAGAAAACTACCATAATTTGTATTAATGTAATTAAAAGAAGTATTGTTTGTATTACATATATATGTAAAGTACATTCCAAATTATTTGACTCTTGGTTTTCCATTGCTCTTTAGAAGTAGCCATCTCTGAGTACGGAAACAAAGTCTGCCACTGCATTGCAATATTTTTCAGATGCCTGTCATTTGTGCATGGCATATGGATTCGCAGATATGTACAAATTGTTGGGAAATTAAAGTTTATTCAAAATAAATTTAAAATGTTACGCCAAAATATCTGAACTGGAAATACTAGTGGGCTGTTTGGGATTTCAGGTGGGCGGTGGTGGGTTCTGCAGAAAACGTCCAGTGAGCCTCGATAGTTGTGGACCAAGGATCCTTGGTCGATGGCTGTGGATTTTTTCCATCTCCACTGGTGGCCCATGCAGAGCCAGCCTTGCTGTAAGCCCTCTTGGGCTGGTGAGGAGATAGATAAATTTAAGTACATATTTAAAAAAAAATTAAAAATTACACTTGCGCTATAAAATTAGTTACTGCTGCACTGGTGGGCGGTAAGGAAATTTTACCATCAACAAAGATACAAAAGTGGGCGGTAGGTATTAAAATTTTGACTACCCCTGGTATAAATCATGCCCATCAAGTCTCACTGCTCAATTATCTGCCATTTAGGAGTTAAATCACTTTGTTGATGTAGCCCTAGTCACACCTCCCTGCATGTGACTTGCACAGCCTTCCTAAACTCTTCCTGTAAAGAGTTGTCTGTTACGCTTAATTTATTGCATATTCTGTTCAATTTAGAATTTATTATCTCCTGCCCTGTTAAGAGCCTTCTAGACCCTGCAGTATGTGATTAAAGTTCAATATACAGATCATGAGATAAAAACTTATTAAGCAAGTTAACATCTTAATGAAAACTACACAATTTTTTCACGCAGGCTGTGTCAATCACAGCCAGGGGAGGTGTGTCTAGGGCTACATCAACAAAGTGATTTAACTCCTAAATGGCAAAGAATTAAGCAGTGAGACTGTAGGGGCATAATCTATACACCAAAACTGCTTCATTAAACTCAAGTTTTTTTGGAGCTTGACCATTTAAATTTTGGAAACACACCCTTTATAGAATGAATTATGTACAGCCCTAACTAAAAAGCCATGAAGGAGAGATGGATCAATATGACAGCAAGACTCTAGTTTATCCCTATTCCCAACAAGACAAAACTAAGTGCTAAAATAATATCCCAGACCCAGATTATCAAGATGCCATGCTAGAAGAGATAGACATCACACGAGGTAATAACATATAGAGAGAGTAACAAAGTATCAGTTTATTTCCCCCACATTCCATGTTAGGTTTAGTATAGAGACAACCGCACAGCCTGCCGGGACATTTACTGCACGCAAGCTATTGAATGAGCCTTCCAACGCGCGGAACGCCGGGAATTGTAGGCTCAGGCGCGCGGGATGCCGGGGATTGTAGTTCCGAACACAGGTCGCCGAGGAATGTAGTTTTCTGCAGTAAGTGTCGCACAGTGTATTCATTAACCCACAGGGGATCCGAGCATTTACTGTCATTGTATTTAATACTATGCATGGTCACTGCAATGTCAGTGGGGTGTGCTGCTTCCTGGTAGAGGACATTTATTTCATATATTATTGTTGGGTACATGTAGGCACATACAGAATGTTTACAGCAGGGCCAGTCACACACCCTCATGGCATTTAGTTTATGCTGTGACTCCAAACCTGTTGCTTTTCATCCTATTTAATCACAGTGGATAGATCAAGGCTGTCTATTATGGCTTCAGGTTTTACATTCACTCTCTTATTTATAAAATATCAGTAACCCTGCATGTTTTCCTGGCTGGGATCATTCATTGCTGTATACCTTACCAATATCCTAATATCAGACCCCCGTCGACACTGCAGGAAGGTAGTATTAAAGGAATACTCAAAGCACTATAACCACTACACCCCATTGTATTTGTTATAGTGCCCTAACGAGCTCCCAAGCTAAGTAGCCAAAACCTCTTGAAAATTGAATGACAATCTATCTGTAGTCCGTCGGTCGCCTTCTCTTGAGCGTTGGTGCACAGTTCTTAGCTCAGTGGAGCTAACAGAAACCTCTGGTGTAAGCTACTGGCTCCGATAGTGGCTGTGACCGATGTCTGGCAGACACCAAGTAAGTTGTCAAACTGTTCACAAGTGATTTGACCGCTTACCCTAGTAGGACACTCCCGGCACCATAACCACTGTAGTGGGTTGTAGTAGTCATGGTGCTTGGAGTGTTCCTTTAACACTTGTGCATGATCACTGTAAATGTCATACAACCTGGATATCATTTATTGGCTTCAGTAGTTTTAATAGCACACCAAGAAGAACAAGTCTTTACTTGCCAGAATATTACTAAAGTTTGATAAATAGTAATTCATGTTAAATAATATTTTACCACATTCTAAGCCCTTTAAATCTTGCAACATTCAAAGTGACAAAGCAAATCTTTTTTCCTATGTATACAAAGAGCTGCCCTGTTCAATATTGTTTATTTTCAGTACATCCCCCCCAAAGTACCCCAAGCTCCTGTTACCACCAGTACCTCACTATATATTGAAGGTCTAAAGTTGTAGAAAATGTAGTTTATTTTAGTCTGATATATACCGCCATGTAGTTAAATAGACTTCACAAATCCCATAACTTTAAGGTACCTTAAAAAGAACAGATAATGAGCTTCCCAAAGACGTCATGTTGAGCTATATAGCACTTATATGAAAGATTATGTCCAATCCACAATGGCCCTAAATATACTATGGAGTGTAGTTCCTAGTAATTCCTGCATTTGATGAAACCATTGACTCAGGAGAGGTGGAAAATTGATGATTTTATATTAAGTGACCATTAGTGATGTCCCGAATACATATGCACTGTTCGGTCCGCCCCCTATGTCATCATTGAGTAAACTTTGACCCTGTACCTCACAGTCAGCAGACACATTCCAGCCAATCAGCAGCAGACCCTCCCACCCAGACACTCCCACCTCCTGGACAGCTCACTAAGAATGCAGCTTCACAATGAATGTAAAATGGATGCTGTCCAGGAGGTGGGAGGGTCTGGGAGGGAGGGTCTGCTGCTGATTGGCTGGAATGTGTCTGCTGACTGTGAGGTACAGGGTCAAAGTTTACTCAATGATGACATAGGGGGCGGACCGAACAGCGCATATGTTCGCCGTCCGTGGCGAACCGTTCAGCGAAGCGTTCGGGACATCACTAGTGACCATGTATTATACTATAAAAACAAGCAATCTTACACGTACTCTTACTGTTATATTGATAATTACTGCCCAGGCAGTGAAAATGTGGCTGTACGTCTGTGTTGTTTAATTTTACGTTGTGGGTTGCTCTATCTCATGCAAAGGCCTTTTTCCTGTAATTTTTGGACTGGCCTTGCATCTCCACATGCAGGTGGCATAAATCCCTCTGTTAAAGCACGTAGTAAAACATGTTTAAGACCTGAGTGTGCCTAGCCAAATGGCAAGTCAGTAGCGTACTTTGACTATTCTCTGCATTCTCTCGCACTCTGTTTTAGGTCTGTGTTCTGACTGCTCTATGTTCACAGTGAATCCTCTGACCCACACTTGTTGCATGAGATGATGTGTCAGGTGGTCGGCCTGGCATGCTGAGAAGAAGCCAATATCTTGATTAAGGAGAGACGAGTTTGTCTTGAGGACCATGCTACCCTGGTATCACATGAACGTCTGAGTGACCAGAATTGGTGAGTGTAATTAAGTACACAGGAGGAAAATGGATTTCTTAGTTCATTAATGGCATACAACTGTAACATGTGGTGGTGGAAAAATTTTAAATAAAAATAAAACCATATTTAGGGGAGATTCCTGACACTTTGAGAGAGAGAGATTGGAAAGTGCAGAGACAAACATTTTGTTGTCTGCCGGAACAGGTTGGACTAGGCATGGCTGACACTGAACAGCTCTAATTGGCTGAGAGCATTCAGCTGACTGTTAGCCAATGAGTGCAGCTCTTCATCGCCCTGCTTAGCTCAGGAGAACAAACACCTCTCTCATCTCCTGAATGATGAGTTGGTGGGCAGCAGAGGAGGTTTGGGTAGATGAGTTGGTGGGCAGAAGTGGAGGGGGTGGGTAGATGAGTTGGTGGGCAGGAGTGGGGGGGAATAGATAAACAATCTGGTTTGCAGGAGTTGGGGGTGGGGTAAATGTGTTGGTGGGCAGGAGTGGGGATGGATCACTAATAGCTATACTTGTTTGTTGTTGTTTTTTTTTGTTTGTTTTTTTGGTCACATTACACAAATAATCACTGTTTTATAATCATCGTACGGTCTTTGATTCCATTTCATATACAGACTATAGTCCACAAATTATAAATCACCTTTAATTCAATGGGGAAACCTTATGTAACAAACAAACAACGCACTATAACATTCAGTGTAAGTGTTACTCCTGAAAATCTGTCTTTTAACCCCTTAAGGACACAACTTCTGGAATAACATGGAATCATGACGGAATATTTGCGTCATGTGTCCTTAAGGGGTTAAAAACTATTCTGGTTAGAATTAGACCACAGTTGCAAACATGGGTTTTTGTTTCCATACAGAATGATTATATTTAAAAGTAGGGTAATAGTTTAAAAACAAAAACTTTATGGAATGTGTAATCAGTCACTATAAAACTCCTTGTGGGAAAAAAAAAAGTCTGATTCCTTGTTCTTTAAATCTAAGCATTCCTATTTATTTTATTTTTTTCCTTTTTTTTTTTTTGTGTGTAAGTTAAACAGATGTTGGTATGTTTGTCCTCTTTCTACAGGTGTAACACGATGGACATTTCTTTCAGCTGCTCTAACCCGGCCCAGGACGGTTGTCCATCATCCCTTGTGCCGTCAAGCGATACAACCTCAGGTTTACCTTTTAGTGCACATGTCCTTGTGGGTGTTACAGGAAGTGTGGCTGCTTTGAAACTGCCTAATCTGGTGTCTGGCCTCTTGCAAATACCAGGGGTATGTCAAACTGTTTGTTCTAGTATATCTAAATCTTTTTATTTATTTTTTTTATTTTTCTTATTTTTTTTTTTTTATTTTATCTTTAATTTTCAGACTTGTCTCTGAGCTTATAGCATTTGTAACCATAGTGAGCTCTTCCCCATGCTATTAAAGGATCCTGTGGTGTGTAAATTAACCATCTAATGGACGATGGGACAAAGATAGTTACATTTAATTTTGATTTTGATGAATTTCTGGTACGTTTACCAGACGGAGGAAGATCAGTCTGGAGCTGTATATATTGAATG
The DNA here is from genome assembly GCA_933207985.1 of Pelobates cultripes. Taxonomy (NCBI): domain Eukaryota; kingdom Metazoa; phylum Chordata; class Amphibia; order Anura; family Pelobatidae; genus Pelobates; species Pelobates cultripes. The sequence continues at coordinate 48,395,499 of OW240914.1, forward strand.
GTCCTTTCGAGAGGGGTGTGATGGAGATGAACCCCTCTATTCAATATATAATGCACATTTGTTGTTTAATGAACTGTGCAACATCATAAGTAGTTTGCAAGTGGTTTGTTACAAATATAGACAGAATAGTTGGTACTTGACAAACGTCTGTAAACCATTAAACAATCAACAGGCACTCCCACTTGTCCCAACTTCATAATGCCCACTGTTCGGAGGTATAAAAATGCAATGTACACGGGTAAAATATGATTCCAGTTACAGTGCTTTAGATTACACCTTGTCAGAACTGATAATCTGGCATGATGACATATGTGGCTTTGTAGTAGTATTAGAGTAAAAAAAAATTGGTGACACTGTACTGTTCTCGTGTCCTTCTTGTATAGATGTACTATCCTTACTGTGCAGAGATCCTAATTGGTACAGTCTCAGATCTGACCACAAAGTGGAACTTTGGTACTAGGTCTGGCATTTGTAGAGATGAATTAAAAATGGGTTTGAGAATGGCTTCTGCAAATCTGAGTGAGAGTCCTACATGCTTTTTGGTAGAAAATTCAGTCGTTGAACTTATTTATATCCATCTACATTATTTAGTCTCTTTAGTTTGTGTGTCTGCCTGTGTTCTATGCAGTTATATATATATTATTTTAAAATCATTTTTGTATATTGATCTCTTTATCAGGTACAGGTTAAAGTTGTAAGCACAGAGAGAGCTAAGCATTTCTACAATGTACATGACCTATCTGTTCCAGTATATAGTGACCAGGATGAATGGGAGGTGAGTGTTTTTTGGGTCAGATCTATTATTATTACTATTTATTATGTATAGCGCCCGGGCTGGCCCAAGACATTATGCTGCCCCACCCCTCCCCCTGCACCAAAAGCATGCCAACATCCATTATGTTATGCAATGTGTGAAGTGAATGCAGTGTGTGTCGTGAATGCATTGTGTGTGTCATGGATGCTGTGTCTGTTTTTGTGTCATGGATGCAGTGTATTGTATGCAGTGTGTAAACTTGTGGAGAAGTGTGTGTAGTGCATGTAGTATTTGTGTGGTGGATGCAGTGTCTGTGCAGTGGATGTAGTGTCTGCATAGTGGATGCAGTGTCTGTGTAGTGCATATAGTCTTGGATAAGTGCTGGGGGGGTGAGCAGTTTAAGTTATTTGAGTGCTGGAAGGGGTGGGGGGCAGTGTGTAGGAAGGTGACAGTGTGGGGGGCAGACTGTAGGAGTGCAGGGTGTGGAGGGACAGGCTGTGGTGGACCAGGGTATGGGTGAGTATGGTGTGGGAGTGCAGGCTGTGGGGGGCAGGCTGTTGGAGGGCAGGCCGTGGGGGTGGAGCAGGGTGTTGAGGTACAGGCGGTGGGTGGGCAGTGTGTAAGGGATAGGGCAGGCTGTGGGGGATGGAGCAGGGTGTGGGGAGCAGGCTGTAGGTGGACAAGCTGTGATGGACTTGGTGTGGGGATGCAGGGTGTGTTGGTGCAGGCTGTGGGGGATGGAGCAGGCTGTGGGGGATAGTACTGGGTGTGGGGGGTGGTGAAGGGTGTGTGGGATGGGGAGGCTGTGACAAACCTCTCCACATTGGCATACCATTTTCCTGGTGATTCAATTGGATTGCTAGCCTGTCTGCAGCTCTGCCGGGTGTGAGCTGCAGACCACGGCAGTGGCAGTATGGAGTTCTCGCGTGCTCCGGTCCGAGTGTTGCCGTGGGAACCCGCAGCAACACTCTGAGCTTGCGAGACTTCCGTCATATGGTCTGCAGCTCACCCGGCAGAGCTGCAGACAGGTTCTACTCGTGCAGACTGAGCGGAGGGGCCCCAGGTCAGTCTGCCTTAATGATTAGAGAGCTGACCTTGCTGCACATATATATTTGCAGATGGGGTGGCAAAATGCCCCATGGAGACATGGCCCCAGTCCGTCCTATGGATGGGACTGCCCTTTATAGCGCAAACATATTCTGCAGCACTGTACAATCATAGAATGGAGACAATTAACAAGTAGTTGACATGACAAATATTAACAGAGACAAGAAGTTTGGAAGGCCCTGCTCAAACGAGCTTGCAATCTATGACCGGTCGGCTATCATGTTATCTTAGATGACTCCAGAAAGTGGTCTGGCTAGTAGGAAGAGAATTAGATGATGTCAGAGGATGCTAATATAGTGGGTAGAGAAAGAGACATTCATATCGAGGGGCAAGTATCTTGATATGGCAGAGATGGGTTGAACTCTCAATTAGGTGGTCTGGATGCAGTAGCCCTCTAGTTTTTAACCCTGTAATATAAAACATAGCAGTTTTGTAGATACGGCAATGTCTTGATTGAAGGGACTTCCTGAAGGCTACTAGAGATTTGGAACAACCAAGTCCCTATGTATCATAGGGAAACATTGGATTTAATACTTCTAGACAGACACTGAAGACCCTTCCCTTGCAATGACCAAGTGAAACTCATAGGAAAGCATAAAATTCAATGCTTTCCTGAGGAGCTTTGGACTGGACATTCATCTTACAAGTGACATAAAACTTTTTAAATTTAAAGTAATTTTTAATAGAAACATAGAAACATAGAAACATAGATGTGCGCATTGTATTAACTAATGTATTTCGAATGCTATAGTGCTCATTTAAATATAACCAGCATGTTGGTATTACTATGGGTGAATTAAAAGTGCAAAAATATTCTTATTTAATACCTTGGGGTGTCTACTTTCTGCAAATATGTACTTTTGTGTAGCAGTTTATGAATTTTAATAAAGTTATAGACTCTTTATGCCAAATTTTAGATGTAAAAAACAGATAAAATTCGTATGGTGTAATAACTTTTTTATTGGACTAACAGAATTTTTTAATGACAAGCTTTCGGGAGAACCTCCCTTTCTCAAGTCTAAAGACGACACATAGAATTCAAAGTTGAGTTGTGATACAGGGGTTAAAGCGACATGAGTGCAGATAAGACACAGGTTTGTTAGAAAATAGACAACATTTGCAGAGGGTCATAAATATCTTTCTGAAGATCAGAGTGGGGGGGGGAGAGGGAGAAAAAAAAAATTGTATATATATATATTTGCATTTATATTTGTGTATATGAGTTCATCTGCATGTATGTATGTGTTTATGCATTTATATATATATATATATATATATATGCATAAACACATACATGCAGATGAACTCATATACACAAATATAAATGCACAGTCGTATATATAAGCATATATGTATATGAGTATGGGAAAGCATAGGTCTATACATATTACTTTGTATATTGATAGAATAAACATTTTGGAATGCGTTTTGAAGTGTTGATACATGACAGAACAGTAAGATAATGTGGGGGAGAATGCCAAATTTTACAAAGATTTATCGTTAAAACCTTAATTCACTCCTTGAAATATTTGTCCTTGAAAATTTAAAATATGGGTTTAATTCAACGACATACTGACCATTTTTAGCAAGCAGGACTAGTAAGGGAGTCTATCTTAAGTTATTTATTAGCACTTATTGTGTAGAAATTATTATAAATAAGCAAAATCAGTGCACAAATTGCACTCCATTTTTAAAAATATTTTAAAAATATCTTATTCATAGTTAATGGTGTTACATATACATACAGGGTATCAGAATAAAGACCTACATGTCCTTTAAAAACAATACGTAGTATGTATGGGTGCACTTTAAGATTAAGCATTACCTTAAGGTGGAAAACCATATCGCAAAAATATCGAAAAGTCACGTTTCCAAAAGTAAAAAAGCTACGATCACTAATTGCATAAAAGATCACTGTAGTATTTATAGTGGTAGATGTGTATTGCGCTATCCCCCTGTAAGGGTGGAAACTATTTGTGAATAGTTAAATACTTACGTCTGTTCTGCCAAGGACATCTGAGCTTATTCCGGTGAACCCCTTACCTTTTATGTTAATTTATACAAAAAGAAATACTACCTTCCTCACACATTTTTTGTCCCTTTAGACATAAGCCGGATAACCTGTTAGAGGTCTGTCTAGGCATAAGCATTATTAAATACTAGCTATCAATTAGGAATGTACTGAATAGTATGTTCCACTAGTATCATGCTGACAGCTTATCAGTACTATTTCTAATACTACAATGTTCTTACCTGCTCCAATTATCTTCTAGTCTCGTGTTTGATGCGAAACATCAGATTCAACTTATTTAAATTTTTTTTTTAAATTTGACAATTTTTATTATCATTTTGTCAAGTCAAAAAACAGCTTGGGGGAAAGGGTACAGAAAAAAGGTGGGGTGGAGGGGGGGGGGTCAGCAGATATGCAAATAATCAAATAGTACATAGTAATCAAACAGTACATAGTAATCAAGCAGTACATAATACCTTGTGGTTAACTCTGTCTATGGTTTACCGTAGTGTGCAGCAAATTGGAGGGAGAGGCTGACCAACCTCACTGACACAAGGTTGACTATATATGCTTATTATACAGATTGTGTTATGGAGACATTGTTATGATTTGGATAGCGTAATTTTACAGTAGTGGTACTCTGGAGTACCGGTTGGACTGATCTCAATGTGTCCCAGGCAGTCCATAGTTTACTATATGTTCGTAAAAATGTTGATCATCTTTATCTGAGATTAGTCTAGACAAGGACGGGCATTGTGTGGACTTCCATGCCCTTGAGATTAATTTTTGGGCGTACAGTAGTATGTGGTAGATAAGCTTCTGTTTAAACTTGGGTATCCCTTTCGGGAGGAGCATGGTTACACAGATCCGTGGATTCAGGGGTAATTTGAGTTCCGTCGTGGTTTCAGGGAGGTTGTGGACAGAGGTCCAAAAGGGTCTAATGGACGGACCTTTTCACCATATATGGAGGGCATTTCCCTCTGCTATTCAACATCTCCAATAGGTGGGGGGGGGCTACCTAAGTAGATTTTGTGGAGACATGTAGGTACCATGTACCACCTATAGAGTACCTTCCTCTGTTGTTCCAACAGTGTGCAGGATTTAATAATTTTGACAGTGTCCTGGAATAAAGTGTTCCATTGTTGCGGGGTAATGTCTAATTCCAAATCTGTGTTCCGCTGTTGTGCCATTTTTGTATTGGGGAATGGGAGGTGATTTACAAGCTTTTGGTAACACATGGAGATAGGTTAGATTCAACTTATTTAAGGTTGCAGTATGATTTGTGCGTTAATGTCTTCGAAGATGAATAAGAACGTCCAGTTTAAATCTTCAGGTCACTTAAGCTCTAAGGGCTGTAGAATGTGGATTGTGTGGAATGAATGATTGAGAGACATAATGGTTTGTTTGGTCCTTTTTTTCCGGTTTCCCTGCACAGTTTCCTAATCACTGTAGCTATAAGCTCCACTCCCTCAGTGACAGACCACACACAAGGAAAGTATATGTTGGAAAAAAATGTTTTACCCATGCATTGCTTAGTGAATATTCCCCTTGACATACAGAGCTATACATTTGAAGTTACAGGTGAAAGGGTTAATCGACTTCTCTTTAACTCCCTCAGTTCTAGAACCTCCAGTCACCAAATCAATTGATGGAGCTCTTGTTAGCAAAAGACACAGACTTGAAAGTGCTTAACAAAAAGTCTCAATGAGTATATTTTTAGGGCTAGCATTTATACACAGTTTGTCACGCAAGCAGCGAGATTTATCGCTTCCTTATAGTTAATAGTACATACTTGTGTAGCAGTAGAAGATAAGCATTTGAATACAGACAGAACAGGAACATCCTGAGGTCGAGCGAGGTCACACATCCTCTAGAAGGAAGACCTTGGTACAAAATACATCTGCCAAAGTCAGCATAATTATTTCAAACATTATTTTAAAGCATATAAAGCAAAAAGAGTTTAACTATTTCATATCCTTACATTCAGCACTAATGATTATGAACCTTATCTAAGCATAAAATCCAAATGAACAAGAAAAGTTAACTACTTCATATCCTTTCAACAGGGCGTCAGTCTCATGTCCTGTTTTCTACTTCTGTATTTCTTATTACGTAGCTAAAGTATTACTGTATACACTGCTTGAAAGACCAAATGGTCAAGGGGCCTGATTATAATTCAAGATTGAAAGAGTTAAACTCGCATTTTATAAACATACAGTATTTTTGTGTTCTTGCTCCTGACTCCAGCCTGTTTTTTTTTTGTTTTTTTTTTAAATCCTGCACTTACAAAACATCACATTCTTTCTAACACCTGCAATTTTTAATTGGTTTCCTAATCTCAATCTCACTTGCATCGTTAACGGGAAACTAATTAACAGCATTGCGAAATGTTATATGAAAAATTATACTTTAGCTTCTGAGACGCCCATGATTGGTTAATGTTGTCGTTGATGTATATACCCCTAGACAAGCTGTGCCTCAGATTTTCATACCATATATTAAACTGGCAGAATACTAATGATCTTACATAGTATTGTTGTTGTGTGATTTTATTCAGTATTCCCAGCTTTGTACAGACGTAAAGGAAAGCTCATTTGTTGTTGCATAAGTCCATGGCATCAAAAGAGAAGGAGTCTCTAGGACCTTGTGGTGTACTTGTACCTCAATTGACCAAATAATTGCACAGCGTTTGTATCTTCACAAATCCCCCACCTCCCCAACTTCTGATAGTTTAGAAAGGTTAATACGGAAGTGAAATTCTGCATCTCCCGAGGCTTCAAGACCGAGTTGGGTGACCAATGTATTTTTTTATTTTTTCTCTTTTCTCAATCAAAAAACCCTTGCACAGTGTGACAGTAGATGGTAGGATGGCACAAAGACTCTTTGCACCATGACCACTGCAAACAGCTGGTGGGTGTATGGACGTAGGCACAGTAGGGGATATGTCTGCCACTTCAGTGTTAATCGGTAATGAGTATTTCTCTGATAGACTGTATTTGCCTAAACACCATTCTTCACTGTGGTTGTAGATGTGGAAGGAGCGCTCCGACCCTGTGTTGCACATAGAGCTTCGTCGATGGGCTCATCTCATGCTGATTGCTCCCCTTGATGCCAACACTTTAGGAAAAATAGCCAGCGGCATTTGTGATAATCTTCTGGTAAGCCTGGAAATGTAACTGAATATTATTACTGGGGCAACCTCTTCTTGTGTAAACATATGTAAATAAGCCCAGCTAAAATGTGTGGCCGAGAAAGGAGTTGCCTACTATGTTTTGTTTGTTTGTTTTTTGGCTTGTTTTTATTTTTATTTTTAATTTGGGCGCTTGAGATGTAAATTTTGTATAAACTGACTGACTCGAAAAGTACTAAATGGCTTACAAGCATTATCTTACTGCAAACCTCACATGATAATTAGTTTCCATCCAGCATTGTGAAAAATGAATGTAGGTATTGTCGCGCTATAGGTAGAATGGAATCCTGGGGTGCTTTTAAGCCTGTATGAATCTAAATATAAACTCCAGTGTCGGAATGGTAGTCCATAAATATTGGGACATCGACACAATTCTAATCTTTTTGGCTCTATACACCACCACAATGGATTTGAAATGAAATGAACAAGATGTGCTTTAACTGTAGACTTTCAGCTTTAATTTAAGGCTATTTACATCCAAATCAGGTGAACGGTGTAGGAATTACAACAGTTTGTATATGTGCCTCCCACTTTTCAAGGGACCAAAAGTAATGGGACAATTGGCTGCTCAGCTATTACAAGGAGCAGATAAAAGGTCCGGAGTTAATTTCAAGTGTGCTATTTGCATTTGAAATCTGTTGTTGTCAACTCTCAATATGAGATCCAAAGCGCTGTCACTATCAGTGAAGCAAGCCATCATTAGGCTGAAAAAACAAAACAAACCCATCTGAGAGATAGCAAAAACATTAGGTGTGGCCAAATCAACTGTTTGGAACATCCTTAAAAAGAAAGAACGCACCGGTGAGCTCAGCAACACCAAAAGACCCGGAAGACCACGGAAAACAACTGTTGTGGATGACTGAAGAATTCTTTCCCTGGTGAAGAAAACACCCTTCACAACAGTTGGCCAGATCAAGAACGCTCTCCAGGAGGTAGGTGTATGTGTGTCAGTCAACAATCAAGAGAAGACTTCACCAGAGTGAATACAGAGGGTTCACCACAAGATGTAAACCATTGGTGAGCCTCAAAAACAGGAAGGCCAGACTAGAGTTTGCCAAGCAACATCTAAAAAAGCCTTCACAGTTCTGGAACAACATCCTATGGACAGATGAGACCAAGATCAACTTGTACCAGAGTGATGGGAAGAGAAGAGTATGGAGAAGGAACGGAACTGCTCATGATCCAAAGCATACCACCTCATCAGTGAAGCATGGCGGTGGTAGTGTCATGGCGTGGGCATGTATGGCTGCCAATGGAACTGGTTCTCTTGTATTTATTGATGATGTGACTGCTGACAAAAGCAGCAGGATGAATTCTGAAGTGTTTCGGGCAATATTATCTGCTCATATTCAGCCAAATGCTTCAGAACTCACTGGACGGCACTTCACAGTGCAGATGGACAATGAACCGAAGCATACTGCAAAAGCAACCAAAGAGTTTTTTAAGGGAAAGAAGTGGAATGTTATGCAATGGCCAAGTCAATAACCACACCTGAATCCGATTGAGCATGCATTTCACTTGATGAAGACAAAACTGAAGGGAAAATGCCCCAAGAACAAGCAGGAACTGAAGACAGTTGCAGTAGAGGCCTGGCAGAGCATCACCAGGGATGAAACCCAGCGTCTGGTGATGTCTATGCGTTCCAGACTTCAGGCTGTAATTGACTGCAAAGGATTTGCAACCATGTATTAAAAAGTGAAAGTTTGATTTATGACTGTTAATCTGTCCCATTACTTTTGGTCCCTTAAAAAGTGGGAGGCACATATACAAACTGTTGTAATTCCTACACCGTTCACCTGATTTGGATGTAAATACCCTCAAATTAAAGCTGAAAGTCTGCAGTTAAAGCACATCTTGTTTGTTTCATTTCAAACCCATTTTGTTGGTGTATAGAACCAAAAAGTTTAGAATTGTGTCGATGTCCCAATATTTATGGACCTGACTGTACATTTAATATTTCCAGGAAGTCGGTTATTATTGAATAGTAGAACAAGGATCTTGTGCATAATGGTGAGTACAATACTAATCTGTCAATCTGTGAAAACCATTGTATGATAAACCACTAGAGGGCACACCATCTACAAGCATAAAAAAACAATCAATGATAGAAGATGGTCTATCCTCATTACTCCCATTAGGAGTTACAGGGTTATTTGCTGACGTGTGACTTGTCTGGAATTGAAAGGGAACAACAGCAGAAAAATAGTGTTAATTTGTTTTTTTTTTGGAATTTTTATTTAGACCTAGAATATATCACATTACATTTCTGGACATTTGACACTTCAATGAATAACCCAGTTAGTGCTGTAGCAGACCTGTTAACTTTTTTTATTTTTTTTTAACAAAACAATAGCTAAGCAATTAAATGTTTTCACAGTTTCCATGCTCCGTGAGCCTATTCCATGAGCTTGTTGGACCCATAGTCAAAGGCTGAGCTATTGGAACTACAAGTAACGTTTAGGGTTATTCAATAAAGTGAGATTTCAAAGTACCTGAACTGAAAGCATAGCTGAGTTAGAGAATTTTTAACCATTCAGCTATTTTTTTTTATTGAATTTGAAATTTCCTATGAATCTACTGTGAATTCTCACTTTAGTGATAAACCCATGTTCAAAAACTGAAATTGAAAACTGAACTGCAAAATGTGGGCTTAATTAAACAAGTAGTGAGTATAGTTAAGTTTGAAAACTTTTTCTCAAATCAGCATTTGTTACCCACATTTTACCATTCGGCTTTCCATTTTTTGGAATTTTGTGTTTAGTTAATTAACCTCCTAATCATTTGTCCATTTTATGTCTGAAACAATATTATATATATTAAAGGGACACTATAGGCATAACAATGCCAAACATATTAGCTTAATGAAGCAGTGTTAGTGTATAGATCATACCGCTGCAGTTTCACTGCTCAATTCTCTGCCATTTAGGAGTTAAATCATTTTGTTTATACAGCATTTGTCGCACCTCCCTGCATGTGACTTGCACAGCCTACCTAAACAGTTAGCGTACACAGAGAGATATACTGTTTAAAGGGACTCTCCAGTGCCAGGAAAACAAATCCGTTTTCCTGGCAGCACAGAATCCTGCAGTGCCCCCTCTCTCCCACCGCCCATCCCATGTTGCTGAAGGGGTGAAAACCCCTTAAGTGATTTGCCTAAATCCAGCGCCAATGTCCCTCAGTGCTGAGTCAGGCTCCTCCCCCACCTGCAGGGGACACCTAATGGCTGCGCGCGCATTAGACCTCTCTGTAGGAAAACATTACTCAATGCTTTCCTATGGGGTTTCCGGTGACGCTAGCGTGAGGACGTCCAGCATAATTTAAAACACTTTTTGTGTTTTAAGAAGCCGGAAGTCCCTCTAGTGGATGTCTGATAGCCACTAGAGGAGGACTTACACTTGCAGGGTTAAGGGTGATGGGGGTTGGCACCCAGACCACTCCAATGGGCAGAAGTGGTCTGGGTGCCTGGAGTGTCCCTTTAAACCATGTATTGCACAGTGTTTTTAGTTTAGAATTTATTTTCTGCTCTGTTAGTCTACAGGACCCTTCTCTGTGTGATTTAAAGTTCTATTTAGAGAATTTACTAAAGTAAGTTTAACATCTGCTTGAAAATGAAACCATTTTATTAATGCTGGTTGTGTTAGTCACAGTTAGGGGAGGTGTGGCTAGGGCTGCATAAACAGAAACAAAAGTGATTAACTCCTAAGTGGCAGACTATTAAGCAGTGAAACTTCAGCGGCATGATCTATACAACTACACTTCTTCATTAAGCTTAAGTTGTTTTGATGCCTATAGTGTCCATTTCAATGTGTTGTTTTTTTTAAATTATTTATTTTATTTTAATGTAACACTTCCATGTATTTATAAGCCATAAACAACGCTTTATGTATTCCAAACCAGTTTTCAAATTTGAATGTATAATACAGCCCAGACAGGTCTACTGGTTTCCTTGTTCATCAGTATTCACAATGTCAATACCAGTTGTACCTCGGGGATTGTTGATGAAAAGGATTATATGCCCTGTATATGAAGTAATGTTTAATCTTCAAAATTTATGGGCTCTCTTGTTTCCTCTTACATGCCCTAATTTTTCAGTATCCTTATTATAATAATAATATATAATAATTTGCGCTTTTTATAGCGCTTTTCTCCCTGTGAGACTCAAAGCACTTTACAAATATACAAACGTAAAGACATAAAAGTTAGGAGTGTCTGAAGGTCAGCTGAGCGGACTGAATGCCTGATGGAAGAGGTGGGTCTTTAGTTTTTTTTTTTTTAAAGTCTGTAAGAACAGTACCTCTCTGATGGCACACGGTAAAGAGTTCCTAGAAGGTAGGGGCAGCATGGCTGAATGCCTTGGAACCTGAGTCTGTCTTTATTCTTGGCACTGACAGGAGGGATTTGCTGGCTGACCAAAGTGAACGGGATGGAATGTAGGGTATCAGGAGCTCTTTCAGGTACTGTGGGCCTTGATTGTTTATGGCTCTGAATGTTAGCAGGCCAATATTATAATATGTTTGACCTTTAATTGGAAGCCAATGCAGGGAGTGGAGAACAGGTGTTATGTGGCAGGAGCGAGTTTGATTGGTCAGTAGTCTGGCTGCTGCATTTTGTACAGTCTGAAGGCGATGGAGTTCTTTTTATAGGACATTGCAGTAATCTAGCAGAGAGGATACAAATGCATGGATTAATGTTGTCATGTCATCCAGTGGAACTAAGTGTTGTATCCTGGCTATGTTTTTCAGATAAAAGTAGGCAGATTTTATTACGGAGGAAATCTACTGTTTAACTGATAGTCCGAGAGTCAATCAGCACTCCAAGGTTTCGTACCTTTGGTGAACTGATGAGTTCAGAGCCTCCAAGCTCCAGGCTAGTTGGGTGATCATGGGATATGTGTGTTGCCCGGGGTCCCCTCACCAAGAGTAACTCTGTTTTGTCAGAGTTCACTTTAAGCCAACTAGCATTCATCCATTCTATGAGGTCTGCTAAGCAACTGTTGATGCGGCATATTGGGTCTGTGGTATCTGGAGCAAAGGAGAAGTAGAATTGTGTGTCATCTGCGTAATAATGATACCTTAGGCCATGATATCTAATGATGTGCCCCAGTGGTAGCAAGTAAATTGCTAATAACATAGGAGACAAGATGGATCCTTGTGGAACCTCGCAGACAAGTTCTGTTGGTGCCGATGATCTTGATCCTGATGTTACTCTCTGTGACCTACCAGTGGGGAAAGATTTAAACCAGTTAAGCTCTGTGCCTTCTAGACCACATTTGTGCTGCAAGCACTCTATTAAAATCCTATGGTCAATGGTGTCAAATGCAGCTGAGAGATCCAAGAAGATTAGGATGGAGTAATCACCTTTGTCTCTTGCCATAAGAAGATCATTTAGCACTCGGACTAACGCTGTTTCCGTGCTGTGGCGACATCTGAAACGTGACTGGAAAGGATCAAAGATGCTCAAGCTTGATAGATGGGCCTCCAGTTGAGTTGCCACTACCTTTTCAATTATTTTCCCCAGAAATGGAAGGTTGGATACTGGTCTGTAATTAGCAGCGCAGTCTGTGTCTAATAAAGGTTTCTATAGGAGTGGTTTAACCACAGCTTCTTTTAGAGGATCTGGGAAGTCTCCAGTTTTTAGTGAACATTGCACTATTTTTGTGAGGTCTGTGGCGAGTGTTCCAATGCATGCAGATGTAAGCTGAGTTGGAGCAGGGTCTAAGTCACATGTAGTAGGGTGTAACTTTTGCATGGTTATTTTAACTCCCTTTATATCTACATTTATGAACGTGCACCATAAACTCGGGCAATCTGGTATTCCATTGTAGTGGTTCTGGTGTGTAACTGTTTGGCCTGCTGTGATAGAGGCTCGGGTTGAAGAAATCTTATCTCTGAAGAAGATTGCAAATGCTTCACACTTTTCCTGAGGAAAGTTGGTGGGGATATGCATGCATGCTGGTTTGTAGAGCCTTTCTAGTGTGCAAAACAGTTGCCTGGGTCTATTGTGGGAGAGTGCAATTTCGCGTGATAAAAATGAAGATTCTTTTTCCGAGTTATCTTGAATTGATATTTGTTTAGATGTTTGGTAAGAGCGACTTTATCCTCTGGATCATGTTTTCTGCGCAATTTTATCTCGAGTTTATGGCCTCTTCTCTTCATTTCTCTGATGGTGCTATCAAACCATGGTGCATTGGGTTTTTATAGTGCGTATGCGTGTTGGTGCAATGCTTTCTAGGGTGTCTCTCATGGTTTTGTTGTAGAGTCAGACTAAGGAGCTGGGTTCTTCACAGGTGCCCATTAGTTCACTTAGATCTATATGTGATGTTACATCCAATGGCATCACCCCTTTTAATCGGCGGTGTTTGACCAGGTTCTGAGGCTGGGGTCTGGCTGATTGTGATACAATGGAGAAGTGAATGGAGTGGTGGTCTGACCAAACAACTGGATTTACAGTTACTGGTGACACTTCTAGTCCAGACTGGAACACTAGATCAAGTGTATAACCTTTTCTGTGGGCGGAAGTGGCGACGATTTGTGTGAAGCCAAGTGCACTCATCCAACTAAGGAGATCCTTCCCAAGCAGGGATAGGGTGTCATGAATCCAAGTGTTAAAGTCTCCCAATATAAGCCATCTGGGATGTTGGAGGATTAAGCCAACCAAAAGGTCTGAGAGTTCCTGAAGAAATCTCTTCCCATCTCCTGGAAGTCTGTATATTAACAGTTTCTGGAATCCTCTATCTATTGAGAGGCTGGCAGCTACGCATTCAAAAGATTGGGGTTTGTGGACTGATATTGGTCTTGGATTTAAGGATGATTTCGCACAGATCATAACTCCACCTCCCTTGCGATCTTGTCTCGGGCGGTGGAACACTGTGTGATTGTCTGGAATAGCTGCCTCTAGAATAAGCCCCACATTTTCATCCAGCCATGATTCTGTAATGCACACTAATTCGCGTGTTTAAATAAGGTCGGCAATAATAGCGGTTTTGTTTCTTATTGATCTGGCATTGCACAGGATTGATCTGATAGGACAGTCTTGGAATTCTGAGTTTTTGCTCCGTACTTTGGAAACAGCCTGTCTTCTAATGAGGATCACACAAAGAGGTTTCCTTGATTTTTATAGTGCGGTTTTTGTGGCTTCTAGGTTGAATCAATTGCTTCAATTGGGTAGACAGGGTGGTGGAGCAGCTGTGATAGTGTCAGGAGATTGAACTTTAAGTTTAGATTTTCCTCCATGACATCCCCTGTCAGTCCCTTACTCCAGTATCATTTGATTCATGAGTGCTTTTAGATCATGGGTGTTTTTTATTGTTTTTTTTAAAATAAAAGTTACATTTTATTTGATTTCTTACAATTTCCTTCCTCTAGTTTTCTGTGGCCTCGCAGTAGTTAGGCCCAGGGTTCTGTTCCCTTTTTTTATATTTATAAATAAGTTGAGCTTCCCTAATAACTCAGAACGCTTGGCGTACATAAACAACTTGAGCTCCTCTACAATCATTCTCCATACTAATGGGCACAGGCATTAAGGAACACTATAGTGTCAAGAATATAAACATGTATTCCTCTATAGTGTTAAACTAACTATTTATGTCCCCTGGCCGCCTCCGATCACATGAGAAAAGTAAGTTTACTCACCTTTTTTCCCCATGCCGCGACGGTCCCTCCGTGGCTGACCCGGTCTGGCTCCACGTCCATTGCTGAGATCATCAGTCTCGATGATCTCAGTTAGTCCAATACATTCCCATAGGAAAGCATTGGAAGGCTATTGCGCATGCGCTGCAATATACTGCGCTGCGCCAATCAGCATCTCTTCATAGAGATGCATTGAATCCGTGCATCTCTATGGGGAACATTCAACGCCTCCATGCAGAGCATGGAGATGCTGATCGTAGGTGCTGCACACAGTGCAGCACTGAAATTGGGAGCACCTCTAGTGGCCGTCTGAGTGACCGTCACTAGAGGTGTTACTAGGTAGCAATGTAAACACTGCCTTTTCTCCGAAATGGCAACATTTACAGTGCTAACACTGCACTGCAAGGTCAGGCTGTAGAAACCAGAACAATACATTAAGCTGTAGTTGTTCTAGTGACTATAGTGTCCAACAACACTTCGAGGAGATTATTAAAAATTGATGCAAATCTACAAAAAGTAAAGCAATCCCATGGAAACAAGCACAATCAGCAATCACATTCTTTAAGGAATTACTGCGCTTTTACAACTTTGCACTATTTCATAAAATTCTTATAAATTTCCCTAAATCTACTCTGAAAGGCTGGCACAATTATTTTAAATTTAAAAAACAGCCATGACCCCAATATCCATTTCTAAAATGATTTTACAGCCTCATTCTTCCATTGTTCTCTAACATAAGAAATTTATTTAGAATAAAACCTTAATTTGATCCTTGGCAGAACATTCTGTTACATTGTTGCAGCCAGTAGACTGTTTATAGTGGCCAATTGAATAGGTCTGTTAAAGGGACACTATAGTCACCAGAACAACTACAGCTTAATGTAGTTGTTCTGGTGAGTATAATAGCTCCCTTCAGGCATTTTCATGTAAACACTGCCTTTTCAGAGTTTACATGAAACTCCAAGTGGAGGGGCTTCCTGGCTCAGGGCTGCACAGTAAGCAGTCCTGCCGTTCAGTGTCCCCACGCATGGAGTTTGAATTTTCCTCATAGAGATGCATTGGCCCCGCCCCCGTGCCAATTTTAGAAAACCCGATGCTTTTCCTATGGGAAAGCATTGAATTGGCAAAAAATCTGCCATTTTGATTGTCACAAAGGGGGGCGGAGCCAGTGCCGGCGGACCCGCGTGGCGCTGGAAATAAGGTAAGTTTTATACTTTTATTGGGGGGCTAAGGGGAGGGCAAGCCACCTAAATGGTGGGTTTAGCACTATAGGGTCAGGTATACGTTTGTGTTCCTGACCCCATAGTGATCCTTTAAATACGATATACTGATTTCCAATCAATGGCAACCCACTGAAATTAACATTAGTTTCCAGTTTTTGGTTGTGACCTAGAAATTAAAAATGAGTGCTGGTAAATAATTTAGAGAAGCATTTCTTTGTGTTAAGCACTTCTATTTAAAGCACACATTGACAGTCTGCTTTTTGTGTCTCTATAATGGACATACAGTGGATATGTCTCTTTACGCCTAACCCCTTCCACAGCAATGCATGATTTACAGCTCGACCTGTTTATATTACTCTTACTCCAGACATCTTTATATGTTTGCTTGTTTAAGCTCTACATTCTCTCATCACACAGACTGACCTGTAGAAGCACTCTTAAACAAAAAGTGTTATAAAACTGACATGCTAAGCTGAAAGAAAGCAGAACGCGCTATAAACAAGACTGGCCATAAATAGTGCAGCACTAGGGAGAACAGAGAAGCAGACACAGGGGGAAATCCCTATATAAATACCTGGGTTAAAAGAAGACTCCAGCGTTGGAATCAAATACATTTATCTCTAATATTGGAGAGTTTATTTTCAATTTAGCTCCCCCACACCAAAAGAACAGTTACTTCCCTCTAATCTAGCAGCAAGACGTTCTCACTGCAGCTCCACTCCTCCCCTAGAGAATCATCACTAGTGATTGTACAGCGCTGCAGAATCTGTTGGCGCTTTATAAATAATATTAATCTCCTGGCTAATCCAATGCTTCTCCTATGTTTATAAGACAAAGGGCGCATGCATAATCTCCGCAATCCGCCCATAGAGAAACATTGACAGCCAAAACACTCAAAGTGAGTAAAGAAGTAAGCTAAGTGGGTTTCACTTGAAATCCGCATTTTTATTAAATTTAAGACAACGACATGCTCTTCACCTTTAAATTACAATTATAGGAGTTTTAACACAGACTATAAAGCACTTTAGTAAGCTGTAGTGCTCTAGGCATTTGGAGTGTTCCTTTAAGGTGCTGAGATGCAGACTATGTGAAATAAAGGCACACTAGCAATAACAAACAAATCATCTATTGTGTAACCCAATTCACATTGCTTGTAAAGGAAATAGTCCTTAACTGTCACAATTAATGCTCTGGTACCAAAAAGGCAACTTGTGCCTGGGGCAATTATGAATCATTTTATGTTACAGTATTCCATTGTTCCATTTTTCTCTGCTTAGATAAACAAACTGGTGCCAATCAGTGGTGAATACACCTTTATGAAGATACAGGGGTTTATTCTCTAAATAATAAATAAGCCCCATTCATATAAATTCTGAACAGGTTGTCCTAGAATCATTCTTCTCCTTGCAGGCACTGTTCGCAGTCTTTGCGCACTTCTGATGTCTGAACATTTCCCGTAGGCTGCCTGAGCATTGTGGGAATTGTAGTCTGTAAACAGCTGCAGTGCCAGACCTAGTCATTGCACAGTTTGACACAGCATTCCCTACTATGATTCTTAAAGATTCTTACTCCAACTACCATGACCACTTTGGTGATTTGAAGTGGTTATGGTAGAAGGAGTCAGTTTCTGCTTAAAACACTGCACATGCCGAGATATTCTTACATGCTGGGGGCTAGTTACGCCCCTAGTATATATAAATAACATTGGCAGCATAGAATTCTGAGCTGCCTAATGTCAATTCTGTGCATAATTTACGTCTGTTGTCAGTGCTCAATGCAGGAGGGTGCGTGGCATGGAAGAGCAGATTAAAGGTGAGTGAAACAATTTTTATTGCAACTTTTATAACACATTAAGAGCGGGGATCTTCCCCACAGTGGCCACCAGAAAGGTCCCCCCTCTCAATTGGATTATAGTAACCCTTTAAAATTGGAGAATATGGGGCGTGGCCTGACAGCTCAACCGGACGGTCGCATGAGCTGTTAGCTCCTCCGTAAACTGACCCTCCACAGCTATTAGAATAGCCTATTCTGCCCATACCCAGCGACAAAAACCTGCTACAGGTACCCTCACAGCATGGCATCCAAATCTGCCAAAAAACCGAAGCAGAAACAATCTCTGCTGCAAATACAAATGCTCTCGACGCCACGCTCGCAGGCCCAAGATGGCGCCGAATCGCAGCGCTCGCCAGCGGCCTACTCTGACGCCAGCGACATCACCTCGGTCTCTGAACCGACGACGGCTCCAGCTACGGACCTCTCGGTCCACAAGATGTTGCAGGCCATGCAGACCTCCCTGCAAGCCGACCTCACCAAAATGGCGAGAGATATAAGGACGGACATCCAGGCGCTTGGGGATGGAACCTCGCACTTAGAAGAGAAGGCAGAAGAAATTATCTCCGCTCACAACACCCTGGCGGATGCCTATACAGACATACAAGAGCAACTGAGCCGTCTGATGGAAAAAGTCGCGGACCACGAGGATAGGGACCGGCGCAGTAACATCCGCCTCCGCGGCATCCCAGAGGAGGTCCCCCCCCAAGAACTTCAAGCCTACGCCACAAGCCTCTTTCAACATCTGGTCCCTGATCTCCCACAGCCCGACTTCCTCATTGACCGTATTCACAGGCTGCCGAAACCGAGGGCCCTGCCAGCGTCAACACCAAGAGATGCAATAGCTAAATTGCACTACTATACAACCAAAGAGAGGATCATGCGAGCTTCCAGACGTGCACAAGCCCTACCGGATAAATTCAAGGGAGTCCAGCTATACATCGACCTTTCCGCAACTACTCTCCAGAAAAGGAAAGAATTCTCCCTGATAACGAGAGCCTTGCGCGAAGCAAATGTGCTCTACAGATGGGGCTTCCCGGCTCGGCTGATTGTGAGAAGGAATGGAACAGACCGGCACATCACTAACGGAGCCGACGGCAAAAAGATCCTGGCTGAATGGGGCATTGCTCTACCGCACCAACACACTCAGGAGATGAACAAAGAACAACGCAGACCCCCGCAGAGACTACAGAACGACTGGAATACAGTCGCTGCAGATAAGTGACATTTACATAGCATTTACCTGTTTCTCTAATACCGGGCAAGATAGCTCAACTTCCTAAAATTGGAGAATATATATACAACAGATGTGTGCATAGTACTCTATATTACTAAGTAATGATTGCCAGGTTCGACTTAAATTAATTTAAAGCAGCAGAAAAAGAAAAACACTCCTACAAATTTAGATTTAATTGTTGATACAATGCTTTATATTAAAGATTAATTGAATAAACTAAACAAACTTTATTTCAGCAAGAGTCCAAATCAGTGGATGTTGTATCCATGTCCTGGCTAAATACAGCAGTCTGTGTGCATTTGTAATTATAACAACTTAGAAACATAGAATGTGACAGCACATAAGTTTAGTAGCCCTTCTCTGAACTCTCTCTATCAATATCCTTCTGAAGATACGGTCTCCAGTACTGCTTACGATACTCCAAGTGAGTTCTCACCAGTGTTCTTTGAAAGGTAAACCGACTTCTCTGGACTCCTTCGGTTCTCGGACCTCCAGTCACCAAATCAATTGATGGAGCATCCTTGTTAGCAATAAGACACAGACACGAAAGTGCTTAACAAGATTCTCAATGAGTATATTTTCAAGGCTAGCATTTATACACAGTTTGTCACGCAAGAGCCTAGATTTATCGCATCCTTATAGTTAGCATTACATACTTGTGTGACAGTAAAAGATAAGCATTTGAAAAAAGACGAGACAGGAACATCCTGAAGTCGCACATGCTGAAGAAGGAAGACCTCTCGGAGCATGTTACAAAATAGATCTGCTAATGTCAGCATAATCATTATAAGCATTAAAGAAAAACATATTTAAGCAAAAGGAGTTAACTGTTTCATATCCTTACATTCTTTACAATGGCATGAGCACTTCCATCTTTCTACTGCTAATGCCTCTCCCTATACCCAATACGACTAAGCATTCAAAGAGGGGGGAAGGGTGAAAGCCTATGTGTGTAAGAGCTTCAACCTCTCATTACAAAAAATGTAAAGGCCAACTGTATCCCTTGGTAAACTCATTAGCTCCTTTGGCTACCAGTATCATTTCTATGCAGATGACACGCAAATCTACCTGTCCTCTCCTGATCTCTCCCCGTCCCTGTTGATTCATGTCTCTGACTGCCTCTCTGCTGTTTCTAACTGGATGGCTGCCCACTTCCTTAAACTAAACTTGACCAAAACTGAAATTCTGGTCTTTCCTCCCTCAATTGTTGTTACTCCTGTGTCTGTCTCCCTCCAGGTCAACGGTGCTACCACAGCTCCACCACGCGGCTCGCTGCTTAGGTGTTCTCTTTGACTCCGACCTCTCCTTCAAGCCTCATGTTCAGTCTATCGCCAAATCCTGTAATTTCCATCTAAAAAAATTGTGCGCATCCGCCCCTACTTAACGCCAGATGCGACTAAGGTGTTGGTCCATTCCACTGTCCTTTCTCGCCTTGACTACTGTAATCCGCTTCTCAGTGGTCTTACATGCTCCCAACTTGCGCTGTTACAGTCCATAATGAATGCGGCAGCGAGGCTCATCTTCCTGTCTGCCCGCACCTCCCACGCCTCACCCTTCTGTCAGTCCCTACATTGGCTTCCTATAAAATATAGAGCTCAATTTAAAATTATGGTTCTTGATTTCAAATCGCTACATAATGCTGCTCCCACCTATTTATCCTCCTTTATACACAAGTATGTCCCGTCTAGGCCCTTACGATCTGCTGAAGACTTACGTCTATCTTCTGTCTGTACTCTCACCTCTGATGCTCGCCTTCAAGATTTCTCGAGGGCTGCACTGTTCCTGTGGAATGCGCTTCCCTCCTCCGTTAGATGCTCACCCAGTCTCCACTCCTTCAAAAAATCGTTAAAAACCCACATCTTCATAAAAGCGTATCAATTAAACTGTTAATAGCTCCCGACTGATTTCTCTTCTGCAACTGTCACTAGTCTAATACTATCCTTACCTTTTTGTGTCATTTTACCCCACTCCCTCTAGCATGTAAGCTCATTGAGCAGGGCCCTCAACCCCTCTGTTCCTGTGTGTCCAACTTGTCTGGTTACAACTACATGTCTGTTCGTCCACCCATTGTAAAGCGCTGCGGAATTTGATGGTGCTATATAAATAATAATAATAATAATAACATACTTGCATGCATTCTTCAGGTTTGGTTTTAAAGTCCCTCTCTGTGTCCATTACCTATTTATTTTTTTTTCTTAAATTCTTTATTTTTGTTGTGCAGGTAGGTACATTTTGTTAACGGTCGCCACAACAGCGTATTGCAAGATATAAAACATTTTTTACAGTGACATGCGTATTCGCACAAAATTTTTTTTTTTTTTGGTTATGCTTAACTATACATATCGATGTAGTGAGATTAGCTAATATATCATTATATAGACAGACGAGTAGTCATGAATGCTAGTTCTGCTATGTTTTCGTAGTCGCGCTTTGTGATCATGGTTAGGAGTTATTAAATGAGAAAACGCATTTAAAAGGTAAACAACGTGTATATTGTTCTATCTTTTGAGGGCAGTCAGTGGGGTTCGCACAATTTTAAAAGGTAGTGCTGTCAAGCATAGGGACTCATTTGCAGTGGAAACGTAGCTGTTTTAAGATTAATGGATGACGAGTGAATTACTTGTGAGTAATATACTGCAGTGTATGCTCCCCTGCGCTAACCAGCTCTGCTGCTATTTGCTAGGGCCATACTGTAAAATATACTGTAGTGTGTGGTCTTGCAGCGTCCCTGCGGCAGGGCCTGCGGGGACGCAGATAGCCCCTGGGTCAGTCCGTCGCGGGCCAGGCGTGGTTGATGGTTTTGTGCTGCCCCAGTGCCGCCCATGGTAAATGTGAGCCTCTTAAGCGGGCCTGTCCCCTTAAAATGTACTGTCAGACCATAAACTATATACAAAATGATATGTAAACGCAATGTAACCGGCTCTGCTGCTATTTGCTAGGGCCATTCTGTAAAACATACTGTAGTGTGTGGTCTTGCAGTGTCCCTGCTGCAGGGCCTGCGGGGACGCAGCTAGCCCCTGGGTCTGTCCGTCGTGGGCCAGGCGTAGTTGATGGCATTGTGCTGCCCCAGCGCCGCCCATGGTAAATGGGAGCCTCTTAAGCGGGCCTGTCCCCTTGAAATGTACTGTCAGACCTAAACTATATACAAAATGAAATGCAAACGTAATGTGGTAAATTAACGAAAAAGAAGTTCAATACAACAGTGTGAGTATCCGGTGAAGCTCGGCCATCTTCTTCGGAGGCACTTAGGTGGTGGCTACAGTCTGTGCAGTGTGGGTGGGCTCCCCAGGAACAAAGGGTTTGGAGGTGGCCGGATTCCATTTGTGTGGTTTGGGGTTTGTGACATGTCGTCGTATGGCATCTGCCGGGAGTCCCAGAGTGGAGAGGTGGGCCTCCGCCTCTTGCAAGTCCGCTATGAGGTACGTGGTGCCTCCCTGGAGCACTTGAAGCTTGTGGGGTGAGCGCCATCTGTATCTGATATCGCGCTCGCGGAGCAGTGTGGTGAAAGGCCTAAGGGTTGAGCGCCAGGCCATGGTCCCCCTAGATAAGTCCGAGTAAAAGGAGAGAGTCATGTCCTCAAAGGTGAGCGGTGTAGTGTTCTTAATGGCAGCCATTACTGCGTCTTTGTCCTGTTGCTTCTGGAACTTGATTATTAAATCCCTAGTTGCTGCTGATGGGGCCGTTGGTGGTTTAGGGATTCTAAAGATGCCGTCGAGGCCCACTCCCTTTGCTTGCTTTGGTGGCAGTATCGTACTCACCAGGCGCCGCATGAGGTGGGGGAGTTCAGAGTCTGGAATTGATTCTGCGATGCCCCTGACCTTGAGGTTCTGGGCGCGTCGTGAATCCTCCATTGTTGCCATAGCCCCTTCAACCTTCAATTGCTGCTGTTGCAGTTGTTTCATCTCCTGCTGGAGGGAGGTCACTTTCCTAGCGTGCGTGTGGGAATTTAGCACCACAGTGTTCACACGGTCCGTGAGGCCCTTTATGTCTCTCCGCATATCAGCGACGTCTGCCTGAATATTCCGGCGGAGCTCCGCCAGCAGCTCCTTCATTTCAGCTTTCATGACCGGAGCTGTTTCAGGCTGCGTGGCTGGCTTTGGGTTAGGCTTCTCCGGCGGCCACCTTGCGGGTGAGCAGGATTCTTCTGGGTCAGAGAGCAGGTCGTCTGAGTCTTCTAGGCCTTCTATGTAGGCGGCCATGTCAGGTTCTTGTGCGCCATGTGCCCGCCGCCACAGGTCTCCTATGCTGGCGCCCGGCCGGGGCAGATCGGGTTTGGATTTTTTGGTCTTCCTGCCCATTACTGCTTCTTGTGTGGGTCGCTGGGGTGCTTTGGGGTGTGATATTTCCAATAGATTGTCTTTTTAGGCCGATATCGCCAGGAGCTCTCGGCAGATGCGACCTGTCGGTTCGGCTGCTGGCTCTGCCCCCCGTCCATTACCTATTTTAACAGATCTTGCGTTTGATCCTTTCCTCAACCACGATTAGTTTTTTCATCACCAGGCAATGCCAAAATGTGGCCATGTTAAAGTGCGCATACCTTTCTTGTTCCTCTAGATTAGATTAACATTACTTTGTTAATTTCTTAGGAATCCATAGTCATCACCTTTTTAGAAAACCAAGATTTGGCTCCACCAATTCTTGCTGCTCAAGAGCCTCTTGAAAGGGACAGTCTTGGCACCATAACCAATACAACTGCCTGTAGTGGTTATGGTGGCAGAAGTCCACTAACAATGGCAATTAATTAAGTTCAAATATTATTGCTGAAGCAGAATGCCAAATTTCACGTTAGCAATAGCCAGGTGACTAGAAGCACTGAGACCAAGGTAAGTGTCAGACTGTTCAGTCGTTGTTATATTACTTACCCTTAGACAGCACCAGGGGAATCCTGGCTCCATAACTACTACTGCCCTTTGTAGTGGGTATGGTCCTTTGGCTGCCCCTTTAAGAACATCTCTCTGTGATATGTTACTGGTTTAATTACACTAATTAGTCCTAAAGCTGTGGTTAGCTTGTTCTCTTTACAGGCTGCATTTAAACACCACTGTTTTAGAAAGAAAGAACTTTGCTTTGGTCTGCTTCTGCATGAAAATATTTCCAATATTTTGTTTTCCACTCATATATATGTATAAAAGAATATTAACACACATCCTTCTCATTTTATATACTCTTATCTGCAGACTTGTGTAGTGCGTGCATGGGACCTAAAGAACCCACTTTTGTTCTGTCCAGCAATGAACACCGCGATGTGGAACCATCCCATCACAGAACAGCAAATAGCGCAGCTTCGAATTTTTGGGTACAAGGAAATTCCCTGCATAGCAAAGAAACTTGTATGCGGGGATGAAGGTCAGTTATTAATAGAATGAATTAACATGCTAAATACACGTAAATATGCCAACAACAGCACTCACATGAAGCATCTCTTTGCTTGTTTATGTATCTGATATGATAATATTCTCTATATGTAGAAGATCACTAATATTATATATTAGTGATATCAATTCTTCTAATATAAAAAATGCAGAATGCTAAAGCATATATTACAAAATACATATTGGAATTATTGGGTTCTATAGACCGTCAAGCTTGTCACATATTATTTGTGTGTGTGTGTGCAGGGCCGCCATCAGAAATTTTGGGGCCCCTGACAAAGCACAATGTCTGGGCTTCCCCCACTCCCTCCACGCCCTACCTAGTCTGCTCACAATGAAAGGACTGAATGTGGTGTGTATAGTCGAAGTGAATTAGAATGTGTGTAATGGATGTAGTGTTTGTGTGTATTAGATACTGTTTGTGCAGTGAATGCAGAGTGTGTGTTTGTGTAGCGGATGCAGTGTGTATAGTGAACGTAGTGTGTGTTTGTGTAGTGGATGTAGTGTTTGTATGTACTAGATGAAATGTGTTTAGTGGATGCAATGTCTGTAGTGGATGTAGTGTGTTTATTAGACGCAGTGTCTGGATATAGTGAATGCAGAGTGTCTCAATTTGTGGTGGATGTAGTGTGTGTACTGTTAATACAGGATGTTTGTGTAGTGGATGCTGTGTGTACAGTTAATGCAGAGTGTATGTTAGTGTAGTGAATGCAAAGTGTGTGTCAGTATAGTGAATCCAGAGTGTGTGCATAATTTAGTGAATGCAGAGTGTGTGTTAGTGTGTAATGAATGCAGAGTGTGTATTAGTGTGTAATGAATGCAGAGTGTGTTAGTGTGTAATGAATGCAGAGTGTGTGTTAGTGTGTAGTGAATGCAGTGTGTGTCAGTGTAATGAATGTAGTGTGTGTGTGTTAGTGCAGTGAATGCAGAGTGTGTGTAAATTTGTAGTGAATGCAGAGTGTATGTAAATTTGTAGTGAATGCAGAGTGTGTGTTAATGTCTAGTGAATGCAGAGTGTGTGTTAATGTCTAGTGAATGCAGAGTGTGTGTTAATGTCTAGTGAATGCAGAGTGTGTGTTAATGTCTAGTGAATGCAGAGAGTGTGTTAGTGTGTAGCGCAGGCAGAGTGTGTGTTAGTGTAGTGAATGCAGAGTGTGTGTTAGTGTGTAGCGGATGCAGAGTGTGTGTTAGTGTAGCGGATGCAGAGTGTGTGTTAGTGTAGTGAATGCAGTGAGTGTGTTAGTGTGTAATGTATGCAGTGTGTGTATTGTATTGGTGTATGCAGTGTGTGTGTATGCAGTGTGTGTGTTAGTGTATGCAGTGTGTGTGTTGTGTTAGTGTATGCAGAGTGTGCGTGTTGTGTTAGTGTATGCAGTGTGCGTGTTGTTAGTGTATGCAGTGTGTGTTAGTGTATGCAGTGTGTGTTAGTGTATGCAGTGTGTGTGTGTTGTGTTAGTGTATGCAGTGTGTGTGTTAGTGTATGCAGTGTGTGTGTGTTGTGTTGCGTTAGTGTATGCAGTGTGTGTGTAAATGTGCAATGTGTAAATTAAATGTAAATGTTTCTCCCCCCTCCCTGCTTACCTGTGTCCAGGGAGGGGGGAGATTCCATTCCTGGTGGTCCGGACCGGTGGGGGGGCCCCCAGCTCCCTGTTACCGCAGAGGGGGCACACAGCTTCTCCTCTCTTCTCTCTTCTAATAACTCTTGCGAGACCCGGTTACCATGGCAACGCTCCGCGGGTCTCACAAGAGTTATTAGAAGAGAGAAGAGAGGAGAAGCTGTGTGCTGCCTGGGCCCCCTCTGTGGTAACAGGGAGCCGGGGGCCCGCGCCTGCACACATAGATCGCAATATTCGCTATCTATGTGTGCAGAAAGGGAAAGTGGGGCCCAGGGCCGCCGGGCCTGTGACAACCTTCATGGTTGTCACCCCCTGATGGCGGGCGGGTGTGTGTGTGTGTGTGTGTGTGTGTGTGTGTGTTTTTTTAGTTATATGAAATAAAACTGGAAATCTTTTTTGATACTGTGGGATGAACCCACTCCAGATATAATTGTTCTAGGTGGAGAATAAAATTAAGCCAGGCCAATTATTGCAAACGTATTATCTGTTTATTAATATTGCAGTATGACTCATCCAAAGTAAAACGAATCATCAGTATGGAAGAGTGAGCTCTGAGCATTGAACAAAGACTTGCATACCCACTACATATACAGAATTACTGATAATAATTCCAAGTGGATCTGATTGTCTGTATAAAGGAAAATCCTAAATACCAAAAATCACCCCATTTACGTAGCAGAGTAGATCTAAGATCCAATCTAGAACAAGGCCAGAAAAAGGAGATTATTTCCACAATTATGACTCTTGACACACATTTTAATTCAGCATAGCATACGTGTGAGGCGTATCTTAGTGAAAATTTAGTTTCTAGCTGGCAAAATGGAGTTTGCATTGTTGGCACAACTGCTAAGAGACACTAGAGCTGCGGACATGTATTATTACAACACTATATTATTATTACTATACTATACGGAACCCAGGACTAAATGCAGATTTCAGATTTTTATCACAACACCAAAATGTTGTGTAGCTTGCACTTGTATCTACCATCTATAATACACTTGTACGTATTCATGTTGACATCCTTGAACCTTTAACCCCTTAAGGACACATGACATGTGTGACATGTCATGATTCCCTTTTATTCCAGAAGTTTGGTCCTTAAGGGGTTAAAGAACTTCAACCCCATTGCAGTACAAGATATATAAATGTTTAAATCTTTTTTTTCCTGTATTTACTTAACTTCTCTCTTATCTGATTCTGGCTGTTCCCTATCTCCCACTCTCAGAACCATCTTCTGTTATTTACGACACCCTACTTTCTCTCTCTCCCTAATCACTATATCACTTGTGCCTTGAGTTACCAAAGTTAAATTCCATTCATTTGAGAGTAAAAACCAAGTACTAAAAAAAAAAATTATTAACATGAACACATAGTATTTATACATTTACAAATGTGTATTCATTCTCCAGGGGGTGATGAGACTAACCATGTGCTGCTCTGTCTGGGCTGATAAGAGTTAATTCCCCGCTGAGTCCTCTTCACGCGTGCTGACGGTAGACCAAGCCCTAAAATCTCCTTCTCCAATACAGAACCCCCACAACTAATACATCCTTGGATAGCTCACCCCCTCAACTACGCAGTGCTGAGAGAACCCTGAATCCACATACAGTCTCCAGTCACCACCTAGTTAAAGTTAGAAAGGCTGCGACTACATTCCATGCAGCCGGCTTGATGTTCCACATCTCGCCCTGGTCTCTATCAGGGTGCTACCCTAACCCAGTGGCTGGCACCCTGGGTGCCCAGATAAACTGCACCAGCTGGGGGCGGCAGGGGGGAAGACCTCAGGGATGGTGACAATATTTTAATATTTTTTAGAGTGTTCTGTGACAGGTTCCATAGTCTTCAAGCCTATCCACAAAACCTAGTGAGCGGGGCTTCCACCACAAGCTTGTTATTCCAGAATTCTGTTTGTCCTATTGCAAAAAAAAAGTTAAGATACTCAGATGATATATTATTTTACTTTATGGCTAATATTTAAAAGGAAATGTTTACAAACTTGTCTGTTAATATATAACTGCATCTTCGCCATATTGTAATTGGTGGCCGAGCTACAGGCTGAGCATTTCTGTTAAACCGTGAGAAAACCATTTAACAGGGATCTGGTGACCAGAGACTACAGCCACCATAACCACTTTAGTCAAAGTGGTTATGGTGACATCATGTAATAGAAGTTTGGTAGGTCTGCTTACTTTTCCATTTATTTTTCAACAGGGCTCGGAGCTATGGCAGAGGTGGATACCATCATTAACAGTGTAAAGCAAATCCTCTCGGAGAATCAATTGCTGGGACAATCCCTTTGAAGTGGCTGTGAACATCTCTATTTTATATCTAAAGTTTAGTAGTTTTGTACCCAAGCAGCAAAAAGGAATGAACTGTCTTCACCTGATTATCAATGATTAATTACAGCACCAGACTGTAAAATACTCCGGACCTGCTGCAAGTCTCCACCCAATCGTGATTATCAGTCAGTACACCTGAAAAAGTTAACAGATGAGGAAGGGTTCTACCAGACAGGGCACAGTGCCCAAGTGTAATTATAGTTGAAATGAAAGGAAAGTGTGTTATCTTTCCAGAAGAAGACAAATCAATTTACCAGAGAAATGCCATAACATTCTCACCTGTACTTTGTGATGTTCTCTCAATGTTTAAAGGAAATGCGTATTAGGCAGGCATATATCTTTATTTTAACATAGGGTGAGTGGTGTTTTCTGGATTCTGTGATATATGTTCACTGCATAGTTATATAGTAATATAGACTGAACTTCAACCATTCACATATATTTGTTTTTGCTGTTGATACAAAATAAATTTAATAAATCTAT
Source organism: Pelobates cultripes (assembly GCA_933207985.1). Taxonomy (NCBI): domain Eukaryota; kingdom Metazoa; phylum Chordata; class Amphibia; order Anura; family Pelobatidae; genus Pelobates; species Pelobates cultripes. Next base: position 48,424,292 of record OW240914.1, read on the forward strand.
ATTTATTTGGAACATTAAATGTGATTATTTTTCTACCCTTTCTGCTGGAAGGCGGATCATGTCTACTTTGTGAATTACTACTTTAAATGAAGCACACACCCCTCTGTTTCTCTGACCAAGAGATCAGCACAGCCTGCTTAATTTCAGGCCCAAGTAAGTCAGAATTCAGGTGATGGGTCAACTGGCGTAGAACCACACAAACAGGGATTTGTGTGTCACAAAAGTGTAAATTGTTGGGATTTTCAAATTCTGGGCATGATAGCTGAACAGAAAACATAGCTGTCTTAGAGGGTTTTCCATTTGGGCTATGTTGACCAATGTCTTGAAATTCCCTTTGAATTTTACTCTAGAATTTGTTTAAATTATTCTTCCTGATTTCAATATCCAAATCCTAATTCTCAATCCTAAATGACACCTCTTTGTTTCTCTGGAATTTGGATAACATTTTACTAATAATCAAGCTGATTTAATGTGAATATATATCAACATTCATATAAATAAGATTGTGCTTAGTAACTATTGATAAACCGCATAGGGGTATATTGTTGAATGGTGCTGCAAGGTGCGGCCAGTCTGTTCTGAGGATGTCCTGTCCCATTCTTTATAGTTTAGCTGCTAGTATTATTTAAAAAAAAAAATAGAAAATGTATGGTTTCTCATAATAATAATAACAAATAAAAAAAAATCATCAACCTTCATGATAGTTAATGACATCCTAGAGGAACACTATATTATTAAGAATACAAACCTGTATTCCTAACGCTATAGTGTGCCCTGTCCCTAACTTAATAGGTTCCCCCACACCTCTGATCTTGAAAATATTAAATCCTTTTATTAATTTTTTTTTTTTTTAAATTCCCTCTGTCCAGTGCCTCCTCCCGCAAAGACATGGCGATTGTGGGACCTAATGAGGATGCCTTGCACACATTAACCCCTTAAGGACACAACTTCTGGAATAAAAGGGAATCATGACAGAATGTGTCGTTAAGGGGTTAAAGCTTCCCCTTAAAAGCATTGAATCTTTATTGAACTTTTACAGTGGGGAATTTATAGACGTTGGGCATCCTCATGCAAAACAAGTAAACGTCCAACGTTGTTTTGCGCCCTAAAACTTTGTTAGGGAGCAGAAAGCACCACTAGTGGCTGTCTAGAAGCCAGCCTCTAGTTGTGGGCTTTACACTACAATGTAAAATATCTCAGTTTCTGAGGTTAAACAGACAGGGGCACTTCACCCAGACCCCTTCAATAAGATGAATTTGTCTGGGTGTCTATTATGTCCTTTTTAAGACTTGTCATACACGCTACCATGTTCCGTCCTTTTGCCAGAGTGGAAAAATACAAGATTATATTTATATAGTATAAGGATATCCTATTCCTTTACCTATTCTGCATTTCTTTATTGTTGTGAAGGATGGCACAGGATAGCTGTTTATATGAAAAGGATGTTCTTGGCATCAAATCTGATATCTTTTTAAATACCTGTAAAAAGCAAATAAATCTTGAAAATTGGCAAAAACGTGGTCTCGGTGCATCTCATAGAAAGTAAATATTACCAAGTCTTGGCACCAGAGATGTTTGCGAACACTTTAGGCTGTCCTGAATAGCGTGAGAAATGTAATTTCAAAGCATCTGGAACGCCAAGTTTTGCCATTATTAACCTAAAGCACAGGGAAGATAATTAATAGATCAGTTTGATTGAAGACCAGTCAAAGACAAGACATTTAAAGTGGTCATGGTGCCTTGAGTCTGTTTGTGCAGCATTTTGCTTTGAAACTCTCACATACGGAGAGTAACCCTCTGCTGCAAGAGGCTGTAAATATCCAAAACTAGAGTTCTAGAAAAAAAAAAAGAAGCTAATTAAGTCAACACTCTGAACATGCATTTCTCAGCAAAGGTGCTGCCGTAGAGACCAAAGTTTATGCAAAATACAGATTAAGGAACAGTGCATACAGAAATCAAATTTTACATTTTTAAAGGCTACTTAAAATCACCTACCTCAACAAACAAATATAGGGATTTGGTTCTTCCATATTACTATTATGTTATTTATATAGCGCCATCAAATTCCTCAGCGCTTTACAATGGGTGGACGAACAGACATGTAGTTGTAACCAGAGAAGTTGGACACACAGGAACAGAGGGGTTGAGGGCCCTGCTCAATGAGCTTACATGCTAGAGGGAGTGGGGTAAAATGACACAAAAGGTAAGGATAGTATTAGACTAATGACAGTTGCGGAAGCGGAATCAGTCAGGAGCTATTAACAGTTTAATTGATACGTTTTTATGAAGAAGTGGGTTTTTAACGATATTTTGAAGGAGTGGAGACTGGGTGAGCATCTAACGGAGGAGGGAAGCGAGTTCCACAGGAACGGTGCAGCCCTCGAGAAATATTGAAGGCGAGCATCAGAGGTGGGAGTACGGACAGAAGATAGATGTAAGTCTTCAGCAGATCGTAAGGGCCTAGACGGGACATACTTGTGTATAAGGGAGGATAGATAGGTGGGAGCAGCATTATGTAGAGATTTGAAAGCAAGAATCAGAATTTTAAAATGAGCTCTACATCTTATAGGAAGCCAATGTAGAGACTGACGGAAGGGTGAGGCGTGGGCAGTGCGGGCGGACAGGAAGATGAGCCTCGCCCCCGCATTCATTATGGACTGTAACGGCGCAAGTTGGGAGCACGTAAGACCACTGAGAAGCTGATTACAGTAGTCAAGGCGAGAAAGCACAGTGGAATGGACCAACACCTTAGTCGCATCTGGCATTAAGTAGGGGCGGATGCGCGCAATGTTTTTGAGATGGAAATGACAGGATTTGGCGATAGACTGAACATGAGGCTTGAAGGAGAGGTCCGAGTCAAAGAGAACACCTAAGCAGCGAGCCGCGTGGTGGAGCTGATGGTAGCACCGTTGACTTGGAGGAAGACAGACTCAGGAGTAACAACACTTGAGGGAGGAAAGACCAGAATTTCAGTTTTGGTCAAGTTTAGTTTAACCCGTTAAGGACACATGACATGTCATGATTCCCTTTTATTCCAGAAGTGTGGTCCTTAAGGGGTTAAGGAAGTGGACAGCCATCCAGTTAGAAATAGCAGAGAGGCAGTCAGAGATACTAGTCAAGAGGGATGAGGACAGATCAGGAGAGCACAGGTAGATTTGCATGTCATCTGCATAGAAATGATATTGGAAGCCAAAGGAGCTGAGTTTACCAAGGGAGGCAGTATAGATGGAGAACAGTAGGGGACCAAGGACTGAACCTTGGGGGACACCAACAGAGAGGAGTTGGGGAGAAGTTGCAGAGCCAGAGAAAGAAAAACTGAAAGAGCACTGGGAGAGGTATGAGGAGCACCAGGAGAGAGCAATATCTTGTAGACCGATATTGCGGAAGATGAGAAGAAGCTGTTGATGATCAACAGTGTCAAAAGCTGCAGACAGGTCAAGGAGAATTAGAATAGAGTAGTGACCACAAGATTTTGCAGCGAGTAGATCATTGGATACGTTGGTCAGTGCCGTTTCCACAGAGTGCTTAGCGCGGAAACCAGACTGAAGCGGGTCTAGCAGAGAGTTGGACTCAAGGAAGTCTGTCAATCTCGCATACACAATTCTTTTAAGGATCTTGGATGCAAAAGGCAGTAGCGAGATAGGACAATAGTTGGATGGGGAGTTAGGGTCAATGTTGGGCTTCTTTAGAATTGGGGTTACAGTTGCATGTTTGAAGGGCAATGGAAATATACCAGAGGAGAGAGAGAGATTGAGAATTTTAGTGAGAGGTGGAGAAAGAGAAGAAGACAGAGTATGGATGAGATGTGAGGGAATTGGATCTAGGGAGCAGGTGGTGGGGTGGGAGGACTGGAGCAGAGCAGAAACCTCTTCCAATGTAGCGGGTGCGAATGAACATAGAACAGCACAGGGGGTGAAGTTAGGGGAAGTATTGTAAGGGGAAGAAGAAAGATAAGATCTCTACAATCAGGGAAGAGATCTCTCATCAGTGAAGTGATAGAAGATGATAGCAATTCTTAAAGGAGTGGGTTTAAATAGGCGGACAGTGTGAACTTCAAAAGAAGAAAAGGATAGGGCAGGGGGAGTTATGATTGGTTGAAAGGTACATTGATGGGGGAGAAGGATGCCTACGCTGCCACCTTTACAGTTAAGTCTGGGAGTTTGAGAGAATTGTAGTCCACCAAAACATAAAGGGGCAGGAGTAGCGCTATCAGAGGGAGACAGCCAGGTCTCTGTAAGTGCAAGCAGTGTGAGTGAGTTTGAGATGAAAAAGTCGTGTATGGTTGTTGATTTTAAATATATGACCATATCGTGTTTAGCCCACCACTACGTCACAGAATAAAAGGTCTGGGCTGGTCTGGTACTTCAACCAAAACCGTGATTTCTAAGAATACTGGTTATTGGTTGAAGTATCCATTCTATGAGACTTTAACCAACTGAAGTCTCAATTTAATCATCTTTCCAAATGATTCCATTCTGTTACAACAATTCCTGCAATCTTTAATGGTGACCTTTGCGGATAAATCATTTGGAAAATGTTTCTAACAATTTTGAATCATTTGCAAAGCTTATTAAATCAAGGCCTAGGTTATTCACTGAACCTGAAATTGTGAAAAAGAACTTGGATTTCATGACTGTTGATGATGACTGTGTCATCCTGAAATGCAGAAGAAATCAGACAATCCTTCTGTATACTATATGAGCATAGGCATGCGCAGCCTATTGTATAAGGGTGTGCACCCTAAAGCACAAACACACACGCCGCGTTTATATATATATACACACACATATACCGCTGTGTGTGTATGTGTGTAAGGGTGCTGTGTGTAGGTGATGTGTGTGTGTGTGGGTGCTGTGTGTGTGAGGGCGCTGTGTGTGTAAGGGTGCTGTGTATGTAAGGGTGCTGTATGTGTGTGTAAGGGTATTGTATGTGTGTATCAGGGTGCTGTATGTGTGTGTGATGTTAGTGTGTGTGTGTGTGTGTGTAAGGGTGCTGTGTGTGTGAGGGTGCTGTTAGTGTGTGTGTGTAAGGATGATGTATGTGTGTGTAAGGGTGCTGTATGTGTGTGTGTGTGTGTTTGATGTTAGTGTGTGTGTGTGTGTATGTGTAAGGGTGCTGTTAGTGTGTGTGTGAGGGCGCTGTGTGTGTAAGGGTGCTGTTAGTGTACGTGTGAGGGTGCTGTGTGTGAGGGTGCTGTGTGTGTAAGGGTGCTATTAGTGTGAGTGCTGTGTGTGTAAGGGTGCTGTTAGTGTGAGTGCTGTGTGTGTAAGGGTGATGTATGTTTGTGTGTATTGTATGAGGGTGTGGGGGCCATTTAGTTAATATTATCTTACCTTTTGTAGGGAGGGGGGACCGTGCTGCCGTGCATCCCTGGTGGTCCAGTGGCAACGCTCTGACCTCGCGAGAGGTCCGTTGGAGCTACTGGCAAGAGCTTCCCGGGTCCTCTCCTGCCTCCCTCCCTGCGGGTTGGTGAGGGAGATCTTTGATCTCCCTCACAGGCCCATGGAGGGAGGCACATAGCGCGGGCCACGGGGATTAGGGTGTACCTAGGCAGACCCGGCACACCCCGTGCACACGCCTATGTATATGAGATTGCCTTGTGTGACCACTCTTCTCTTTCCAGGGAAGGGTGTAACAAGTTGTCTATATCATTTTTGACAGTAATTTTTCTATGAACGATTTCTATGAAACATAAATCACTGTAAAGGAAACCGAACAGTCTCATAGGAGAGGTATGGTTGTGCCACAGAACATTATAAACCGTTCCTTTGCAAGAGAGAGCAAACTAGAGAAAGATGTGCCTCCATTTCTAGTCACTAAACACATCACAATCACATAGAAAAAAGGAAGGGGAAAAAACAAACAAACTCAACCCACCACTCCTACCCTACCACAGCACCTAGAGAAGAACCCTCGATAGTTACAGCTACACAATAGACTAATGTGGGGATGGGCATTTAGAGAGAGCAGAGGAAAGGTACTGAGGTGGAAGGTAATAGAAGTGAAAGGGAGGAGGAAAGAGGGATAAAAGAGAAGTCAGAACTCAGGAAGGTCCATTTGTGAGCCCCCATCCTGAATGAGAATTAACATACCCTTGGAGTTGCTGGATCTTTCGTGTAGAGAGAACTTGCGGCATTTAATTTTTGCAGGCAATCCCTTATTTGAAAGAAATACATTCAAAGAATTGGCCTTGTGTAGATCTAGATGATATTTGGTGCATTTTATAGTTATTATAAATTTATATTAAATATTATATGGTAAGTATGTTTGAACAGGTGAAGGATAATTAATATTTTATCATGGGTTACATCAATCGACTGTGAAAGTTTGAATTTAGTGCAAACATATTTGTTTTTATTTTTTATGATTAGATACTATATATCATCCCTCGCTGTATTTAGAAAACCTACAGAAATAAAGTAACAAAATAAAGACTTTTAATCTTCAGATTTTGTATTGCTTTTTTTTTTTTTTTGAAAAAAGAAGCCAATTAAAATGGGGGAGGGGGAGAGGGAGTGGGACACTGATCTAACGTTAAATTTTAATGCATAATATGTATTTTTGAAATATTTAGAAAATAACTTCTATGCTGCTGTTTACCATGTACGCTGTTTTACCATTTATTTTTTTCATTTTGCATGGTGACAAATTTTCAGATCTTTCAGATTTTTTAATTATACTTATATTTTTGCAAAACTAAAGTTATCCACAAAACAATGGGTGATCAACCAAAAAAATAAAAAATAAAAGAATTAAGTATATAATTTGTGAGGGCAAGTCAAATAATAAGCACTGATGTGGATGTATAAATGCACTTACTTTGGGATACAGGTGTGAGATGGCCTAGCAGTTAGGGAGTTAAAGTGGCTACCATTGGCCCCTCTTTTCTTTTTTTTAATAATCACTTTTTTATGCAAGGTGATACACATAAAGATCATAACAAGAGTCTCAAGTGAATTATACTCAGTAGTCTAGGAGTATTTGTCTGTGCCCTATTCTAAACCACATTTTTCATGGTATATGGATACATGAGTAATCAAGCCAGCTGATCCTTGAGCCAATATGATATTTAAAAAAATAAATAAAAATGACACAGGCCCAGTGGGGATTTGGTACCCCTGACCAAGGAGGCTGCAGGGGAATATTACTGCCAAAAATGGCGGCTATTGTAAGGATATGAAATAGTTAACTCTTTTTGTTTTATATGCTTTAAAATAATGTTTGAAATAATTATGCTGACCTTGGCAGGTGTATTCTGTAACATGCTTTGAGAGGCCTCCCTTCTACAGGATGTATGACCTCGCTCGACCTCAGGATGTTCCTATCCCGTCTTTATTCAAATGCTTATCTTGTAATGTCAAGTATGTACTATTAACTACAAGAAAACGATAAATCTTGCTGCTTGTGTGACAAACTGTGTATAAATGCTAGCCCTGAAAATATACTCACTGAGAAATTGTTAGGCACTCTTTCGTGTCTGTGTCTTAATTGGCTAAACAAGAACTCCCGTCAATTTATGTGGTGACCGGAGAATCGAGAATCGAGGGAAGTTGAGTCCAGAACAGCATTAACCCTTTCAGCTATAGCTGAGCTTTAATGCAGCTATTCTTTTTTTAATGCATTAGATGATTACTCCATGCATTACAAAACAAATTATAAAACTATAAAAATTGGGCATGCAAAAAAATGGCCAATTATTTAGACCAAAAACTATGCATGGAGTAACCTTTTAGTGGTAGCATTTACAGTCCCTTCTACTCCTTTGAAGGATAATAAAATGAGAAGTATTAAGTTGGGTATTAGTAATCATAATAATTAATCATCAATCATTGTTTAAGTCAGTATTAGCTAACAGTATTCGCTAAGCTCTTTGAATCCCCTGACGGGGGAGAGACTTCATGCAAGTTGTTATTATGGTTATTAATTATTATTATTACCTTTCTGTTCGCACTGATGTAATAACCTGGATTATTTCAGTCTCCACCATCTGCATCAGCTGCTGCTAATACGTGACATATATACACCTGGTGCAAACCTATGTGTGTAATGAGCCTGTCTAATAGGGAATTGTTCAGAATGTAGCTTCCTTTGTAAGATATGTAACTGGATGTGCCGAGTTTCAATGAATAAATGTATTGTCTCGTCGTCTACTTTACTTCAGTGATCGTGTTAAACAAATCCAATGTATGTCATGACTCATGACTGTTCTGGCACATGATTCAACATATAGTTTAGATTTTTTTAGATCTGTGAATGCATACCTCCCAAGTATCCATACTTCAGAGAGACAGTCCATATGTTGGATCCAAATCCCTCTGTCCCTCATTTCTTATCATAACATCACTTTTTTTTCTAGCAGATCCATATTGTTCATGTGTCTGACTGTATATCTGAACTCCACAGCAATAAAACTCACAGTAACGTGTCTTTCAAAAAACATAAAATGTGTTTAGAAATCAGTCTGTGTAAATAAAATACATTGTTTTTGTTCTAAATTACATTTTAGTTACATAAATAATTTTAAGTAAATCACCTAAATTCTCCTGACAACTGCCTCCTGGTCACACACCCACTTACACCGCTAAAATGAAAGTGTTGCTCTTTGTCCATTTAAAATGTTTTTAGGTTTCAATTTTGCAGATGTGCTGCAATGGAACGATATAAGTATGCACTAAAGTCCAAATGCAGTAAATATCAGCAAAATTTAGTTAAAATAACAGAATTACCAATTACCGTATGTGCAAGTCTCAGCTAAATCCAGTTTTAATATGGTTATTTTCAACTGAAAGAACACATCTTATTCAGTATATAGTCTGGTGTGTGCTTTAAATCAATAATTCTCACAAGTAGATCCATATTAAATTGCATGTTTGTCAAACTATACATTTCATCCGTTTAAATCAGAACAAAGTTAATTTGCCTGTTTTTTTGCAGGTGAAACCTACAGAAATTCAAATCATTTGGTGCCAATAACAGCTCTTTGTAATTACAGCTCATGCTAGATTTGGCAAGTCTGCCTGCAAATTTAGTCCAAATGTATTGTGGAAATTTGGCTGAAGTGAATTTGCAGTTGCTTCGCTGGCAATTATGTCTAATTCTTGTATGATGTTCCGTTGCATATATTAAATAATTTTGGCTCTGGATTTCAGCCATTTGTTTGCAGATGGCGACACTGCAATCCGGTATAGATTCAGTCTTATTCAGAGGCAGTATTGCAAAATCTGGCTGAATAAATATAAACAATAATATCTGGCTTTTAAAGTCTGTAGGCGCTTAGATGGTCTCGGATTGTTTTTGCTTAGCGAGTAATGGGAGTGTTCAAACATTAGCGAATATCTGAAATGAATTTAACATTTTAGGCCAATATAGCTCAAATGAAAAAATTCACCAAGTCAGCCATGTTGTTAATTGCTATTTTGCCCGAAAACCTCTTTTTTAGATTTCACTTTTAACTCCTGACAACCCACACTGTATTGAATAGACTAGCTGAAGTAAAAAAATAAAACATGACATAATAAATGTGTTTTTAAATCTGTTCTTTATAGCTGTATATTAAGTGAATGTTAAATGTGTACTTTCCCAAATACCCCGGAGATATGTACAGTTAATAAGTATAAAATCCTAGTGACGTTTATTTATAACCGGGTTATTTACCAAAGTGAAAATACAAGATGAATTCAAAGTGAATTTCGAAATTTAAGGTAAAAAAAGTCAAACTTGCAAAATGATCTAAGTCCGCTATGCTTTCAATTTGGCTACTCTGGCCTTCAATTTGAAATTCACTGTAGCAAATAACACACTACAATACTTCTCTCTATTTATTCACTAAACACAGACTTTTAATAATTTGAAATTTGAATTGCAGCATTTACGCTACAGTAGTCAAACTGTTATTATAGCTGACCTTTCTAAAAATTGTGCAATTTGTTTTTCAATTCACTAAAGTTCACATTTTTAAAAAAAATCTAACAGTTCACTAAGCGACAAGTGGATAAACCCGTGTCTCCATATTCTTTTATTAGGTTCATATGTTACAGAAAAGCATGTCTCGTTGTGGTTTCATACACAGGAAACCTAAAAGCTTCACCTTTTCCGTGTCTCTATTTCTGTGTTTTTCGCAGAATGTATATATACACAGCACAGGTTTATGTGCCGCGTTCACACGGTACACCTCAGTACACCTTGCTGTGTTCCAGTCTGGGTAAATTGTAATCCAACGCTCATCTTACATCAGTTGTCTCATTAGCTCATATGCTGGCTCTAAATATCCCCTGGGCACCTTGCCTGCAGGATCTAGATACGGATACCTCCAGGGATGTACAAACTGTTTGTTATCCTCTTTTCACACAAGAAGATGTGACAGACTCATGAAGAACACAAAGTACATCAAATACACACAAGATCAACAGTGGTCCATAACCTATTAATTGTACTGCTGTGGATGCATTGAAGGTTCTCTTTGAGTAGGTCTTCATTACATCTTAGCAAATAAACCCATTATGCTAATTTATTTACTTTCCAATATACACTTGTATTACCTGACTCACCTTTTGTTATTTGCAATAAGTATATTCACCTTTTGTGCTAGAAACTCTTTATTCTGTAAAGTATTTAACTCTGTCTCTATGAAATTAACCCCTACGTGGATTCCAATGCTCAATAGAATCAATTACGTTTTTTACACTCAATTAATAAGGCGATTACATATTTTCTATCAGAAAATCCACTCTGGAAGAAATCTCTAGCTCATAATTATTTCACTTTCCTTATATTAGCAGGAAAATTCAATTCCCTAGAATCGAGACCTTCACTTATTTAGTGAATAAACAGAAAGAAAGACTTAATTGTCTCTGTGATAGAGTATATTTATCACATCAATTATTAAACTGACGTTCTCCATATTGGCCAGACAATTTGGGGCAAGATCGATAGTACACTTTTTGCAATCTGCTCTTACAGCCTTAATGCTGACAAAGCATCAGGGGAGATGTAGTCCACAATATTTGTAGTGCCAAAGGGTGCCTAACCCTTGCACTATTGTGTTTTCCTCACTAGTTAGATGCAGGGTCCCATAAATTAAATTGTGAAAAAGGATTATCCTTACCTTTCTTTTGCAAAGAGACTCACTCGATGCTGCCATCTGCTCGTTCCTCCACCGCGTCATCCTAGAGGCGTCACTTCCCGGCTTCTTGTCAAATCCTAGGGTGAACGCAAAATTGCTCTTTACCGAACGTCATCCTGGTATGAACTGTGCTGACGCCATTTTCTGTGCTTGCGTTCATTTTTTTTATTATCTATATTTGAACTTTCATCAATTTCTGTTTCTGGATTCCTGGTAGATGTCATTGAGATTTGGTGGAAAGTGAGGGACGGGGACCATTAACAATGGGAGAAATTGCGAGAATACGTGCAACTGTCTTTTTTTCTAATAGTCACCTGTCTCAGTAAGTGTTTTGCCAGGTGTTGTTGCTGTGGCCGCATGTCCAGACCAATGTGTTGCTGTTTTCAGCTCTCTTCTGCTTTTAACTTTTTCTGGCTAGGAATAGATGTTGTTGAATAGACACTTTCAATTCTTAACCATATAAGTAAATTTGATCTGGCGAAGATCCACACCTGTCTATACTGCCAAAACTATAAAGAGAAGCATTGGGGAAGAGATGCATTGACCGCTGCACAAGCGTCTTTTCAAATGATTGTCGTAGAGAAGCACTAAATCCAATGCTTTTCTATGAGCTGCATTTTATGACGTTCAATGTCCTCATGAATTCGAACATCACATGACCGAGTCAAGCTCAGTCCTTGCAGAGGAAGCACCTCTAGCGGCTGTTAGAAAGACTGCCACTAGCTGCATGTTTAACCCCTCAATCAAAACATTGCCGTGTACTAAACGGGAACATTGTAAAAGGGTTAAAATGACATGAACACTGCATCAGGACCACTTCATTGAGATGAAGTCGCCTACGTGTCTATAGTGGTTCTTTAAGTATTCAACGTGACTTTGACATTTTAAGCCAAATTTGAAACATATCCTTGGAGCATTTTCCCAATTCTGCTATTTTGACATTAAATGTCAAATTCACTTTACATTTACTGAATAAAGCTGCTTGTTTCCTGTGAGAGCACATATCACTGACATTTACAATATACACTACGAGGATCTCTGTATATTGAGAGATGGATTCACTTGACATACACACTGTTGAAATGACAAGCAGTTAAAGATCTTGGGATGGGCGGTGATGGTCTATATATACAGAAATGGGATTTTCTGCCAGGTATTCCTGTCTCCTCAATAATTACAAGCTTGGGCTAATAATGAGAGGAGTGATTCCCCAAGGATCAGGTAAAGGCTGATGAAACAACTTGCATCTTGCTGAGGCAATATCAAAGGTAATTACAGCAGGTCAGATTCACAAGGAGACCTTCAGACATATCTGGAAGCCTGGTGTTCTGAAGAAAGGATATTTTTAATAAATTATAGAATCCTATGCACCTAACTGTGTTAAATGCAAATAGTGGTACAATGGTAGTTCTATATACATGGCAGATGGATTATAGTTGCTTCCTATACAGGTTACATAGGAATGCAGTACCAGCCCTATAATGCATATTGTCATTGTAATTGAAAATTATTTCTCCAAATGACATCACTAGAGAACTGCTTTTGCATTTTATTAATAAAAGATAAAAAAACAATTTATGTTAGGTTTCTATGTCTGTAGCATCAGGATGTCATCCTTCTTCCGGTCCTAATTTTCCAACAAGAATGATTGAAAGAAAAACCAGTAAATGTGCTTTAAGAGTTACTCAAATAACACTCTCTTACATTTAAAGGGATAGTGCACAAGGCATGTTATTCGGATACACAAACATATACATACATGTACTATTACACATAGATTCGCTATTACATATATACATACTCAGGAGCGTTGCTATGGTAAAAAAAATACACAGGGTTTGAGCCCAAAAATTATTTAGTGACCACTTCCTAAAGCTCCACGCATGGCCCCTCCCCAAACGTCATGTCTGCCCCTCTCCATTTCCACCACTTAACACGCCTCGTGGAACATGCACAGCAATTAAGACTAAAGGGCCCCATATTCAGGGTCAGCTTCTCTCCCCCCATCGACGCCTTTGTACATTCTCATCCACTTACAGGTACACATACTGTTGAAAAACATTTCAACTCTTCATTACCTCCAACTCAGAATGCCAGGATTTGGCGCATGATAGCAATTTGCATGACCAGTTGCTCCACTTCTTGTGCCAGTTCCATGCACGTGCCTCAGTCTCTAACTCCGGAGGGGGAGGGAGGGGTGACATTAGGTGTCCTGGCAGCCCTTGATATAATACTCAGAAAATAAAAGATAGTCCAGGTACTCAAGGTAAATCCAAAGTGATCAGCGTTACTGGAGCAGATGAAAGCAATGTTTCGGCCCACAACAGGGCCTTCGTCAAGCTGCGGGCCGAAACGTTGCTTTCATCTGCTCCAATAAATCTGCTTACTTTGAATTTACCTTGAGTGCCTGGACCATCATTTATTTTCTAAAAATTACATTGAGGATTGGCCAACCACAGGCCTGGTTGCACCCTGGGATCTAGGAGAGTGCGGTATCCTTTACGGTAATTACTTGATATAATATTGCCCATTGCAAGGGAGCAACTCCGCGGCCAGGCAACTGGGCTTCTCTATAGTGAGAATTTTCTCTGTCATTTTCTCTGTCAGTCAGCAATGGTTGGCGACTTTTCTTCCTCAGAAACAGACACCAGAGAACAAAATCCTACGATGGCGGAAAGAGACCAAGAATCTGGATAGATCTGCCCTATTTGGGACAGCTGGCGGATATATTTCCCTTTCCTCTGCGGAATTAAGTGTCTAAACTATAAAATGGTGAGCAAACTTTAAAGTTTGCTTAAGGGCCCCTTTTATCACTTTTGTACCCGTTTTAAAAAAAAATCTGTAATTATTTTCTGTTGTTTTTTATATTTGTAAAAAAAAATTGAGTATAGGGAAAAATAAACAAACATAATATTTAAAGGAGCAATCTAAGTACCATAATCACTACAGCCCAGGGCAGTGGTCATGGTGCAAGGAGTTTACTAACATTGTCGTAGTTTTTGTACTGTTTGATAATCTCTTAGGTCCTGTTAGGAAAGGCTATACCCAACACGCAGAACTTAAGTGTATAATAAGAATAACATATAAACCTGAACATAGAACGTATTAGAGTGGCCGGATTCAACGTAAATAGAATAGTAATGGACAGACTGAGTTCAGGATAATAGAGTGTCTGATAATCCAAAGACAATCCAAGGTTCAGGGGTGCAGAATGGAGAATACTCAATAAACAAGCCAAGGTTAAAGTATCCGTCGTTGGATTCTTACGATCACCGTGGATTCTCTGAGCCCAGTGTGCCGGGTCAGGCGCCAGACTGACCAAAGGGAGGAAACTCCTGGGAAGCGAATGAAGAAACACGTCTTACTACTATTCACGTATCAAGTATTGGCAATAGTAAACGCAATCTCGGATAACCACTACGGTTTTCAGATCGAGTTGGAAAAAATAATCCGAGGTACAGTATGCATATTTATGAGGGTGTGTGTGCATATATAATAATAAAATATAAAAAATACAAAATCATTTATTATTGTAATCTAGTCTTTATCTCCATTTATTCTGTCATGACTGTTAAGCAAAGTTTTAAGATCAACACATATGTTGAAAAATTATGATTCCCACCTTCCTTGAAAAACAAATACCAGCCTTTCTAATAGGAATAATTAATAAATACCATTGTACAGTGCTAGGGAATTTGCTGACGCTCTATAAATAATATAATAATAATAATATATGTATTATGTCGACGCATGTTACGTAACATCACAGGGAGTAACATAGAGGGAGAAAACAAATTGTAAGCGCAAAGCTTCCTATATCACTAAAATACTACTTACAATGTGCGTACTATGACTGTCTATGCATGTAGCATTGTGTGTGAAGCCGTGTGTGATAGCAGTATGCGTCAGTGTGTATACTGCGTCAGAGTGTGGGTGTAGTATTGTATCGTTGTGTGTATACCACATCTGTTTGTGTGTGTGTTTATGATGTGTGTGTTTGTAGCAGTGTGGCAGTATGCTGTGTTTGATAGTGGGTGTAGTTTTGTTGTGTGTGTGTGTACTGTATATACGTAAGTAATGTGTGTCATTGTGTGTATACTGTCTGAAAGAGTGTGTAGTGTACTTTGAGTGTGTTTAGCAGTGTGTCAGTGTGTGTATACATTGTCTAAGTGTGTGTAGCAGGATGTGCATACTGTGAGTGTATGTCTGACTACGCAGAAGTCGAATAATTGTAAAGTTCTGGTATTACAGCCAGTGCTGTACCACCATCACTGGACATAGTTAAGAGTGGGGTCAAGTTTAGGTCATGCAGGACAGTTAGATTAGGTAGAGGCAGGTAAAGGGTGTTTTTTACCGGAATTACGTGGCACAAATTAAGCATAAATCCAGTAATGTGATTGGATAATATTTTTCACGTTGGTGCAGCACTGTAGTTATATATAGGGCAGCTTGTTTGGCAGTCTAAACCTCCTCCCTCAGCTCTCCAGGACAAGCATCCCACCCAACCTCCAAATTATGTCATGTAGGCCTTAAGTCAAGGAGTAAGGTCGCCTCCAATTTTGAGGGTGGACGGATGCGCAATGATAACAATCTGGCTTTCAGGGCGGACTGTATTCATTTAAGCTTGGTTTTACAGTTATTTTAAGGTTTATTTCTTCATGTTTGGTCATGTTTTTATTGGAATGGTTATGTGCAATGCCTCTCAAACCCTTTAACCCCTTAAGGACCAAATTTCTGGAATAAAAAGGGAATCATGACATGTCACACATGTCATGTGTCCTTAAGGGGTTAAATAAAAGCTACGGCAAACTAAACAATAAGGAAGGGAGACAGGAGAAGGGACAGGATAAATGATAGAGTGTCCTGCAGAGTTAGTAGCTTCAGTGCAGCTTACTTGGACTTGGCTATTTTGCCTTGAGCCCAGATACTGGTATATCGATACATTATTGACAGTACTAATTTGTAGCTGTTGTTCCCACAGTGGCATTTCACTCTGTTAACAGGCAGTGTAACTGTATCACTTGAGGATTTCTTACAACAGTTATTTGAGCTAAAATTTGTTTGTATACCCCCATTTTAACTATTTAGATTAAAAGTGAAGTTTTAATTATCTTTCCTCTTTTGGGATCTCCCCGAGCCCAACCTCTATAACGAGGCAACTACCACTCTGTAGGACACTCTATCATTTATCCTGTCCCTTCTCCTGTCTCCCTTCCTTATTGTTTAGTTTTATAGTGCATTTCGTTGCACTAGGGGTTAACCCCCGCTCAGGAGTAAGATTATTGTACTATCTTCCTTCCCCTTGTTTTTTGTAAAAGCTACGGCAATTATATTCATTTACTGTCTGTCTTTGTTTTATTGTAGATATCTTTATTAATGTAATGTTATTGCTTATATATTGTCCATGAAATCTTTTTTTCCCTCTCTCTCCTTAAATTTACTAAATGCTCTCTTTCATTTCAACCCTTCTCACAAGGGGTTAATAGTAAAAAAAGTTAAAATGTACTACTTAACCCTTACAGTACACTATATCAGAAGTAAACTCATTGAGCAGGGCCCTCAACCCCCTCTGTTCCTGTGCGCCCAATTGTCTGGTTACAAATACTTGTCAATTAGTCCACCCATTGTACAGCGCTACGGAATTTGTTGGCGCTTTATAATAATAATAATAAGATAGAAATGTATATTGCTGTATATTTAGGTGAATATGCATAGTGGTATATTTATGTCCCTTCACAATTTAGCAGGCCTGCTGTAAACCTTCCCAGCATTAGAAGTTTATCTCTCTGTGCCAGCATGAGGAGGGGGAGGGCGGGTGAATGACAAGCACAGTAGCTGAGCTGTTAATTGCTGCTCTGCTTATTAACCTCTTCAGTGCTGAGTATGCAAGCAACTACAAGACACTCACTGTGCTCTTGTGTCAGTGTGTCAGTGAGGAAGAAGCAGGAGGAAGAGGGGGGTGGGGGGAAGAGCTAAACATCAACCTGAAAGTGTCTCCCAGATGTGCAGGTATGAATCCCTCCCCAGTAATTAATGTGCTATTTATACAAGCAGACATGAAAGTAAACAGTTACTTTGTACGCAAGAAAAAAACCCACTGGTTCTGATATTTCATTTTTAGACACAATTTGGTAATGAAAGTGATAAGCAGACATTCCAGGCAGGAAGTGACCTACCATAAATGATATACCGAATGCATTAAACAATATGCAAGCTATAAAACAAAAGAGATACTCTATGTACTATAACTACTACAACCCAGGAAAGTGTTCCAGATCCAGAACAGCAATAGTCACAGTTTGGCTAGTTTTGCCTGAATTTCTGCTTTGTAATTCATGATTTAGTAAAGAAACTCTCACTGGTGCATAGCTCCCAAACGTCCGGCTTTCACACATTTCGTCTCTGGTGTCCTACAGCTAGGGACAGCAGGAAAAAGAGGATGTTTAGACGTATTGCTCTGCTTCAACAGCACTCAGGCCACTAAGATTAGAGTGCTTTAATAGCATTTTGACATGTGCAGCCCTAAATGGGCTGAACAGCATCAGGGCCAATTAGCCTGGCATGCACCACTGGCACAGGGGCGGTGCAAGGATTTTTGGCTACACAGGCGGCAATGCAATTTGTCCCCCCCTCCCTCTCAATGCATCCTAATTTGTGTGCCCTAGCCCCCTTATGAATTTCTTACCCCCTTTTGTGTTTCTTACCCATCTTTTGTATCTTACATCCCACTTTAGTGTATCTTATTCCCAATTTTCCCTGTCTCTTACAACACCCCATTTGTGTGTCTCTTTATTCCACCAGTCTGCCTCTTTCCCCAGTCCCTTTGTGTGTCTTTGCTGCCCCCAGCTCCTCTGTGTCTCCTTATTCCCCCAGCCCCTCTGTGTGTCTCCCCCCCCACCAGGGCCGGACTGGGAAAAAAATTAGGCCCGGGCATTTTTCAATCAGAGCGGCCCCCTAAGAAGGGGGCGGGGCCAGAGAGGGTGTGTTTTGTCATCACTAATGACAACACGCCCCCTCTCAAAGTGAGCATGTTGGTTCAATGCCCAGAGCCCTGCTGAAGAGCTCTGGCATTAGAAAAAGGCCCTGAATTTGTTCTGCCCAGCGCAAGCAAATGTATTAACATGCTTGCACTGTGTTTGCTTTTAAATTGTCTCTGGTGTCTCCACAAGTGGGATACCAGAGGACAAATGGAAAGTGCATGGTGCATATGTTTGGAGCCTGCTTGTGGGATTGCGTGTGTGTAGAGTGTAAATAGGTCAATTTAATTTGTGTTTGTGGTGTAATATGTGTGGCTAGGGGCTGTAGAGAGTGTGTGTATAGGGGCATAGTTTTATAGGGGATGCAGCGAGTGTGTGCATACGGGCTGAAGTGTGTGTGTATAGGTGACGTAGTGTGTGTAGGGGTTGCAGAGAGGGTGTGTTTAGAGAATGTTGTATGTGTTTACTGACAAGGAATGTAGTGTGTGTGTAGGAGATCTACTGTGTAAATGACCCAGTGTGTGTGTGTATAGAGGATAAAGAGTGCATATAGAGTAAGGGATCTAGTGTGTATCTGGAGCGTAATGTGTGTAGTGGTGCAGTGTGAGGGGTGCTGTAGTGTGTGTGTATGTATATATATATATATATATATATATTTGGGCTTATTGTATGTGTGAGGGGCGCAGTGTGTGTATGTAAGAGGGTTGCTGTGTGTGAGGGTGTTTTTATCTGCTGTCACATTCTAGGTTTCTAATTTTCTTTGTCTGTTAACTCACTGAGGGTTATTTTATATATATATATATATGTGTGTGCTGTATATGTGTGGGAGTGTGCTGTGTATGTCTGGGTGCTGTGTGTGTCTGGGGGGTGCTGTGTGTGTCTGGGTGCGCTGTGTGTGTCTGGGTGCGCTGTGTGTGTCTGGGTGCGCTGTGTGAGTCTGGGTGCGCTGTGTGTGTCTGGGGGTGCTGTGTGTGTCTGTGGCTGCAGTGTCTGTCTGGGTGCTGTGTCTGTCTGGGTGCAGTCTGGTCTGGGGGTGTGTCTGGGGGGGTGCTGTGTGTGTCTGGGGGTGCTGTGTGTGTCTGGGGGTGCTGTGTGAGTCTGGGTGCTGTGTGTGTTCAGTGCTGTGTCTGGGGGTGCTGTGTGTGTCGGGGGTGCTGTGTGTGTCGGGGTGCCAGTGGGGTCGGGGTGCTGTGTGTGTCTGGGGGGAAAAGCTGTGTGGGTGCTGTGTGTCTGGTGGGTGCTGTGTCTGGTGGGTGCTGTGTCTGGGGAAGCAGTCTGGGGGTGCTGTACTTTGGGGGGAAGTAGCCTGGGTGCTGTGTGTGTCTGGTGGTGCTGTGTGTGTCTGGTGGTGCTGTGTGTGTCTGGTGGGTGCTGTGTCTGGGGGTGCTGTGTGTGTGTCGGGGTGCTGTGTGTGTCGGGGGTGCTGTGTGTGTGTCTGGGGGTGCTGTGTGTGTCTGGGGGGTGCTGTGTGTCTGGGTGCTGTGTGTGTCTGCGCTGTGTGTCTGGGGTGCTGTGTGTTTCTGGGGGTGCTGTGTCTGGGTGCTGTGTGTGTCTGGTGGTGCTGTGTCTGGGGTGCTGTGTTTGTCTGGTGGGTGCTGTGTCTGGGGTGCTGTGTGTCTGGGGGGTGCTGTGTGTGTCTGGTGGGTGCTGTGTCTGGGGGTGCTGTGTGTGTGAGTGAATGTATTTTTTATTAAAATTTTAATATTTTTTTTTTATTAATAAAAAAAAAAATTATATCCCCTCCCCCCCCTTCTTACCTTTAGCCTGGGGGGGGGAGGAGATCCATTCTGCCTGGGGGGTGGGGAGCCATGCTGCCTTCCCTGGGGGTCCAGTGGTGAGAGTGAACTCTAACCCGTGAGTTCACTCTCGCGAGATCTGAGCGTTGCCGCGGCAACGCTCAGAATCCCGAGAGAGGACCGGGCGGAGCTGCTTGTTAGAGCTCCGCCGGCCCTCTCTCCTCCCTCCTGCCCTCCCCAGCCGGCGGCCGCATTTCCACGGAGGCACACAGCAGGGCTGGCGCTCGGATTTGCCCGGTATGCCCGATGGCCAGTCCAGGCCTGCCTGTGAATAAAAGCTCAGTTGACATCCAAGCTATGTGTCGTCTAGTTCTTGGGAGAAAGGGATTGTTATTACGCTACCTGTGTTTTACCTGCTTATCCTGACTGTCAGTGGAGACTTCGTGGATTATCCCCTACTACTCCGCTACACCCACGATGATAATTTCCCCCTTTATTGTCATTTTAGCTATTTCCTCAACTAGTAGATTATATAATTCTTCTATTTGTCCTGGGGGCCTATAAATCACACCTACATGAGTTACTGTGTGATTACCAAATTCTAACGTAGCCCAAACGGACTCTATGTTTGCCTCACTAACTTTTATTAAGCTAGATTTTATGATATCCTTCACATACAAGGCCACCCCTCCCCCTTTCTTGCCTTCCCTATCTTTCCTATATAAAGAGTACCCTGGTATTGCTATGTCCCAGTCATTTTTCTCATTGTACCATGTCTCCGTAACAGCGACTAAATCTACATTATCAGTTGCCATTATTGCCACAAGTTCATGGATCTTATTCCCTAAACTGCGAGCATTTGTAGACATGACTCTAAGCTTATCATTTTTTAACAGTCTTATCTAGTAGTTAGACAAATACTGAACTGAATATCAGAAAAACAGGGCACCACAATCACTTAAAAAATCTTTAAAATTAACTCTGGAGATTCCTATAAAAGGAAACAATCAGTAGAGATAAAATATTCACTTTATTATAAATAAAATCATAAGCAATAGCACATAACTTAATAACAAATTTGCAAAATATATAAAAGTATATAAAACAGCCACACTTGGCCAAGAACCCTTAGTATCATGTTTAAACCAACATGATACTTGAATGGAAATAATAGGGCATGTGCTAAAGTGCTTCCACCACTCCACCACAGGCTACAGACCCACAATACACAAAAAATACTAAAGATGGTAAAAATAAACAGTATACATGTAAAAAAGACTGCTCTACCAAAATACAGGGTTTTTGCTGGTGCTCAACCCCTCTTGTCAGTATTCCATACAGAACTCCGGTGTCCCCGGGATGCTTCCCCACTTGCTAGGAAGCCATCCCACTGCACGCTTCAAAGCTACCGCTTCAACCACTAGCCGCCGCAGTCTCGCCATTGCTTCCCACCTTGGACCAGGGTCATGGGTCCAAAAGGAACTGACATACAAAACTTTATTTTTCTTGGGACTAGCCCAAGCACAATTATTACATCAGGAGTATTACATCAAGATTGCTGTGACAATTCAATAAAAATACAAACAGTCAAATCACATTAGACAACATACAAGAACTTGTAATAACGTAATGACATATTTATAAAGGGGTGGGAAAGACAACAATTAACATAAAACATATCTCCTGTCTGCAGAAATAGCAATATGCAAATCACCTGAATATGCAAATTAACCAGCCTTGCTATTCAGGTAGTGCATATTGCTGTTGCTACCAACAGAGGGCACTAGACAAGCTCCATAGCCGAATCCGCCTAGTTGGTAGCAATCCTCAGCAGTACAGGAGAGCAGGCAATACACTACACAGTACACACACACACGTTATAAAAAATTGCATTACACACACCCTGCACCTATAATGGGTACAGGCTGACTAAAACATAAGAAATGTCCAACAACCTACATAAATAGTCTGTCTGTAGGTCCAGGTGATGGTGATTACCGTCACAGGAGAAAAATGACAGATTTGATTTTATTGTTTTTAAACACCTAATCTAGGCAAAATAATGGGGGTTTAGTTACATTATATGAACATACATTGCATAAGCCTGCCACAACGTCAATGTACCCCATTCTTTTCTTTTTTTTTTGCAGATTTAATTTTTTTTTTTTTGTTATTGATTTAAACATATAGACATCATACTATTTCATGAACATAGAGAGAAAAGAAAAAACAAAAAAGACATATCATATGAATGATAAATTACACAGATACATTTAGTCCATACATAAACAATTGAAATTTATGTTGTTTAACAAATTATACTACTCAGGCCTGATGTATTTTAAATTACTACCTATGTATTCATATAGCAGGAGAAAGTATACATTTTAGGTGGTTTTTAAATTAAGTTTATAGTACAGTTAATTTTTCTAAGATTATTTCAGTCCAAGATCATTCTGCAATATTATTCTACTGTTGCTCATATATGATTCACATGACAAAACAAACACAAAAAAAAGAGAGAAAATATTTGGCTGGGGAGGACGAGAGAACATCGCACCCATCCTTAATTGCTGATATACCTATGAGAACATTCTTCAATATAAACCGCCAGAGTCCATTTAAAGATCTAACTCGATAGAGGTCTAAAATTGAATAGTAGATAAATAATTTAGTGGTCTTCTTATATTGATATCGGAAGTTATAATATTCACACCAAATATTATTATAGTGTATAGTTATTTTTTTCATTATACTTTGGTAATTAGTTTGGGATATAATTTCGGAAGAGCTAAGGCTTTCCTCGCTCTTCCAATACCTGGTTATACAGACCTTCGTTACCATTAAACCATGAACTGCCAAACAAATTTCTAGTTTAGATAGACATGTGAGATCAATATGGAATAGAAACTTTTCAGGAGTTAAATACATAATTTTTCAATTCAAATCTTTAAAGGGTTGCAACAAAAATTTTTTTTTTTATCCCAATCAGTGAGGAACAATCCCACCATACATGCTTTATAGTTCCAAGATCTTTATTACATCTCCAACACTGGTTAGAATAATTTAAATTAAAGATAAACCACATTGTTCTAATACAGTTGTCATTATCCTGCGGGCTAGTCTTGCTTTTTTGCTCCCCATAAAAAGGCTTGAAATAATTTAGCAAAAAGATTCAAAACTCTCTTCGGCACTCTTAGAGGTAACATCTGAAAAAGGTATTCCAGTTTGGCTACTATATATGCTCTCAGCATATTCAATCTACCCCTCCAAGATAATGTTATATTCCCTCTGGATTTAATTTGATTTTGAAGGATTTTAGTATAGTACTTATTTACCCATGTATTTATATCAAAGTTAATCATAGTTTCAAGATATTGAATAAATCGAGAAGACCAATTGAATCTATATTTTTGTTTAAGAAAATTATCTTGGGTTAATGAAAGATTACAATGTACAGTGCCTTGCAAAAGTATTCACCCCCCTTGGCATTTTTTGTGTTGTGTTGCCTCACAACCTGGAATTAACATGGATTGTTTGAGGATTTGCATCATTTAATTTACAGAAAATGCCCCCAAAATTTATTATTTTTTTGTGAAGCAAACAACTAATAGGATAAAATAACAGAAAAAGTCAATGTGCATAACTATTCACCCCTCTAAAGTCAATACTTTGTAGAGCCACCTTTCACAGGTCCAAGTCGCTTTGGGTAAGTCTCTATGAGCTTGCCGCATCTTACCACTGGGATTTGTGCTCATTCATCCTTGCAAAACTGCTCCAGCTCCTTCAAGTTGGATGGTTTGCACTTGTGAACAGCAATCTTTAAGTCTGACCACAGATTTTCTATTGGATTGAGGTTTGGGCTTTGACTAGGCCATTCCAACACATTTACATGTTTCCCCTAAAACCATTCAAGTGTTGCTTTAGCAGTGTGTTTGGGGTCATTGTCCTGCTGGAAGGTGAACCTCCGTCCTAGCCTCAAATCACGCACAGAGTGGTACAGGTTTTGCTCAAGAAGATCCCTGTATTTAGCACCATCCATCTTTCCCTCTGTAATGCACCGTTTTGCACACAAGAGGTTAAAAAACGTTTAGGCGATATTCCCCTTTACAGATGCACGGACAGCTACTGCAAGCACCAATCTCCCGAACTGCAAACTACACGAATCCTCCAACTCCCGAACCGGAAACACACGAATACTGGAAACAGCCGAACAGGAAAAGCATACAATCAGCTTACACTCCTGGCAATCAGCATACAATCCAATTCCCCCCAAGAACAAGACGACACTTTTTGAGGGTCAAGCTGAATCTGGTTTACTGGGGCTACCTGCCGGGCTTTTATGCAGGTCTCCCACCTGGTGGACACCCCCCTTATGGTTATGATAGATTTGATGGTGCTCCTGGGGATCATCAAAGATTTGGATATTTTTTTATAACCTAACCCTGACCTTGGTCTTCATGGCAGCGTTTGGTTAGTGGTGCCTCTTGCTTAGGTGTTGCAGCCTCTGGAGCCTTTCAAAAAATGTGTGTATATGTAATGACAGATCATGTGACACTCAGTTGCACACAGGTGGACATCATTTCACTAATTATGTGACTTCTAAAGGTAATTGGTTGCACCAGAGCTTTTTATGGACTTCATAACAAAGGGGGTGAATACATACGCACATGCCAATTTTCTGTTTTCTATTTCTAAAAAATAGTTTGATGTATATATTTTTCTCATTTCACTTCACCAACTTAGACTATTGTGTTCTGATCCATCACATACAATTCAGATTAATAAAACATTGAACTTAAGGCTGTAATGTAACAAAATAGGTAAAAAGTCAAGGGGGGTGAATACTTTTGCAAGGCACTGTATAATCTGAGTTTTTTTGTAAATTGATTTTGTAATTAGAAAGATGATTAAAGTCCTTAATACAATCCATTGCTTTAGAAATGGAAGTCTCTGGTTGAGTAAGAGTTAAAATTTTGTTGTCTGTGAATAGTTATTTTTAGTTCACTGCCCCCCTTTACAATTCCTGAACTATTAACTGATC